>OY856189.1:16406453-16569734 GCA_963693315.1 Diogma glabrata | reverse complement strand
GGGTCCCCTCTGTACACTGACCTTGTCTTACTTCGGACTCATTACAACAACAATCTCAAAAACTGTACTAGGACTTCGATTTAATAATGGAAACCTGGAACGTGTTAAGTTAACGAAGACAAGGAGATCTCCAAAAACTCATAAAACAAGCCGATGATTAAACATGAATAGTTAAACATTTACGTTCTTATAAATGTGTATTAATAAGGCTTTAAACGCTCCGTATAAAAGTACCCCATTCCATCAGTGCAAGTTTAAACAGAAATATAAAAATGTAAGATTTCTATTGCCCTTACATGTAAGGCACTACTGCTTCTTTTAGTTTTATTATTTTTATTCACATTAAAATGAATAAAAATTATATTTATTTTTTTAAACAAGATTCTTTTAACGGGATGAACTAGATTAAGGGTTAGTTTGGGGGTTCCCCAGGGGAACCCTTTGAGTACTTTGCTTTTTAACATTGATTCGCATCAATTACATAATTATAATATTTTATATTTTTATTAATAAAATAAAAAAATTAAAAATAAACAGTAAAAAGTATATTTTTAAATATTGGATTTTAACATAATTATACCTTGGACAACACTTTGATTTTTCAATTTGCAGTTGATTTTTTCTTCATTGTTAGAAAGGCTAATTTGTTTATGAAAAATTTTGTTGGTGGCCTAAACATGTTAAGATTGCAAACATCCACAGACAAAACTAAATACTTGTGTATCCATAATAATAAATCTCGTCACGCTTCCACTAAAGTAAAAGTTGGCAATGATTCTTTGGAAGAAGCAGGGCTGCGGAGTCGGAGTCGAGGAGTCGGAGTCGTGTCGAATTTTCTAGTAACTGGAGTCGGAGTCGGTAAGATAATCAAAAATTTGTCGACTCCGACTCCTATTTGAAAATTATATTCTGTTATTTTTTGTTTTTATTTTCTTCCGTATAATTTATTTTTTTTCTTCTACTATACGCATAAAACAGAATTATAAATTATTTTATTACTATTCATTACGTCAGTGTTGCATTGTAGTCATGGTCTACCATGCGGTCGCTCACTCTCTAGTGAACTGATGGTAATTTAATTCCAGACTCTAAACCGGCTTTACGTTTGAGCCTATATATCATCACTTGTCTAATTAATGTCTTGTATATTTTGAGTTTGTTGTTAGTTGAAACACACGATGATTTAAGAAGAAGTTTATTCGAGCCGTTGTTTCAGTCAAGCTTCGATTACAAATATTAAAAAGCTTCAACTCCCTTGATTTCTTTTTCGCCGCACATCAAATCCTTTTCCTCAACAGCTCTTGAAAAAATCTTATGTTTGATTTTATCATAATTTTTTGGCGGACCAAATTGTCTATCTAATTGCCCGTCTCAAGCGACTTGAAGTCTCACTTCTTAAAGATTCACTTCTGCCAAGGATGACAATATCATCAGTGTACGAGATCATATGTACTGATTTTAATGACAAGATATTGTTGTTAGTTGTTAGTTTTATTTTGCTGCCACATATTCCAAAGCCCGTTTTAAAAGTGTAAAGAAAATAGCATCATCTTGTCTTAAGCCGGAGTCAGCTTTAGGAAATTTTGCTACTTTGTATTCTATTTATGCACAGCATTAAGAGTCCATTAAGTAGAGATGGTATATTGAACTCTAGACATTTTTCCAAATTCACCCTTATCGATAAAAATACATCGGTGGTACCTCAGTATTGCCTGATGTCACACTGGTATACTCAAAACAGTTGTTCAGCAAAAGGATTGTTTTGGCAAGAAAACGGGGACTTGCAACCGTCCCTTGAACGTAACAGACCATTTTCGTAGTTGAATATCTCGTGTCCCGATATTACTATAAGCGGGACGGGGTTTCACCCGTTTCATTAAAATCAGTTATTTTGTGTGAAGATGTTATCTAACAATAAAATATTTATAGAATTCATAAAAATTGGATTATTTTTGTGAAATGAAGTACACATAGCAAAAATGAATCTTTGATTTCACAAACCACACTACCTCCATTTCCATATGATGATGAGATGGCATGGCAAAAAATTATTTAACGATTACAAAAAATAAACATCAATCAAAAACTGAAGCAACAGTAAAAAATACTATATATAATACTGTTATTTTGGCTGCTTTTTCTGTTGAGAATATTTTATTTATCTCGTTTGTTTTTTCTGTTTTCTAAACATTGAAATCATAATGAAAGAAATTCGATGTTTAGGTTTCAAAAATTCAAAAACTTTGTCAAATGGGTAAGGTTTTATAAACTTTGAATTGATTAAATCCTTTTCACTTTAATGTGCTGATAGACTTGGCAATGTAAAGCCGAGAGTGTTAACGCAAAAGACGACTCCCAGGATCGACGGATCTAATCCTAGTCAAGACTATATAGAGCCGATTTATAATACTGAAGTCTATAAGTTAGAGGTTTGACCTAACATAATAAGTTGGTGTTAGATGAGGTATCACAAAAGATCAGTAGACCAAAGCCTGGTCCAAGCCTAACCTAAGCGTGGCATATGACTGCTTCTGTTCGTAGCCTAACCTATCCTGATATAGTGTTTATTTTATTGCGATACTCTTTTGTTAAATTATATAAAGTTTGAAGGTGGTTTTAATGATATTGGCATCAAGGAGTTCAAATGGACATCACGGGTTCTGTTAAAAGTTCATCCTCGTCATTTAAAAACCTCGCATGAATTAATTTGTTTGTAGTAAAAATCATTTGGGATTTTGTTAACTTAGAGTCTATAAATATATTACCAAATTACGATGTAACCTATTTTTTTTATTCAAAGTAAGGCATGTTTAGTGTTGATTATAATAAATTATAAATTAACGTCTATGAATATCCGAAGACATCATGCAAACTAGGGATTAGGATTATGTTTAAATAAATTAAGTTTCTTTAAGAAATTTACTAACGTTAACTTTAAAATTTTGAGGAATAAAGCCATCGGGGAAAACCCAATAACGTAAGGCATTCCAGAAGTGAGAGACTCTGTTGAAAAAATCACGTTGAAAGGAGACAGTTCTACACTTTTTTATTTGAACCGTAAATGGGGGCACAAAACTTTCTCTGGTTTGCTAGTTCAGGTAAAATTGATTTTATTTCTGCAGAAGTTCGTTCATACTTCATCCATAATGTATTTGTAGCAAATTGTCAGATCAGAAACATTTCGTCTGTGCTACAAAAAATCAAGCACATCAGTAAGAGTTGTTTTGCCAATCAGTTTAACAGCTCTGCGCTTTACTATTCAAAATACGATACTATAAAATTGATTAAATTTTTCAAATTTTACTGTTTGTTTGTATTAAAGTGAATTTCTTCGCTCATTTCGCTCAGTGTAGAAGAGGGTAATGTAAGTTGGTGATATCAATCATGTCCCGTTTTGGATATCAATCATGTCCCGTTTTGGAAATTTGAAAAGTTGGTTGGCCTACTAGAAAAATTTATAAAAATCATTTATAATATGTGGGATAGTAGAGCAATTCACCTGTAATTTTCAAATAGGTTGCGTTTATCATTTTTGTAAAGTGGTATCAACGTAGCTGTATTCCAGCTCTGTGGCATATAGTCCCTGGGTCGGCGCCGATTTCATGTGATGACTACCACATATTTTATACTTCGTGAGGCGCCTGTCCTTGACGAGCAAGAAAACATTTGTTCTGAGCTTTTTCTCAAATTGGCCGCTTTTGCATTCGGCCAGCTCCAAAAAATGCCGATTTCCCGGGAAATTTTCGTGTTTTTTAACTACGGTGGTTGGAAATTTGATTCAGAACATGAGGGTAACCTTGTCCGAGTTTGTCTGCTATTGTCTAGTCCCACAACCCAAACATCAAAAAAATGTCAGCTGTCAGACTCGACAATAGCAAACACATTTGGACGGACGAGCTTGCCCTCGTAAAACAAATAATACAATACTAAAACAAATTTCCAACCCCCACAGTTAAGAAAAAACAATGTGGTAGCAAATTTACAAGATCGCGGGCAATCGGCATTTTTCGGAGCTTGCCGAACGCAAAAGCGGCCGATTTGAGAAAAATCGCAGAACAAATATTTTCGGGCTCGTCAAGGACAGGCGCCTCCCGAAGTATAAAATATGTGGTAATCATCACATGAAATCGGCGCCGGCCCAGGGACTAATAGTTTCAGTCCTATACAGATCATTTAACAAGTTGAAAAGATCTTGAAGATAGAGTTTCACCACCCTGAACCATCATTCCGGATATTTTATATCGTGGTCGATACCAGGTGCTTTATTACGTTTTGTAGAATTTATTGTTTCGAAATTAAATTTGAATAGTTTCTATTATACATATAAGGAGTCGGAGTCGGAGTCGGGAGTCGGAGTCAGAGTCGGAGTCGGAGTCGGAGTCGGAGTCGGAGTCGGAGTCGGAGTCGGAGTCGGAGTCGGAGTCGGAGTCGGAGTCGGAGTCGGAATCGGAGTCGGAGTCGGAGTCGGAGTCGGAGTCGGAGTCGGAGTCGGAGTCGGAGTCGGAGTCGGAGTCGGAGTCGGAGTCGGAGTCGGAGTCGGAGTCGGAGCCGGAGTCGGAGTCGGAGTCGGAGTCGGAGTCGGAGTCGGAGTCGGAGTCGGAGTCGGAGTCGGGTCGAGTCGGAGTCGGAGTCGGAGTCGGAGTCGGAGTCGGAGTCGGAGTCGGAGTCGAGTCGGAGTCGGAGTCGGAGTCGGAGTCGGAGTCGGAGTCGGAGTCGGAGTCGGAGTCGGAGTCGGAGTCGGAGTCGGAGTCGGAGTCGGAGTCGGAGTCGGAGTCGGAGTCGGAGTCGGAGTCGGAGTCGGAGTCGGAGTCGGAGTCGGAGTCGGAGTCGGAGTCGGAGTCGGAGTCGGAGTCGGAGTCGGAGTCGGAGTCGGAGTCGGAGTCGGAGTCGGAGTCGGAGTCGGAGTCGGAGTCGGAGTCGGAGTCGGAGTCGGAGTGGAGTCGGAGTCGGAGTCGGAGTCGGAGTCGGAGTCGGAGTCGGAGTCGGAGTCGGAGTCGGAGTCGAGTCGGAGTCGGAGTCGGAGTCGGAGTCGGAGTCGGAGTCGGAGTCGGAGTCGGAGTCGGAGTCGGAGTCGGAGTCGGAGTCGGAGTCGGAGTCGGAGTCAGAGTCGGAGTCGGAGTCGGAGTCGGAGTCGGAGTCGGAGTCGGAGTCGGAGTCGGAGTCGGAGTCGGAGTCGGAGTCGGAGTCGGAGTCGGAGTCGGAGTCGGAGTCGGAGTCGGAGTCGGAGTCGGAGTCGGAGTCGGAGTCGGAGTCGGAGTCGGAGTCGGAGTCGGAGTCGGAGTCGAGTCGGAGTCGAGTCGGAGTCGGAGTCGGAGTCGGAGTCGGAGTCGGAGTCGGAGTCGGAGTCGGAGTCGGAGTCGGAGTCGGGAGCGGGTCGAAGTCGGAGTCGGATTTAAATTTAAAATCTTGGAGTTGGAGTCGAATCGAAGTCGCTTAATTTTGGCACCGACTCCGCAGCCATGGGAAGAAGTAAACTTGCTCAGAATTCTGGGTTTTTATTTTGATCGTAATCTTAATTTCTCAAAACTTCATTCTATTTTAAAGAAGAAATGTAAATCAATTGTAAATATTTTAAAGGTGTTATCTAATAAAAAACATGGTGCTCATCCTTCTACTCTAATCACTTTATTTAAAGGTTTATTAGTAAACAAAATTATGTACAGCGCCTTTATTTCATTTAGCAAATATCATTTTGATGTTCTTCAGGTCATAGTCAACGGCTTAAGAGTATATCTGGGTCTTCTGAATAGCACTCCAGTAACTGCCATCATAGCAGAAGCTGGTGAGTTGCCTATAGAGTTAAAAATAGAGAACTATACTTACAAGTATATAGCCCATCAAATCTATAATGGTACTCATATTGGCTCCATAATTTCCTCCCACTGTAATATCAAACATTTTAAATTAATTTATAATAAATACAGATTTCTCATCAATAAAACTCCTACTGCTCCTTTTATCCAGAATTTGGATACTTCTTTCTTTCAACATAAATTGATTATAGATGTGTCTTTACACAGATTGTTATGCAATAAGGACGTGTGGTGCTCATATAATAAAAAACAGCCTCAGTCTCAGTTATATAAACTCTTTTATTAACTCTAAATGTTATTCAGATGGCTCCATTGACGAGAATGGAAGGGGAATCGGTATATTTAATTTTTATGACTCTATCACTCATAATTTTAGTGTTCTTGAATTAGTCTCAATCATATCTCTCGAGATCATAGCCATCTTTAAAGCTACAAAGCTCGCTTTAAATTCTAAATTATCTCAAATTACTATATTTTCCGATTTTCTAAGCTCTTGCATAGCTCTTTCTAATACTTGTCATACTTCTAAATATAAATATTATGAAAAATTACTAATCAACCGTGTATTCAACAATGGCATAAGGGTCAGGATTATATGGTAATGATCTGCCGATGCTGCTGCTAAAACTGAGATCAATTCCGGAAATCGGTTGAACATTCTTATCCCTCCTGATAAATCCTGTAAAATTCAAATAAATTACCTTTACTCTTTGTGGCAGAAAATATTTGTAGAAAAAACTATTGTTAAGGGATCTATCCATGCTTTCACCATAAATCATACCATATCTGGGCTATTATTTTGAAAACGTACATTTTTTTGTTGATTTTTAAATTTTTGATTTTTAAAAAATCTGAAATTTTGATATATTGTTGGCATTGACGAAAGGAAAAGAGTTGTTTCTGCTTTTATTTTTTGAGTACTCTGAATCGGAGTTATATGCGGTTGAATTTTGAGGCTTTTTCACGTAGTTTTTGGTAATGGTGGCAATGTTTTGTGAATAGGTGCCACAAATTTCATCCGACTTAAGTATATTTTTGCAAGTAAAAAGGAAAATAATTGAATAATTGAAATAAGTAAGTTTAAAATTAATAACTTTTCTCTTTTCCGCTAGGCGGCGCGTAAAACCTTGGTTTACTTCAAAGCTCATATCTCAAAAAGAAGGCTTTTTTTTTGTTTTTAACAAATTTTAATGTTAACATATGCAGCTATGAAATTGAGAAATAAAAAGTCAGCAATTCAATATGGATTTTTTCTAACGATTTTTTAAAGTTTGGTATATGAAAAATTCACATGTGTTTTTTTATTAAGTTAATAATCCTGTACTAAATGTGGATCTAATAAATTAAACATTTCATATTTTAACACCTGCAATAAATTTGAACCATTTTCTGTGCAGTTAAATGGTTAAAATCTTATTAAAACTTAATTTAAGTTAAGTGGTAAAATAAAGGAATTTGAATTATTAAAAGGGTGTGTAAAATGTTTATTCATTTTAAAAAATGTCTATTCAGCCCCTTTTTACTAATTAAAATCTCATTAGAGGCTCATAATTTTAACATTTAAAATTTCTAATGACGCCCACAAACGGTTTTTGACCAAATCATACTTGCATCCAATCAAAATATATTAAATTGTACCTACTTAATTTTACCTGATTCTACCTATGTCTAAACTATTTCAAGGGTATATATATATATATATATATATATATATATATATATATATATATATATATATATATATATATATATATATATATATATATATATATATATATATATATATATATATATATTGATTGGGTTGCGTTATAATCAATTATATTCCAAAATATTTAGAAGACATAACGTTTAGAAAAGATAATAATAGAAATGCCTCTCAAATTGTGCTGTAACTTGTACGGTCTCAAAAATCATCAGCGGACATCAAAAAATGTGAAACTGGTCACACCAGCTGTTATTCAAAAAGCTGCGACCCTGAATTTTACTTTGCGTGATGACCAGTTTATATGTGAAACATGTCGCACTTATATCGATAAAATTAGGGTAAATTTAATTATTTTATTGAAATGAATAAAAATTCATTTGCAACTAATATTTTCTATACAGCAGCTTTCATGTTCGGAAACTATCGATAGTAAAATTATTTCTGTAAATCAGGATGTTGAAAATGTTCCAACGAACGAAAATATTCAAATACCTCCAGCATCTTTAGATCCATCACCAGTTTCGGTTGATACTATATCTTCACCAGTTCCTGAACTACTTAATGACATTTTAGAAGATATTAATAATGTTCTTGGAAGGTTAGCCGAATCTCCTATCAAACAAAAACATATTACAACAGGAAGTTATAAAAAAATTGCAAGTGTCACATCGGCAATAAGTCAAAGAATATTTCAAGTAGATTCAGTTAAAGTGTTATCACCAAACGAGGAATGTGAATATACATCATGGCTTATGAACCTTAAAAAAGATTTCAAAGATGCCAGCTCTAAATCAAAACAAGTGTTTTTGTTGACAACTCTACCACGTAAATTTTGGTCAAATCAACGTATCCAGGATGAATTTAATGCATCAAGACGACTGGTAGAATTCGCCATGGATCTGTTGGAAACAATAGGTCCTTACAGTTGGCCTCAAAGCAAACAAGTGCACAGTTTGTCACAAAATATAGTACAACAAATTCAAACATATTTCTTATCAGAGGAAATTAGTAGAACAATGCCTGGCCTTAAAGATGTTGTTACTATTACAGAAGGATCAACAAAAATTAGGAAATCAAAGCGGTTGGTGTTATGGACCCTCACCGACATCTACGAAATGTTCTTGAAAGAAAACAAAGATGTCAAAATCAGCTTCTCAAAGTTCACTACGTTGCGACCGAAGGAATGTATTTTAGCCGGACCTACCGGAACACACAATGTCTGTATATGCATTGTACATGAAAATGTACGTTTAATGTGTAAGTCGCTCTTAAATTTAGTAAAAAATGAAAAAGATCAGCTTAAGAAACTGAGTTGTTCTAATAATACAGTGGATTGTGCAACATATATATGCAATGATTGTAAAAATATCGTGGAAGCTTATACAGAAACAATTTTGGAATCTCTTGAATTTTACGAAGAAATACATTATGAGAAATGGTTAATGCAAGATAGATATTCGTTAGAACGCATGGAAAAAAATAAGGAAGAATTTGTAGAAGATTTAGTACATATAAAATTGTTTTTATTCGTTGTAGTCCAAAAAAAATGTTTTTATTTCTTATAAATTATTCATTTTTATTTTATTGTGACGACGCGTTTCTGCTTTACTCCAAAGCTATCTTCAGGTCCAAGAAAATAAAATACTAACATAACAAAAAATAACAAAAAAATGGAAAATTATATAATTTAAAAATATTTTGAAAAAAATTTACGGAAATGAAAACACTGTTTCAAAAAAGAAAAACTGAGAATGAAAATTCACATGTATTTTTTAAAAAAATTCTAAAAAAACCAACAGACTGAAACTTTAACTTCTATCTTTTAAATTATAAAAAATTAAACAAACAATGCAATACTCTACGAAAGCGTATTTTCACACCTCTTAAAGATCCTGTTCCCAAACAATATCTCTCAAATTTAGTTTACAAAGTTAATTGTGCTGAACTTAATTGTAGTCTAACATATATTGGTGAAACTAAACAATATCTTGTTTCTAGACTGAAGGATCATAAGTATCATATTGCTAAGGGTAACAAGTCACACAGTGCCTTGTGTGATCATGCTGTTTCCAGTAATCATAAAATTGATTGGGATAATCCTGAGATTTTAAATTTTGAGTCAAATACTACCAAGCGCAAAATTTCTGAAGCTATATTTATATTAAAAAATTCCAAAATAATATGAATATACAATCGGATCACACCTATTTTGACAATGTTTACTTATCTTTCATTTAAATATTTGATTCCTACCTAGCTTTGATTTAAATTTCAGTTTGTATCAGTTTTTGTTTAATTTTTTATAATTTAAAAGATAGAAGTTAAAGTTTCAGTCTGTTTGTTGGTTTTTTTAGAATTTTTTTAAAAAATATATGTGAATTTTCATTCTCAGTTTTTCTTTTTTGAAACAGTGTTTTCATTTTTGTAAGTTTTTTTCAAAATATTTTTAAATTATATAATTTTCCATTTTTTTGTTATTTTTTGTTATGTTAGTATTTTATTTTGTTGGACCTGAAGATAGCTTTGGAGTAAAGCAGAAACGCGTCATCACAATAAAATAAAAATGAATAATTTATAAGAAATAAAAACATTTTTTTTGGACTACAACGAATAAAAACAATTTTATATTATTTCGTCCAATGAATTAATAATCATATTATTTAGTACATACATCGGTAAACAAAGTAAAAATTCATGATTTCATCGCAAGGCAGCAATCAAAGTTTCTTAAGGATACGAAACAAAACTTACGTCACGGCGAATACGTATTTATTATGGATTTTTCAGAAAACTATTCAATGATAACGCAGAATTAGATACAAGCTGCACATTTCAATAAAGTTCAAGCCACAATCCACCCAATCGTAGTTTACTACAAATCATGTAATGATAAACTAGAGATCTTATCTTTTGTCATTATATCTGATCATTTAATGCATAACACAGTTGCAGTTCATAAATACCAGGAAAGGTGTATTGAATTCATTGAAAAACAGCAAAAAATATATCCAAGTATCAAAAAAATTTTATATTTTACTGATGGTTCAGCAGCTCAATATAAAAATAAGAAGAATTTCATAAATCTCTGCAAACATATTGATGATTTTAAAATACCTGCAGAATGGCATTTCTTTGCAACTGCCCACGGAAAGGGTCCATCCGATGGGATTGGAGGAACACTTAAAAGAAAAGCCCGGAGAGCTTCGCTCAGAGGAGGAAAAATATCAACACCAAGGGAATTGTTTGAATGGGCGGAAATTTGGTCGAAAAAAAAACCACGTTATGAAGTTTTCATATGTGTCTTCAGAAGATATCGAACTACAGGAACAATTTCTTTCGGGTTTAAAACGGTTTTCGGACATTAAAACCATAAGTGGAACTCAAGGATTCCACTGTTTTTTACCGGATAACACTACACCCGATAAAATAATTGCCAAAATCTTTTCTTTTTCTGATGATCATAAATATTTCAATTTAAAGGCAAAAAAAAATATATAAATTAATTTTTTAATGTATTTATTTATAATATTGATTAAATTATAATGTTTATAGAAAAAATATTTTTTTAATGTTTTTTTCTAATGTTAGTGTTGGTGATGTTGAAATTATAACAAAAGCTTCGATCATTGGGATCTCCAATTCTTATTCTGAATAAAAACCTGTTTCTCAATCAGAAATACACAGAAAATGGTTCAAATTTATTGCAGGTGTTAAAATATGAAATGTTTAATTTATTAGATCCACATTTAGTACAGGATTATTAACTTAATAAAAAACCACATGTGAATTTTTCATATACCAAACTTTAAAAAATCGTAAGAAAAAATTCATATTGAATTGCTGACTTTTTATTTCTTAATTTCATAGCTGCATATGTTTACTTTAAAATTTGTGAAAAACAAAAAAAAAAGCCTACTTTTTGAGATATGAGCTTTGAAGTAAACCAAGGTTTTACGCGCCGCCTAGCGGAAAAGAGAAAAGTTATTAACTTTAAACTTACTTATTTCAATTATTCAATTATTTTCCTTTTTACTTGCAAAAATATACTTAAGTCGGATAAAATTTGTGGCACCTATTCACAAAACATTGACACCATTACCAAAACTACGTGAAAAAGCCTCAAAATTCAACCGCGCATAACTCCGATTCAGAGTACACAAAAAATAAAAGCAGAAATAACTTTTCTCCTTTCGTCAATACCAACAAAATATCAAAATTTCAGATTTTTAAAAAATAGTTGTTTTTTTTTCGATGTACGTTTTCAAAATAATAACCCATCTAATACGCCCTGGTTTCACAAAAAGAATCTGGGCTCTTATATGATTTACAGAATTAACAGACTGAGAACCAATCACTGTTTTGATAATAAATACTTTAAATTGATCAAAGTTACAAATGATGACATATGTTCGGTATTAAATACTGTCGATAATGCTTCCCACATTTTAATGAACTGAATTAAATATTCATCTTATAGATCTAAATATACATTTTTATTGAAATATGACTTAAAAGAAATCTTTAAGATTAATAACACTTTATATTTCAATGACTAAAGATTTCAATGTTGATTTTTAACCATTCCTCCTATTCTTTGAAAGTTATTTGTATGTACAGAAAGCGCTGAGATCTGGATGTTAGATACTTTGGGTGATTCTAATGATATTGATCGACCACTTTGTAATACCTAAATATTTCTTTACTAAATCATAATAATTTAAAAATATTAGAATTTATATAGAATCACAATAAATAATATTTGTATTATATAAAAGTTTAGCTTTTCATAACTAAAATTTTAACATGATACCTAATTATTCATCCTAACTTTGGGTACTATTATATTGTAAACATTGGTGATGTAGACCTAACAGTCTAACCCATTATCTGGAAAATAAAAAAAAAATAGATAAAGATGATTGATTTTTGAAGGCACTCGAGTTTAAACATTCAAAGTGAACACAAGTTTTAAAATATAAAAATCGAAAGCGAAAAGAATTATAATGAAAAAAATCAGACAAGTGCGGATAAAATTCGCTCGCCAAGGGTTCAGTGAATGTAAAGAACACGATATCAAAATATTTGATATGTGTTATTATGGTTTTCCATATTATTCACTGTTTGTGTGCTTTTGTCACTTTTAAATAAATGCAATATTTAAAAATATACTTTTTACTGTTTATTTTTAATTTTATTTTATTAATAATAATATAAACTTCCTTATAGTAACAATTTTATTTTATAGAATATCGATTTCGACTTACGTCATCCTCAGTTCTTAAATTATTATTTATAATAATAATTTAAGAACTGAGGATGACGTAAGTCGAAATCGATATTCTATAAAATAAAGTTGTTACTATAAGGAAGTTTATATTATTATTAATAAAATAAAATTAAAAATAAACAGTAAAAAGTATATTTTTAAATATTGCATTTTAATTTTTATTTTAAATATTGCATTTTAAAATAATTGACATAAAGTTGTGTTGTAAAGTGCTTACCAGACTTATTATTACCAGACTTATTACCTTATTTACCAGACCATTACCAGACCATTACCAGACCATAGCCACATAAAAATCAGTGCATCGTAAATATCAATAGTGAGATCGACTTATTTAAATTAATCGAAATGATATAAAAAATATTACTTTAGGTAAAATGTTATCCATAGTTGTTTATGGTTGCTAAGGAACGACACAATTCTGTTAATCAACGACGAAATTTAGGGTTTAGGAGGTGTAGTAAACACTAAAATAGGACTTTTTTGACAATAATTCAAAAACTGTGCATCGCAAAATGCTAAAAAAATAGAAATGTTTCTTAATTTTTGTGCTATTTCAAATGATATCCCACTCATGCGGGGCAAAAAACTTTTTTTCACCCTTCCTTACTTCCATCCCCTAGACACAACGAAATAAAATCATTTGAGGCTTTGCTATATTTTGAAACTGTGGAGGGAGTGTGTGGCAATAACTTAACTAACCCAATAAATAAACGAAAACATAAATAATCGAAAAGTTACTTATGCAATGTGTTTCGTTGTACATTTCTTTTTTTCCTATTTATGTAAACCCACCGTTATACAAAATAGACTAACTGGTGGGGCAAAAGAAGTTTTCCTAAAAAATTTAATGTCACTTACTTCGGATTAGTAAGTGTCCTTAACATAGCCATATTTAAAAATGGAAGAAAAAACATCAATACTCTCAATACCAATCGTTTTATTTAAAAAACTAATATAATTTTTTTACTGTAATAGAAATATATTAATAATTTAAAAAAAAAACGATCAAGATTCATCCTCTAGACAGCTTTCCATAGTTATACTAAAACTGCATCAATAAAGCGATTCCATCAAGTAACATCGCCTGGAAATCTTTTGAGCAACCAAAGATTGGACAAATTAAACTCATTGAGCTCTGGGCTTCATTGGATTATTATCAATCGCACGAACTTAATTGAAATGGCTTTAGGCATTTGTAAGTTTTGTTTTGCGTTGATTGTGTGGAATCTAGAAAAGTGACCTAAATCAATTAAATCTTATATGTTGAATTGAGGTAATCTTTTGCTATATAATTAAAGAAATTGTAACCAAAATAAACCATCGAACAAAGGGGCCCATAAGAACGAATTACAATATTTAAGCTGATTGGTCATTCTTCGGCTCTTTTGTGCTTTTTGTATATATTATGAAATTATTTCATAAAAAAATTTGGGTTGGAATTATGATGAATATGGTTGTTTCAGTGAAATAAAAAAGCCCTTCAGGATTGTATGTTTCGGTTTTTTTTGTTTCCATTATTGTGTGTTTTATGTTTACTCAAGTGAAAATATTTTTTACTAAACTGATAAAACATACTTCCCCCAACATCATTTAAATTATCAAAACTACCCTTTTTAATAAATTTATGAAAACAGCAATTTGTTTTTAGTTTATAGTTTTCAATGTGATATAGAATGAGATATTGTTTCAAATATTAAAATGTATATATATATATATATATATATATATATATATATATATATATATATATATATATATATATATATATATATATATTATATACATATATATATATATATATATATATATATATATATATATATATATATATATATATATATATATATATATATATATATATATATATATATAAATATATATATACATATTTATATATATATATATATATATATATATATATATATATATATATATATATATATATATATATATATATATATATATATAATTGTATCTATTTTGTATTATTTGTAAATAAAACATCAAAAGATCTTTTGCTTTTCTAGATACGGTTTTTAACTTTTCTCTATAAATAAGGGATGAATTACTGCACATCAGCTACTTTTAATGTGTCACTGACAGAAATATTTTATTTTATAAAAATTGTTATTTGTTTAAAAAATTAAGACATATCTATATATATTTTATTTTCGTTTATGAATTGTTAAAATGGTTTTGCGGTTGTTTAGATTCAAAGATTTTAAATAATTTGCGTTGGTTTGTAAAACAAGGAAAAATCAAAAAAATTATTTAGTTGTGGTGTGAAATGTTTCTAAAATAGTCAGAACATTTTCGTACATGATTGAATTTTCAATTTGGTAAGAATTTGCTATGATCTTGTTAATATTTTTGATTCAGATAATTGATTGATTAGCTGCTGAACCAAAATAAATTAATAGAATCCCCAACTAACAATTTGAAAAGAAAACACCGTGATAACACCAACTTAACTCAAAGGTGTTTTTTATATAGAAATGACAATTGTGTGTAAACGTTTTTTGACACTACATTTTTTTAGTGTTTGCCGAGTTGTCAAAACCCCATGGTGATGGAAGACCAGAAAACAACAGAAACCACTATAGGAAAACACAAGTTTGACACGGTTTATACACTAAAAATACAGTCTGGTGTTTTCTGGGTATTTGTGAAACTTACTAATAACCAAAAATAAACTAATTTTTATTTTATTTTGTTTGTTTGCACTGATAATTTATAAATAATAATTAAAGTTATATTAATTGAAATAATTCATAAAACATAAAAGTCTTTAATTAAACTCAGATATAACCTTTAATTTTATTTATTTTGATTTTCTGACTGATGTTTTCTATAAGAAATAAGAATATAAGTCAACATCTTTTTGTACTACAAAATATGGTAATCTTTTTTCTGTAGTACTTTTTTTTATTAACCACGGTTTCGCCTGTTTTAAATGTTCTTTAAAAAAAATTCCATTTCTGCAACGGTGTAGTTTTGATGCGTTTTCTCCACCACCATAAGCAACTGTTTATAGCTGTGCTTAAAGCTTTTCTTTTCGACAGTCCCTCCCCAAGAATAAAGCACATAAACACCGTCGGAAGCAATGTTGGTAGCAAAAAGAGGAAATCCATGTGAAAAAAGAGGACAATCAAATAAAAAAGGAAACTTTTCAATAACTTAAAAATTTGTTAAATATTAAATTTTCATCTTTCTTGAATATTGTAGCTCATTCTGGTTCCTACATCAAAGCAATCCATTTCAAACTGTAAACGTTTCGGACTGCTTTGTCTATTGCTTGATGTAATCTTACAGTTTTTGTATTCTATTTCATTTTTTTTAAAGCCATTCGTTAACCATTTCTTTATTTTTCTTTAAAACATTTAAAGTTAATCCAGGGAAGAAATTGTTATTTATTTCTTCCTCAAGCGCTCTTTGAACTTATTCTAAATTACTCATTATTTTAATCAAGGAGTTATGCTCGTTTTCTATTTTTTTTATGTTGAGGTGGAAAACGTTGACCACCGAATGTAAAAAAACAAATATGCCTCATTTAATGGATTCTCCGAAAACAATTTTAACTTTACTGGTGGTTTTGCTATAGACAAAAATCCGGCTTCAATTTCAATGCTCTTCTTCCAACAACAGGAAAAAGTGACTTAGATGAACTAAGAATAATTCGATACTTAATCTGTTTTCAAAAACTAGCAAAACTCCTTGCTTTCCAGCACGATCAGTAAAATATCTATTTTAACAAAACCTATAAACTTAAAGGTTTTTCGTGTTTTTTGAAAGAAAAATTTAAAAAGAGAGGACATTTAGACAACAAGATGGCATTTAGAGGACAAACTGCCAATATAGGACAAAAAAGATTATGGTGCAAGAAAGAGATAGGACAAAAAGAGCCGAGGTCCAAAAGAGGACAAATCCTCTAAAAAGAGGACGGATGGTCACCCTACACTGTAAAACTACTTTTAAAAATAGAATTAAATTTTTTTTATATAAATAGATAACTTCAATAATTGTAAATAAAATATAGTATATCTAGTTGTATTTTAAAGCATTTTACTTTATTTAGGTATATTTCAGTCTTGTCCTATAGTAAATTTGTAATATTTATTGTAAATTTTTATTATTTTATTGTACATTTTTAATTTTATTGTAAATTTTAATTTTTTTTTAATTTTTTAATAATTGATTTATTTATTTTTCACATATATATTTCAAATTTCCTAAAGCTAAAGATACAAATTTTTTTACATCCAAACACCATTAATGGTCCTCATTGGAACACTCTAATGAATATCTTTTCTATATACAATTGTATTTTTAAATCAATTTTATTTTCTGATTAAGCCTAATTGTTTATATGTATATGTTTCAAAATTTTAATTTTTTTAAAATACGTATAACCTATACTTAAATATATATTTAAAACTACCTAAAATCTTCCTAATTGGTCTATACCTCATTTTCATTTTCATATTTCCACCAAATTTTTTTATATATTTTTGTAAATCCTCAATATCTTTTTCTGGTACGCTTAAATTAAATTTTAATTGAGCATTTGATGTATTTGCATAATGCGAAAATATTTTCATATCGGTTGTCCTTCTATTAATGTGATATAATAACGGAATACCGTTATCTCTTGGAATTAAATTTTCTTGATCGGGATAGATGAAACATTCCGGGGTTAGGTATCCTTGCTCCATTGCTTTTAAATAATACTGTGGGTTGGGATAATAAGCATGACATATTAACCCGTTTTCTGTTACTCTAGAAATTTTATTAAAGTGCTGTCGACATATTTTAATAATAAAATTGTCTATGCGGCCAATTCTGCTTCTTGCGTATATATATTTGTTTGAATAATAATTATAATTTTTATAAGGATTTCTCCATTTATTTAAACATACTCTTATAACTTTTCTTTTATATTTTCGAATTTTTTCCATGTTAGTTGAACTAACATTGTACCATATGGGACAGCCATATGTAAGTATGGGCCTAATAAGAGTTTGATACGCGATAAGTTTTACTTTACTTTTTATTTGCTTGTTGTAAAAAAGTTTGCCATACAAACATGCCATAAAAGCTTTTCGTGCTTTGTTTATTGTTGTGTTGACGTGATATGTATTGTTCATTCTATGATTCAATTGAATTCTTAGTAGTTTAACATTATTTTTATGCGGAATTTCAATTCCATTTGATGTTTTTATGTTAAAGTTTCACCAGTTCCTTCTAACATCCATATTACAATTTTCAAGACCTGGTCTAAACAGAATTATTTTGCTTTTATTTGCATTTATTTTTAGCTTCCATATATCAAGGTAGTCTACGGCTACATTAAATAATTTTTGTAACTGTTTTTGTAGCTGACTACGACTACAATGGGAGACTGACGTAATAAACTACCTTAAAAAAATCGGCTACCATGGTAATTATGTCGCTGTGGCGAATGACCATGGTGAAAATTCAAAGCTGATTAGCCTGGCAACGCTCCTACATCCTAAAAAATTAGTAGCTTAGAATATTTATTTACGTAAGACCAACGGTTTTCGAGAAAATTCGATTTAAAAAGTTGTACCGTAAAGTATTCTAGGCATTCTAAGTAAAAACTGTATCAGTTGATCATATTTTAAAAAGTAATACTAAACCCAGTTCTTTGTTAGGTAATGACTAATATAGTACCCGGCCGGTTCTTCTAATAGACAATAAACTATTGAATTTTTTATTTTACAAATTCACCTTCATAACAAAAACCAATTTGGATGTGAAACTAGAAGTTTATTTGCAATTATTTGAAGGGTAAAGTGCGTCACGAAAGTTTAGCACATTTTGAGTGCTTAATACTCATCAACGAATAATCCTAGAATAATAAAGATGATAAACAGCTTGTGTAGTTAGATACATGTGAGCCATAATTTAAACCATAACTTAAGTTTAGTTTTACGTCATCAATAGTAGCATAGTCCTAAAATCTAGATGGCTTTCTATGGTTTCCTCTTAAAGTATGATCTCAAGTCAAATGCATACTTTGTTAACTGTTTTCGTATTATTATAATAGAAACTATACTATGAAACGAAAAAAAGCATATAGACTGGCAACACATTAAAATCCTGGCCAGCTTGCGTTGTGTATTTGCTATTATTTTTTCTACTGTTAAACTTTTATTATATTATATTACTGCGATACAAATACGTTCTTAATTATGAATTCAATTCTCAGTAACGGGCCAATAATGATGATCAATATTGAAGCAATGACCGATTACTTGCCGCCATGTCTGGTCCATTAAAAATGTTAATTATTATTATAGGCAAATTTGAATAAAATTAATACAAAAAAGTTCAATAATGTAAAATAAAATAAAAATGTCAAAAAAAAATTTCAAACTTATACCATCCTAAAACCTAAAGAAAATTATCATAGTCTTTCAGCCGACTTAAACTATAACTAAACTGTTGATGAAATTATTTTAAATATTTATTTCTAAAACAGTTTTTACTCTAGCCAATTTTAACTAAATGACAAAGATCGGCCAATTCATGTTGCAGTACTAGCCCAACAACAATAACCAATTGATGTAGGCCAATAACTAGCCACTGGTTGGCCATTTAAAGTAAAGTGTACTGTATTTTTCTATAAACTGGATCTTTACTGTAAACCATAGATTGGCAGATGAATGGTTCTAGCACTGGCCCAATAACAATAGCCAAGTCCTGTTTACCATTAGTGGGCCAGTGTTTGACCGTGTTTCAGAGTGCGGCATTCTTGGTTTACCCTGCTTGGTTTACAACGGTAGATCACAAATAAAATGATATAGATTGCCACCTCAAACACGTTTAAAAATTTAAATGCATCAACCTCGTTCATGTTTGTTGTAATTAAGATACCTTACACACACCATAATATTTTCAATCAAAAGAAAAAAAATTTTTACCTACCGATTTTAAAATTTTAAATTTTAGACAAATTAATTACAAAGGGACTAAATAATACACCGGATCCCTTATTGGTAGATGTCTTACGATCGGCACTTTACGGTACATGTAAATTTTGGCCAAGTTTTGATTATTTCTTGCACCTCAGAAGACAAACATGAACGGGTTTGAAGGCATCAGAATCTGGCGTATGATTCGTTTGGCCGATTTTCTTTACCTAAATATCAATCTTCGATTTAAGACATGAATTAGATCAGCGTTTGTGTGGTGAAAACGATACTTTCTCCAATCTAAAAGCAATTTTGAGAATACTTAAAATATTGTAGACATCAATTAAACTTTACACAATTCGTTGGACACAAAACAAGATTTACATGCATCACAAAAAAACAAATTTGTTTGCTCACCAAGCAGTGTGTGCCGGACTTTGAAATACGGCCAAACACTGGCACATTAATGGTTAACAATACTTGGCTATTGTTAATAGGCCAGTACAAGAACCACTCATCGGCCTTTTTATGGTTAGCAGAAAAGAGCCCGTATATACTTACCTTTGGACGGCCAAGCATTGGCCCTTGGAAGGGAAACAGTACTTGGAAATTGCTATAGGGCCATTACTTGAACCATGTATCGGCCGATATATAGTTTATAAGAAATAGCCAGTACACTTTACGCGGCATTAATGACCAAACAATGGCCCTTTAATGATTAACATTAATTGGCTAGTTTTATTGATCTATGTCATTTGGTTAAATTTCACGGTTGGTAAATGTTTTAAATTTTTTTTAATTTCGATTTCATCTTAATTATTTTGTAAATAATTTATTTAAACTTACATATGAAAATATAATTTTATAGTTTTTTAATGGCCGAGTACTGGCAGTCATGGTTGCCAGTACTCGGCCATTGTTGCATTTCTGGTCGCCGGTAATGGATCATTACTGAACCAGTTGTATGGGGAGCTTTGAAATTTTTTCCGTCATTTTTATTTTGTGTTAAAATATTTTGTATTTAATTTATTTAAATTTACATATCAGATTTTATATTTGCTTTAATGGCCCAGTCATGGTTGCCAGTACTTATCCATTTAAAATATTGGTCATCATTATTGGTCCGTTACTAAGCCAACTGTACAACCTTGTATAAGCCATTGCTCTTGTTTTTTCTCTGGTCCATGAATGGCAGCCATTAATTGTCCTAAGTTATCATCCAGTAAAATTATGTTAATGGCCCAGTCCTGATCGCCAGTACTCACCCGTTGCAGCATTAATGGTTGCCAGTAATGGACCGTTACTGTATGTCAGTTGTACAACCTTGTATGGTTTCAACACATTTTAGAAATATTAGTTAACTATTTAGCTGTACATATTTGAAGTGCTTTTAATAGATTGCCATTAACTTCATTAGGAATGAATCAAAACAAATATAATAACAAACTTTGCTTTAATTTTTTGTTAGATCCTTATACTCGTCAATTCAGGTTTATGTCAACCCCAAAACTACAAAAAACCCTCACTTTCATGGCGGCAGAATGCAAAAGGATTTCATTATTCGAACAGCGTATAATGGAATGCTTTTCAAGCATCAAAATTCTTGAGTGGCTTCAATCTACAAAGGTTTAAAAAAAACTTTGATTGGCATTGCCAAACACTTGTTGGTGTGTTCCATGGGTCCCCATACAAGGTTGTACAACTGGTCTAGTAATGGTCCATTACTGGCGACCAGTAACGCTTAATGGACTAGTACTGGCAACCATGACTGTGCCATTAACATAACTTTAATGGATGATAACTTTGGACAATAAATAGCTGCCATTCACGGACCAGAGGAAATAAACAGCAATGGCATATACAAGGTTGTACAGTTGGCCCAGTAACGAGCTATAAGTAATGACCAGTATTACACCTGGGATAGAGATCACTAAAAACCATGTTTGGGCCATTAAAAAAAGATTTTTATCATACGACAATTGATATAAAATAAATACAAAATAATTTAAAACAAAATAAAAATGTCTTATGAAAAACAAATTTAAAATTTATTCCAACCTCATCAATATTATTTTAGCCGAGTAGTCATAGTCTTTTAGCCGAGAAACGATAACTAAACTATAGGTAAACATTTTTCAAATATATTTATAAAATGGATATTGCTCTAGTGAGTTTTAATTAAAGGACAAAGATCAGCTAATTCTTGGTTGCAGTACTGGCCCAATAACAATAGCCAATTAATGTTAGCCATTATTCGACCATTGCTTGGCCATTTAAAATAAACTGTACTGAACATTTTCTATAAACCGTAGATCGGTCGGATCATGGTTTCAGTAATGGCCCAATAACAATAGCAAAGTAATGTTAACCATTCATTAACCAGTGCTTAGCCATTCGAAGGTAATAATAAACTGGCATTTTCTGTAAACCATAGATCGGCCGATGAATGGTTTTAGTACTGGCCCAATTACAAAGTACTGTTAACGGGCCAGTGCTTGGCCGTATTGCAGAGCCTGGCAAGCCCTGCTTGGGTCCTAAAAGGTATTTATGTGTTGTTGCGATACATATATTATGTTAATATTAAAGTTTTTATAAAAAAATACTAGGAGCGTTACCCATGATTGTTTTTGTATGACGAAATTGTTTATTTTGCCTATAATTATATCAAATTTCTGAAAATCTCTATTATGTTCGAGTTAAATATGAACCTACAGTAATAATCGTTCTTAAATTAAAAATATGCAGGGACTGAAATCTCAAGCTCTGAGATATCAAAATTTCGGTCTGGGTTAAGGATTTTGATATTGTGAATTGAAAATCAAAAGTTGAAACTTCTTCAAAAATTCTTAAAATATTGCAAAAATTATAAAAAATCAACAAAAAAACTTTGTTCAAAATTCTAAATATATTCCAAAAATTATTACAAAATAAAAAATTTGAATCTTTTGACCAATATTCTGATAATATTTCAAAAATTCAAACTTTTTCCAAAATTCTAAAAATATTGCAAAAATTATAACAAAATCAAAACAACAAAAAAACTTTTTTAAATTTGAAAAATTATAATAAAATTAAAAATCCTAACTTTTTTTAAAATTCCAAAAATATTTCAAAAATTATAATAAAATCAAAAATTAAAACTTTTTTCAAAATTCTAAAAATATTCCAAAAATTCAAACTTCAAAAATTCTAAAAATATCGCAAAAATTATAACAAAATCAAAAAATCATAACAAAATCAAAATACAAACTTTTTTCAAAATTCCAAAAATATTTCAAAAACTTTTCCCAAAAATTATTGCAAAAATTATAACAAAATCAAAAATTTCCATGTCCGATTACATGTTCAATTACATTTCATACAAATAGTTAATTTAATTTTTTTCACAAAAATTGGGTAAAAAAATAAATGAAAATCATTCTTTTGACACACTCGACAATATTTTTTTGTCAAAGTTTATAACGAATTGGAATTTGCCATGGCCCATGACACACCGATTCATTAAGTTAAAATTTCTGTTAGAAATTTTTGTGTTTTTTTTTTATTTAAGCTCCGGCTTGAGCTCAGCCTGGGATGGATTCAGTATAACTCAACCCTAGATGATCACATTGTACTTCACTTCCGCTGCCTGAAACCACTTCGCCACATCACTCCCAAAAAAAGAATTTTTTAAATCATGACAATTTTTAACATTTATTGACAATAATTATTTTGTTTTTATTAAGGTGAAACATTGATTGCAAAAAAATAACCTTTCAAGGGAAAATAAGTTAGCAAAAAAACGATTATCATTAATTCGATTAAATTTATATAATACAATTAGCACTAGCCTACGTGCTTAAGGCACTAAATAGCTTCAAAACAAATAAATTAAATTAAGGTTAAACAGAATCTACCATCTACCATTAAAGCTGTATACAACCAATAAGCCGGTACACTAACTCTACTACCATATGTTGTTGTAATTAATTCAATTCAGCCGTACTCCTTCCCTCCACAAGCGCTTGCCGAGATAGAGTGACGTCGCCTTTTCTAATAGAAAGAAATTGGTAGCTTTAAATCGTCTAATGACCAAGCTTATTAGTTCTAATTAAAATCTCTAAAGAAATCATTGAATATTCAAAAAAATAATTATTATAATATAGGTAATGATAAATGATAGAACCAATACTGAATCAGATGAACAACAATAAAGAACCTGCATCAGTGAACTGCAACGTTGATGGTCAGCAAACCGGAAGCTACTAACGGTGTTGTTGTTTAACATTCCATGAAAATATAATTGATGATAAACACAAACGGTAGATATTACGGAAATAACAATGCTCGTACAAAAATCTTGTTTAACATTCCATGCTATAAACGAATCTTCTTTTCATCAATCATCCACATTTAATGTCAGTACAAATTAATCGATTTATTACAAAATATAATTGATGATAAACAAAAACGGTAGATATTACCGGTGTGGGCACAACTCACAATAACCCATTAACCTCAACGCACAACCCAATAACCCATTAAATTCCATAAAGTCTTCTTCTTTCACAAAAACTGGACATCTACCAGCCGAATTACTTAAAAAAATTATATCCTGTTTCAACTATTGCACAACATTTATGCACTTTTTAGAAAAGTGTTCAAGTTTTTGCCTTTGGAAAAAATAAGAAATAAGTTTACTATTTAAATTTGGCTTAACTTTAGTTTTAATTTTCCCACAGAAACAGAAACATAAAACACTCACTATTTAAGAGTTAATAACTATTCCGAGCTCAACATTTACAAATCAATGTTCACCTTTAAATATTTTAATATGATTTTTGTTTTAGTTCTTCAAAAAAAATTTAACATTTAAATGGATTTAAATTTGAGTTATTTTCCAACATGCACAAATATATAGAACAATTCATTAATTCGGAGTAAATAGCATGATCACAAAGTTTTAGCAGTATCAATATTCACCGTAACTGTTCGAACATAATTTTTGTTTCATTCCTTTAATAATAATAACGTAACAGTTTGAACATAATTTTTGTTTCATTTCTTTAACAGTAATAACGTAACAGTTTGAACATAATTTTGTTTCATTTCTTTAACATTAACTAAAAATCACCATTTGAGTTGGTCAAAGTTTGACTTATTTTTTCCAACATGCACAATAAAACCAATCAATTATACAAGAACTAAATTAACCAATATAAAAAACAATTAACTCCAGAACTAAATATTTATTTAACTATCACATATTTATTTCGAAACACAAAAATGTTCACTTTCATTTAACCCCGTTTATTTTTCTACTCACAAGAACAAAATCAAAAAATCAACTGTCCCGATTTCCAATTTCTTTGGCCTTATATCCACAACATTACTTTATTTCCCCAAGTCATAAATGATGTTTTTTCGTAAATCAAGTTTCCACTCGAGTATAATTAAATTTACACTGTGGTGTACACAAAAAAAACATTTCAACGATCAGTTTGATCGTTACAAATTATAATGCAATAATTTAGTTTGTGGTCTCACATACCAATCCCGACTATCAAGATTTCTTTAAATTCAAGGTTATTACTCATTATCACTTCACTCATCAAAAAGTATGCAAATTTCCTTGTTTTGACACACTTGACGATTTTTTGACACACTTCCGGTACAGTTATCGAGCACATACCTATTTATAGAAAAAAAAATTGTGAAATCCCTAGGTTATCTAGATTTCGTAGGTTGTGACGAAGGGCGGGCAGTAGGTCCTAAGACGTCGAGAAATGCCAAAAAAGGGGGGTAAGATTTTCACTTTTGGCTCGAGTATGTAATACTAAGGTCTTTCAGACCGAGAAATGCCAAAAAAGTGAAGGTAAGAATTTCACTTTTGGCTCGCGAATGTAATACTTAGGTCTTTCAGACCGAAGTTAAATTATTGTAATTTATGATATAAACCTATATGGAAAAACAAGCATCTGTTTATTTTGAAGCTTATAACTGAATGTTCTTGTTATAACTTCCAAAGTCACCTTTTACATGCTACCGTTTAATTTACTTCATTTTTAGCCAGCAATAATGGTTAAAACTGTCGATTTTTAATTATTTCAATCAAGACCAATTATTTTTAGTTTTTTTTTTTTTTTTTTTTTTTATTCAATGTTAGGCATGTTTAGTGTTAATCAATATAGATCAACGTCTCTGAATATCCGAAGATACCATGCTAACTAGGGAACTAGGGTTCGAAAGTATTATTCAATTTTCTTTCAGGAATTTATTAACGTTGATCTTAAAGTTTTGAGGATTAAAATTATCAGGAAAGACCCACGCCGGTAAGGCATTCCAGAGATGAGAAACTCTGTATAAAAAATCGCGTTGAAAAGCGACAGTTCTACACCTTGTCACTTGAACCGTAAAAGGATGGGCTGCTATTGATGCTCTGGTGAAACGCTCGAAGTTTGCTGGTTCAGGCAAAATCGATTTGATCTCCGTAGACGCCCATTATATCGTCCATAATATACTTGTAAAATACCGTCAAATCAGCGACGTCTCTTCTATGTTGCAAGGAATCAAGCTCGTTAGTAAGAGTCGAGTTGCCGATCAATTTAACAGCTCTCCGTTGTATAGAATCAAGACATTTTAAGCTACTTATGTAGGCTCCACCCCATATGTGAGAGCAATACTCCATGCAGGGACGAATAAATGATTTATATATTAAAAGAAGCTGCTCGCTATTAAAAACCTTACGACAACGACCCAAGAATCCTACTTTTTGAACAGCGTTCTTAGCTAGGTTAAAAATATGAGAATTCCATTTCATATTATTTTCAATCTCAACTCCTAGAAGTTTAATAGATTCTTTCTCTTGAAGATCATTTGAATCAAACTTTAATAAAAACGGATTAGGTGTTGATAACCTAGAAAAATGACAAACTTGAGTTTTACTTGTGTTAAACTCAACACTGTTAGCAACTCCCCAATCTAAGATGGTTTTTAAATCAATATTTAATGATTCTATCAAGTTTGATCTAGCGACATTAAGATTTGATGGTGCATACAAATTTGGCATTTCATGTGACGCATGAAGTGTGCTATCATCAGCAAAACTATGGATGGGATTAACTGTTGCATCTAGTAAGTCATTAATATAGAGAAGAAAAAGAGTAGGTGATAAAGCGGAACCTTGAGGAACACCAGCATTAGTTGAAAAGATATTCGATGAAACACCATCAACATTGACCCGAAATTTGCGCTCGGAAATAAAGCTTTGTAACCAAGAAATAAGTTGTTCTTCTAAGCCGTAGCATCTCAATTTGCAAATAAGATTATTGTGCCATACTTTATCAAATGCTTTGGTAATATCAAGAGCAACGCCAAAAGTCTCACCATGGTTTTCAAGCGACTTGTTCCAGATATGCGTGACATAAGAAAGTAAATCTCCCGTCGCTCTTCCTTTACGGAATCCGTGTTGTCTTTCTTTAAGTAATTTTGACGACTCTAAGAAGCTCATAATATTAAAATTAACATATTTCTCAAATACTTTAGAAACAACCGACAAAATTGATATAGGTCTATAGTTTCTTGGATCCATTTTGGCACCTTTCTTTGGAACTGGTTGTACACTAGCCATTTTCCATATATCAGGAAAAATTCCTTTCTTATATTGCATTTAATAAGTATTAGTTTATTTACTATATTAAAACTGTATAATAGTTTTAAACACAATATCTTTTGATTTATGAATTAATTATTTATTATACATCACACAATTAAAGTTTATCTTAAAACAATTTGTAATTACAAACAATTCACAAAACATTTATTTTATTTTAATTTTGGAACATAAATTTTATTTGTGCTAATTGTAGGACCGTTTGATATATTCTAATAATTAAATTGTCATATGTAAAGAACATAACATTTAAATACGGTAAATTAATAAATACAAATAAATAAATTAATTAAAGTTTAAACAACAAATCAATATTTGTTTCTCTCAATCTCTTTACACAAACACACACAAAAATGTAGTTGATATTCAAGGGTCCTACACTTATATGACAGATAGAAAATTTTAGTTAGGATTGGTGCTAACTCCTTAGCAAAAGTTTTAAGGATAATTGGAGGAATACTATCAGGTCCAGATGCCTTATTAGTATTGATTTGTAAGAGCATTTTCCGAATGACATTTTTACGAAAAATTATCCGCCCCATTTTGTTAGAAATTCTAGGAATTGGTCTAGGTAGGAAATTGGGTTCTACTAATGTAGAATTTAACGAGAAACAGTTACCCAATAAATTAGCTTTTTCTTTAGGGTCAATAACAGGCATATCGTTATTAATAAGAGGAGGTATAGAAGACTTACAAAAATTTCCTTGAACAGCCTTGACGGCTTTATAAAAATTTCGTGAACCAGTAGGGTGCTCAGCAAATTTATTAGCTTTTTTCCTAATAAATAGATGTTTCTCTGCATTAATTTTCTACATAAATTTCTTTCTATTCGGTATAATCTGAGGTTTTCATCAGATTTGTTTTGAATAAACTTTTGAAAAGCCTTTTTTTTTAATTTTAATTGCTTTTTTACATTTACTTGAAAACCATCGATCAACCTTCGGAACAATCAAACTATTTGGAATAAACCTGCGCATACCCATGTGTATTATTTCTGAAAAATTGGAAGCAACGATGTTTGGATCTTGGCTGAAAAGACAGTTGCGTTTCCAGGGAAACCATTTAAAAAAATCTCTAAGTCCCTGCCAATTTGCAGCTTTATAATCCCAAACAAGACGAGGATTAGCTTTAAACTGTTTAGGTACTTGTATATTTAAATGTGTGGAGATCAAATTATGATCTGATCCACCCAAAGGCTCTGATACTTTAAATTGAACCAACGAAGGTTCATTTATCAAAAACAAATCGAGCAAGTTACCACTTTGGCCAGGAATATCAGGAACCCTGGTAGGCTGATCTATTATCTGAGTGAAATTATGATAAAGAGCAAAAAGTTCAGCTTCTTTACATAATTCATCAGTTTTAGAGCTGTGTGTAAGCCATTCTTTATTATGAACATTGAAATCACCAAGAATTATAATTTTAGCGTTAGGATATATAGTCAACCTATCTATCTTTTCAGATAGGTCATGAAATAAATTTATGTTCTCCGGTGAGTTGGGCGAGCGATACAATCCAAAGACAAACAGAGTTTGATTAGAGCAGGTAATCTTAAGAGAAACCATATTGTGAAATTTTGAATTTAATTCAAAATTATTTATTCTCACATATGGTACAGAATTTTTAATGAACGCACAAACACCATGCTTAAAGTAGAATGAAGATTCAAGCTCATAGTTAGGACAAACATATTTAGTTTTGTCCAACGATACAGCTCTCGCGCTGATAATCGTTTCCGTTAAAAAAAGAATATCAGGCTTAAGATTCTCAAGATAAAGGTGCACCGCATTAAGATTGACGTTCAATCCTCTTATATTAGCAAAACTGATAGATAGTTTCGCCATTTAAAATTACAATTAAATCTAAAAATAAATCTGAAAAACAATCCTCAAAAAAAAAAAAAAAAAAAATTCCAGCAAACAACCAAATAAAAGATCAAAGTTGATATCTGAATTGACAACTTTAACAGCTGGACAACCCAACTAGCATTTTAACTTCTTTTAAAACACTAAACAGTCTTACCGAAACTAACTTCCCCACCTTCATAGTTTCTTTAAAATTTCTAAACAGTTTCGATAAAGGCCATTTGGAGAACTTTCCCCGCCTTTAACGAAGCTATAATTTGTAAAAGACTTCGGAAATAGCTTCGGTAAGGTCTTTTGTAAGCAGTTATGCAAGCTGAATTGAATTTATGGTTTGACAAGTTATAGCTTCGGCAAAGTACTTCTAATAGCTTGTTTTAATCGATATTTAGAAGTTTTATAGGAGCTATTAAAAAATGTGACAAAAATATTACAATGTTTTTTATATACCTACACTTTTTTAACGTAATTATTGTTATTGCTATGGTATTATATAGTGTTTAAATTTAAGTTTTTGATTACGGGCGCATCAAGTTTCGAACCCTGGTCCTTCGATCGTTTGTCCTGCACGCTATCCAATCGGCTGATTTAAATGTTAAGAAACAAAAAATATCTTTGATAGTAGTTACAATAACAATAGCTTCTATAAGACTTCCATAGAATTTAGTTTTTTAATTTAGATGTAGAAAATATAGTATATAATTCAGGGGCTTATTTTTATGGAAAAAGGTATGTGACATGTAACTTTAATGGGTTTTTTAACGATGAAATTATAATCTGAGGTAAAAGAATATTGACAAATCTATTTTCTATTTGTTTTATTAGTTCAAAGATTTTAAGGAAAACAATATTAAGGGGTTATATTTTTTCACTCATTAACTTTTAGCGTACTTACACCTTTATTTGAACAATATTTTTTTTTAAATAAAAAGTTTTGTAATTGGATTTTTAATAGTTGTCACAACAACATGCGTACTAAGGTGCTGATGAACGCAGTTAATTTTTAAAAACGTTATATAAATATAAAACAATAACAAAAGAAGCAACGATATATCGCACCCATCCATTTGCTGTAAATTAGTTTAATAGAGTGACTAAATTATGAAACTCTGTATCGCCTCAGTTTTTCCTGACGAGTTTGGCTCTCAGAAAGGTAAAGAAAATTCATATACCATTATTTATAAAACTTTAAATTTTCTCTATTCCACTCTAGTTCATTTTTGATTCTGATTCTCTAATCTAATTGATTTTGATTTTGATTCATTTTGTTGTCTATTTGAACACTCTAAATAATAGTACATTATTTAGTTAGGAGCTAAAGTGATACTTTTTGTGTTGAGTCTATAGTTTGACGGCCGACCGCAGGGAGGTACTACACTATAGGTAATACACTATTTTTTCGGCAAAGGTTTAAATTTTTTATAAATATGAAATTAATACATCAAACTTTTTATAAATATGAATTTGTATCGTCATAATTACTTCCAAAAAAGAGAAAAAAACATTTAAATTTGTAAGAATAAAATTTTTTTATCAAAGCAGCCTTTTCAAAATTTCATAATATGAGAATCAACTTATTTTTTGTTGTCATGGTTATACAATATGTTTGAAAAAATAACAAACTAACAGATAACAAATGCTACTTTACAGCCTCCGTATTATAAAATAAAAATGGCGTTACTTTTGCTGTCGCTAGACATTACTTTTGCTGTCAGGCTAAAAAGTAAGACTTTAGCTAGCTCCCTAGTGGCAGTAAAGTTAAATTGTACAGCCGTTTGCCGAAAAAGAATATTTTATGTTGTGCAAAATAAGTCTAAATAATAGATTAAAAAATAAAAACCACCTTATGCACAATACTTTTTTGACAAAAATGAAACGATTTCAATTTCGTATAAGCTTCAATTTCATATAAACCCATTCAAATTACATGTCACATATCTTTTTCCATAAAAAGTAAGCCCCTGAATTAAACTATATTTTCTACTTCTAAATTTAGTTGAAATAATAGAAGCAATAGCTTCCGTCAGTTTGACATATTTCGTTTCAGATATTGAAGCAAGATTTAGACTATTACAGCTGTGCTTCTATACGATCTGTAAACAGTTACAACCGAAACAACTACAATCCTAATGACAGCTATAACTTCTATAACCTTTTTTCGGAAGCTTTATTTAGTGTTGTGTAGATAAGTTTCGGTAAAGCTTCTAATATTAAATATAGAAGTATTTTAGAAGCTTTCATTTCGATGGTGGGGAGAACTTCTTTGAGGATGTTGTATCGAAACTTTATAGAAATAAAATAAGTTAGCTTCCACTTAGAAGCTTTAGCGAAGCTTTATTGAAGCTAAAACTTGTATAACTCAATATTGAGAAGTAAGTTTGCTAGTTGGGAACTTGATACTAAGTCTAAGTTTAACTGTCAAAATCGTCAATCCAAACAAAGGATAAATAATTAATGGTAAGACATAAAAGTTTGAAGCAAAAAGATTAAACCAAGCCAAACAACAAAATTTGATGAAAAGAAGACCGTAAAAGAACAGAAACTAAAATAAAATTAACAACGACATAAAGATTTACAAAAAAATAAATATTAAAATTGTAAGAAAAACTTATCTGATTTCAAATTTTTTTTCGTACAATACTATTAATTCTTATCCTTTTGTTTACTATTAATTCTTATCCAATTCTTATCAATCTATGCCAATAAAATTTTCGCCAGTCTTGTTCTTTAGAAAACTCTTACCTACAAAAGAAAAAGAAAACGAATAATTATTAATATGCAGAATATGGATCCTAAAATTAAGAAATTGTATTAAAAAATAATTTAAAATAACAATTTGATATAAAATAATTTAATTTGAATAAAATTGTAAATAAAAAATTGACAGCAACAAAAAATAACGTCTTCTTGCAACCGCTACTTTGATTGATTGAATTAGTTACCAGAATAGCTGATGGGCCAGATCTGCCGCTTTTTGAGACAAATGACAATTTCTAATTATCGATCGTCATGCCTTTTTCGGTCGTCATGTCTGAGTAAAACTAATTTGGTCAGTCTCCACATCTATTTGTTTTATATTGCTAAAGTTTTAGTGGAGCACAGCAATGAGTGTCCCAAACTCATCAAAAATAGCATCATAACTGTTTGTGTTGAAACAGAAGTCGGCATGAATTGAAAATTTTAACTTAGCTTATTCTGAATTACAAGTCACTAGAAATGAATGTATTCAATTTAATAGATTAAAAAACTGCTTTGAAAAACGTAAGATCCGTAGCAAATGTTTTGTCTCAATTCCGGTCGGTTCGGAAATCGAAAAATTGACACTAAAAATGAATTAAAATAATTGTGATGCTAAGTCGATCGTCGAAAAACAAATTTCATCAAGTCGCTGGTTGAGTTGGTCAAATGGTTAACTCTGATCAGAAGAACGCCGGTTCTCGATTCCCGAACCGACCGGAATTGACATAAAACATTTGTTACAGATGTATCGCTTTTCAAAGCAATTTTTCATTCTATTCAATTGAATACTATACAGGCCCTGATACGAAGCCAGTTATTATCTTGGACCTTTGTTAACTAATATGAAAAAAATAGAATTTACACGGGATGCAGTTTATCCCCATCCGAATCCTGAATTTTGGGAATCTCTTAAATGTTATATAATTAGCCTAACATTTCACCATTTTAAAGAGAATAATCAAACTAAAATTAATATATATATTTACAATAAATACCTTAAATTATTAACTGTTGATTGATGATCTGTGCAACAAATCAACCGCATGCAATTATACTTCGATGACATAACCTTGATTTAATTCAACAGCAAACAATTCTGTTACAAAATAAATAATTCGATGATTTATGTGGCAAATCAGCTGCATGCAATTATACTTCGATGACGCAACTTTGATTTAATTCAACAGCAAACAATTTGGTAACAAAATAAATAATAAGTACTACGATGGATAATAATTTGATAATCTGTGTAATAATTCAGCTGCATGTACTCATACTTCAATGACGTAACTCGTATTCAATTCAACATCAAAATACTTGGTAACAAAAACTAATCCGAAGACTTTTAGTTCGTTGACATGTATACACTCAACTATGAACATGTTCTAGAAATAAATACTTTATGTAATTTAAAGGTTAAGTTTATTTAACAAAGCAGATGATACACTATTCATTGATTGTTTATAATATTGTTACGAGGTACTAATCACTATTACGATACATGAGTTACTAATTTATAATTTTCATTACTACACACTAGTTATTATTTATGATTTCTAACAAATTACGAACTAAGAAATTGTACATAAAAATTTTACTTTTTGTATTTGATTTAGTGTTTAAAAAAAAAACAATTGAACCTTTTCTTTTTAAAAGCAAAAATGGAATGAATCTTTTTAAAATTGCAAAATGTGATTTTGCTTTTGACATCTTATGATGTCAAAACAAAATCGGGTAATACTTGAAATTCAGCAATGATTAACAACGACGTCTGTTCATTAGTATTGGAAATAAAAATTTAGTACGTTCGTTGGCTTTTTATAATATATTCAAAATCAATTAGCAGTTAAGTTGGGAAAATTTTAAAAGTACTATTAATGTAAAAATGAACGGAAATTAATGTAATACATTTCTATTGAATTGAAAACAAAGAGGAATTTGATTTTATTATTGTTTTGCGATTATTGCGATCGTTACACCATGAATTCAAGGTAGAAACCAAGATTCTTACTCTTGAAATCACAAAAACGTCGCCATCCCCTCCATGACAGAAAACCACCGAACTACTTCCACTTATTAAACTGTATCTGGGATCGAGATACCCACAGTCACCGGCGTCAAGACCGATGACCGGTTCCAACACTCATGAAGTCCTTAAGAACTTCACTGAGTATTGAGACCGACCATCCATCCGAACGCCAGCACCATGGACACCCCGATACAACCAGTAAGTATGACCTGAAGATGTGAACCCCAGAGACGACAATCAGCCAGAGGAACAACCCTACCTAACGAAAAGACATCACTCCCTGATGTCTTTCGCGTGATGGACTCCAAGATTCTTACCGCTCATATCTATGCACTCGTAGAGTACATTTCCAATCTTAGTCTTAATCATTGCAGGTAAGAACTTTGGAGCCAATTTTGCCGAGAATTTTTTGGTAGCGTCACTCAAATGATGTTGCCGTACAAACACACGTTGTTGTGGTTGAAAAGTCCGTAGTTTAGATCGCAGGTTGTACTGATGTTGCGATTTTTTGAAAGCTGCTTTTAAATTCTGTTGAACCCGGTTCCGAAGCAGAGTCAAATGATCAGAGCGTTCTATTTCCTCACCAGCATCTTCACCAAGCTTGTGTAGTGATCTCAACAAATGGTAAGTATTTCCATTCGAGATTGGATGTTGACCAAATAATAAATAGTACGGTGAGTACTTGGTAGCAGAATGTACTGCAGCCCGCAGTGCATATGCGATTTCACCAATTTGTGAGTCCCATTTGGTATGTTGACCTTTTATGAACGCTCGAATTGCTGCTAGAACTGACCTATTGACCCGCTCTGACGCGTTGCTTTGAGGACTATAGACACCGGTCCTAATGTGCTTAATGCCGAAATCTGACAAAAGATTTTGAAAGTTCCTACTAGTGAACTGTTTGCCATTGTCACTGTGCAGAAACTCTGGTACCCCATATGTAAGAAACACTTCATTCCTTAGAAAAGCATTCACCTTCGGTGAAGTTGCGTTTCTAAGTGGTTTCAGTAGTACAAACTTCGTAGCATGATCCAGAACTATCAATAACACCGTATTCCCAAGTGTAGAACGAGGATACGGTCCCAAAAAATCTATATAGACTCTCTGCCATGGACGTGCTGTTTCGAATTGATATTGCATCGGAGGACGCAATATCTGATTCGTGGCTTTTGTTTGTTTACATGTGTCGCAGGACACAACATAGTTGTGTACCTGTGACGCCATGCCCGGCCAATAATAAAGACGTCGAAGTAATTCTAAAGTCTTTTTAACACCTCCATGAGCAGCAGTACTATCATCATGATGTTTCTGAATCATGTTTGAAGTCATCGGTTTTGGTACCCAGAGTTTCCACACAGGAACATCGTTGGGTATTGCATCAGGTCTTGGCTCAATACGTATGTATAGCTTATCATCCACGACTTTAACAGATGGAAAGTCCTTGGGAGATGATTGAACTTTAGCTATCATATCCGTATATTCCTTGTGCCGATAACCTTCATTGTCGATTTTAATTTCACTGATGTGATGTACTAATGCTTCCGTCAATTCTTCGTGTGTATCGTCATAAAGACGAGATAGAGCATCAGGGACTATATTTTGGGTACCTTTTTGGTGGACAATGGTAAAATCCATATGTTGGAGTTTTAGGCTCCACCTAGCCAGACGACCACTCAAGTCTTTCTGTGACATAAGCCACTTCAGACTTGAGTGATCAGTCACAATCGTAAATCGGTGACCTTCAACATAGCCCCTGAATTTCTTCACACTCAGAATTGCCGCAAGACATTCCAGCTCAGAAACCGAATAGTTTCGTTGAGCTCTATTTAGTTTTTTCGACATGAAGGCTATCGGACACTCTTGTCCGTCCTCGTCGATCTGATACAGTACACTACCTATCCCTGTCAGACTCGCATCGCATCTAATAAAGAACTCTTTATTATAGTCAGGGTTTACTAATACTGGTGCTGTAGTCAGCAATCGTTTTAAATTTTCGAAAGCAGCTTGAGCTTCTAATGTCCATTTCAATTTCCCAGAACTTTTCTTTAATAAATCCGTAATCGGTGATACCACGCTTGCATAATTTGGTATGAAACGTTGGTACCAACCAGCCATTCCTAAAAGACGTCGTATTTGTTTTACTGTAGATGGAGCTGGGTACTCTGCTACAGCTCTTACTTTGTCAGGGTCAGTTCGTAGACCATCTTCACCAACCAAAAATCCCAAGTATTTCACCTCTCTCAGAACAAATTTGCTTTTCTTGAGGTTTATGGTTAACCCAGCCGCTCTTAACAATGAAGAGACTTTGGACAGCAATTCCATATGTTCCTGGAACGTGGAAGAGACTACCAATAGATCATCCAAATAAACAAAGACATTTTCGTGATATTGATGTGGTATCACTTTGTGCATTAGCCGACACATTGTCTGAGGAGCATTGCACAATCCAAAGGGCATAACCCGGAATTGATACAATGGACGACCAGGCACTGTGAAGGCTGTCTTGTCTCTAGATGCTTCTGCCAGAGGAATCTGCCAGAAAGCATCTTTGAGATCAATACTGGAAATGTACTTTGTGCTATTTAGACGACCTAGTAAGCCATCAATCAAGGGAAGTGGGTAAGCGTCCTTTTTAGTTAGTGAATTGACACGACGGCTATCAATACATAATCTGTTTTTACCAGATTCTTTTTGTACCAAAACCACTGGCGAGCACCAAGAACTGTTAGACTCTTCGATCACGCCCATTTGAAGCATTCGGTCAAGTTCGGCATAGACCTTTAGTTGAACAGCCGGCGATGTGGGATAGTGTCTCTGTTTAACAGGTGCACTATCACCAACATCGATGACATGTTCAACCAAAGAAGTCTTTCCGAGCCCAGACACTTCAAATGACGGGAAAGAATCCTTGATCATATCCAGTTCATGTTGCTGATCAGTGGTGAGGTTATGTGTAATAAAAGTTTGTAGCTCTGTGCGAGTCAGTTCACTAACAAATGAAGGAACAATACCAAATTTCTCCCAGAAATCTATGCCCAGGTAGAGCTCTTCTCGTAATCCAGGAACTATATGGAACCGCATTGGTTTAGTGGAGCCATTCACAGTTATTGAAATTTCGATGTAACCCAAAATTTTTGTTGCAGTACCATCTGCCGTACGAATACACGAAGTGTACTTACGGTAAGTTGTACCTGCTGATTCCAATAATTCCAAGGAATTTCTTCCAAGTATTGTGATTGACGCTCCACTATCCAATAGACCTGAAATATGTTTGTCCAAAATCTTGATTGTCAATCGCGGCCGAGGATCCTTTGTTTCTGAAAGGATAGATGAAATACAAGCTTTACGAAATAATTTCCTCATCCTCCAATATCTGATGTTACGTTCCAGACGTCTAAAATACGTTCGATGTAATGATGGGAAATTAAATGTATTCGATGATTTTATTTGGGTTTCGTTGGTGGTTGCCGATCGTCCTGCGTCGCTACATCTCTCGTCGCCTTCTTCGTGCTGTTGTTCGGGCTGTTTTGAATCCATCGTTTCAAAATATCCATCTCGATCTAGTTCCACATCCACCTCATAATCATCCACCTGCTGTAGCTTGCTAATTCTTAAATTTGATGTTCTGGTCGGAACTGGTGTGGACCACAACCGTTCAAACTTCTGACATAAAGTCCGAAGTTCATCAATTGAATGTATTGTTGCAGCTAGAGTAGCGTTTTGGAGCTCCACACTCAGTCCCTCCCGAGCAATTTCTAGCATTTCACGGTCAGCAAATGGACGTGCTAAACGACGATTTAACGAACCAATCTCCACTAGATACTCGTATACGCTCTCCTTTGACCTTTGTTTGCGGTTCAGAAGAACGCGCAAGATCGCCTTATCATCAGTGAGCGTACCGAAGGTTTGTAGGAGTCCCTCCCTTAGCACTGGATAGGTCACCACCTCATGTTCATGAGTTAAGTTCAAATAGTATCTGTCGGCAGCCCCCTTGAGATACCGTGGAACGATAGACCTAAGGTCGTCCCGATTCACACGGTCCCTCCTGGCAGCCGCCTCAACTCTATGAATAAACTCATGAACATCAGGAGAGTGACCATCTCCTGTGAAGGTTGGAACCCAATTTGAGTCATAACGACTCAAATTGTTCCCACGAACCCCTCGGTACTCCACTGGTGCTAACGCTGGAGCCGCGTCACGCCATACCTGAGGAGGTTGGTTGTATGGTGGTGGTGCTGTAAGTGGAGCTTGTGGATATAATGGTGGTGGTTGTACCTGTGGTACTGATGGATAATTTAATGATAATTGCGGTTGTACTAATGCAGGACTATTGTGTATGTGTTCAGCTTGGAGTGATGCACCCAATTGTGGTATTGCAAAGTCCTCTGCCCAATTGTTCCCCCTGAAGTTCACACCCCGAACCAGACATTCGATCTGTAGTTCGGTGGGTTCCAAACCATAGAACGGATGGTCAACGTCTAGTTGGTTTGACATTTTGATGGTAAAACCCGAAAAATTATGAACTCGCTAACAACAACACTAAAACCAATTCCCAACAACAAATGTAGTTAGTACGATGGAAAAATGAAAACAATGAAAAACGCAAAACGAAAAAAAACAACGAACGCCCCAAAAAAAATTTTGTAAAAACAAACTTGTAAAGGAACAAAAAAAAAACCACTGTCGTACCCAATCTTTGCTGAATCTTTCACAAAAATTCCTAAAATATTGTATATAAAAATATAATTTATTTATTTTAATTTCAGATATGCTGAAATTTCAGAATTAATTATATACCTAAAATTATTTATTGACGATAGCACCCCTAAAAATATTTATTTATTTTTAAAAGAAAATTGAAAAATAAAAATATTTAGAAGAATGTTTATTTATTGGATGCACCGTCCTAACTTTGAAATATTGATTTATTTTTTTTTTAAAAAATAAAAAAATATTTATTTATATCTTGATGTATTGTGTAATTAAAAAAAATTATTTATTTAGTTACCTAAAACTATTTAAATTACGAAAAAAAATTATTTATTTACCTAAAATTATTTTAATTAACGAAAATTTAATTTATTTAATAAAAATTTTATTTATTTAATTTTCAAAAAATTTGTTTTATTTATTTTATTTTTTATTTAATGTAGTAAGAGATTCCCAAAATCAAGATTCGTCTGGAGACAATTTAAAAAGTAAGTATGGTTACAATATCCATTTTGTTCAAATTTGAAATATCGCGTTCGCGAGCCCACTCCAACAATGCATGTGAGAACTGACTAGAAAAGCCCCTAACGACCAGATTCTACAGAACAGATTCTCCCCAACCTAATAAAACAATCACAACTGTCACGATTAGACACTAGGTCCATTTCTACTGACCCAGTTGTGCTTGTTTAATCTACAAATAAATTACACCTAAACCTAATGCGAAAGTTGAAGAACGCTCCCGAGCACCAGACTTCAAACCCTAAACTCTATGAAAATTGTTCTATTGTAAAAGCTAAGTGGAAAAATGGAAAAGTTTTTTGAGTTTGTATGAGGTGAAGCCTCTGATCCTGACAGCAAAAGTACAATTGGTTCTTCTCTTCATTACACCGAAGAAGCCTCTGAGCAAAGAATGGTACTACTGGTTTGCACCTAAGTACAAACACAGCAACACCACTCCTCGTCCCTGAGGACTTCCTCGCCGAATGAAGAGAAGAAACCAATGTTCTTCGATCGCATAACCCCGGTGGTCATAGGCGATCTAAGAACGACATCAATGTTAAGGGGATAAGCCCCATGGATGGCTTGTTAGGCCTACCGCTGGGAAAGTGAATCAATAAACCTAAATACTATATAACTTATCCATAATCTAAATAATTTCTTATTTAAAAATGCTAAATCGAAACATGAAATACATAATATGTTTTAATAAAGTTTTACATGAAATTAATTAAATTTAATCTTCAGACTAAATAATAAATGGGTAATTTAAAAAAAAAATTACGATTATTTTAAATTCAAAACTAAGCTTACTAATTTTTAAGTTATTAACTCTAATATATTTGTTTAGGTTAAATCTTTCGCTTTATTTATTGTATCCAAAACAAAAATAAATGTTAGCTAAAAATAATTATTTCTATATTTATACCACTTTTTAAAATTAATCGCAATGAAAAAAATAATTCTAAAAAAATGGTGGTAGCTAAAATGGACTCATACGAGATATGTATACGTACATCCGCGGATCATTATGATGACAAATGTAGAGATATTGATTTGGATCCGGCTCACTCTATAAAGTTGATGGGAATTAATTATTTTCAATTGTACTTCCATAAACATAGACCAATAATACTTTGAAAGTAGTGACGAAAGATTTAAACTTATATAAAATTGTTGAAAAACTGTTTGGTCAATGTTAACCTTTATTACGTTAATAACATCCTAAAACTCATAGAAACATGACTTAACCACAATCAGAAAAACATACGATTAATTTCATATATAAATTAATTGCATCATCCAAAAATATGTACAATATATAAACAAATATATGTACAATATGTACATGGTAGCATAAAAAAAATTCAAAAAAAAAGCTGCTTCCCCAAAGCGGTTTTTTTTTTTCCCAAATTAAAAAAACAATTAGTATTACTAAAAGCAGATGACAGCACAAAAAAACAATCTCCAAAAAAAATTGCTGTCCCAAAACGGTTTTTTTCCAAACAAGCAACCACTTAACTAATTATACAGTGAGGGACAGGGGCCTCCTGTGGACCAATCCACTCCTCTACCTGTCGCATGGTCGGTGAGATGGGAACCACCTCAACCAGCTCCTCTATTTGAGTACTCTTGGTCGAGGAAGCTCCCAGCTCCACGACCAAGCGACTCTCCTTCTCCTTCTTCCTCCTCTCCTTTCTCTTCAGGTGTGAGCTCCTGTTTCTCTTGACCCGTCTCCTCTCACGCCAGCCCACATTCACTTCCTCATCCACTTCATCCAACTCCTCATTCACTATCTCACAAATCAAATCATCCAGAAACTCATCATATTTTTCTTCGTAAATATCATCCATCAATTCCAAAAATATTTTATGTTTTACTTCATCCAGAATCACATTTATCATTCCATCCACTACATTCCTCGCCTCAACCATTCTCTCTTTCCTCTCCTCATTCGCTCTCCCATCCACCTCATTCATCCAGGGCTCAAACCCACCTGGCCGACACCTCCTTATCAACCCCTGACCCCTCATAATTGTATACATTCTTATCAAAATTCAAAATATATAATTTCCTAATCAAAACGAAACCAATAACTGGTTTATTTCAAGATAAACAAAAAGCTGATTGACAACCACGGCCCAAACCGGTTGCCACCACCCTATTACCAAAAAAAACCACAACTGGTTTATCCTAAAACTTACAAAGAGAAACGCGGAATTCTTTAAATTTTTGAAAATATAAATTTAGAGTACTTATGATAAATATACACATGAACACCTTAGAAACTAAACCTTTATTTTTTCCTCTAGCTTTTTAACAAAATTTAGCTAAATAAACCGACGCGAAAAATAAACTATATATAGATATTAATTAATCTGAATTGAAATAATCAATTAATATATAAATATATAAATATAATAATATAAAATGTTCCACAAAAAAAAGTTTTTTTCAAAAAAAAACCGGCTTGCCAACGCCCAACCTGGAAAATATTTTCCCACCAAATTATTTATATATATATCTAAAAAAAAATACAAGAAGTATAACTGTAATCACCCTAACGGGTCCCTGTTTCGGCGCCAGTTATTATACAGGCCCTGATACGAAGCCAGTTATTATCTTGGACCTTTGTTAACTAATATGAAAAAAATAGAATTTACACGGGATGCAGTTTATCCCCATCCGAATCCTGAATTTTGGGAATCTCTTAAATGTTATATAATTAGCCTAACATTTCACCATTTTAAAGAGAATAATCAAACTAAAATTAATATATATATTTACAATAAATACCTTAAATTATTAACTGTTGATTGATGATCTGTGCAACAAATCAACCGCATGCAATTATACTTCGATGACATAACCTTGATTTAGTTCAACAGCAAACAATTCTGTTACAAAATAAATAATTCGATGATTTATGTGGCAAATCAGCTGCATGCAATTATACTTCGATGACGCAACTTTGATTTAATTCAACAGCAAACAATTTGGTAACAAAATAAATAATAAGTACTACGATGGATAATAATTTGATAATCTGTGTAATAATTCAGCTGCATGTACTCATACTTCAATGACGTAACTCGTATTCAATTCAACATCAAAATACTTGGTAACAAAAACTAATCCGAAGACTTTTAGTTCGTTGACATGTATACACTCAACTATGAACATGTTCTAGAAATAAATACTTTATGTAATTTAAAGGTTAAGTTTATTTAACAAAGCAGATGATACACTATTCATTGATTGTTTATAATATTGTTACGAGGTACTAATCACTATTACGATACATGAGTTACTAATTTATAATTTTCATTACTACACACTAGTTATTATTTATGATTTCTAACAAATTACGAACTAAGAAATTGTACATAAAAATTTTACTTTTTGTATTTGATTTAGTGTTTAAAAAAAAAACAATTGAACCTTTTCTTTTTAAAAGCAAAAATGGAATGAATCTTTTTAAAATTGCAAAATGTGATTTTGCTTTTGACATCTTATGATGTCAAAACAAAATCGGGTAATACTTGAAATTCAGCAATGATTAACAACGACGTCTGTTCATTAGTATTGGAAATAAAAATTTAGTACGTTCGTTGGCTTTTTATAATATATTCAAAATCAATTAGCAGTTAAGTTGGGAAAATTTTAAAAGTACTATTAATGTAAAAATGAACGGAAATTAATGTAATACATTTCTATTGAATTGAAAACAAAGAGGAATTTGATTTTATTATTGTTTTGCGATTATTGCGATCGTTACAATACATTCATTTCTAATGACTTATAATTCTAAACTACATAATGGTTAGATACATTGCAATCTTTTAGATAAAAATCTTATATATTAATACGCAAAAAAAAAATTTTTACAGCCTAAGGCTTTTTTATTCGAATTTTGATTTATTTGAAATTTTCACTGCTAACTGATATTAGTGTAACTTAGATTTTAAAGATTTTTGGGATTTTTCGGATCATAAATAAAAAGTTATTATATACAAAACACTTTTTATATACATATGCATTATAAGTTTACATACAAGTAAAAAAAAACACGAATTTAAAACTTAAAACTTTTTTCTTTTTTTATATTTATTTTCTCTCAGTTAGTTTATACATTTTCAGTTTCCTTTGAAGTTTAGAGAATTTAGTTTATGAATTGATGTGAGGATGGTTAGACGTAAAATTTAATTTTTTTTTTTTTTTATTATCTTATCTTATATATATTAACTAGGAGGGCCCGGCGTGCTTCGCTACGCTTATAAATAAAGTTTTTGTATAGACATTTTGTTGACGTAGAAGCAATGATTTCAAAAAGTGGTAATGAGAAATGCTAGCATATAATTTTTAATTTTTCTTCTTAACTATATGAATGAAAAATAATCAGAACTCTAGCTGATCAGTTCGGATATATGAAAAATTAGCGATCAAATGTGTTTTCAAGTAAACTTATTTGATCTCTAGCTTATTTGATCGCTAATTTTTCATATATCCGAACTGATCAGCTAGAGTTCTGATTATTTTTCATTCATATATTTAAGAAGAAAAACTAAAAATTATATGCTAGCATTTCTCATTACCACTTTTTGAAATCATTGCTTCTACGTCAACAAAATGTCTACGCAAAAACTTTATTTATAAGCGTAGCGAAGCACGCCGGGCCCTCCTATTCTTAATAAAATCTTGAATTTAGCTTATTCTGTTTGAATGTTTATTCCAGAGAATAGCACTTCATTTCAACTTTATCTTAACAGTTTGAATATAAAATCACGGATCAAACGACAAATTTTTATATTGAACTTATCAAAATTACAATATTACACAACCACAATAACGGTTTGAAATTTAAAATACAAAATAAAATCTAATTAACGAGATGTCATAAAAAATTTGATGATAGATTTAACACAAAATATCTCATCTCCTTTAAAAGTCATGGTGGTTTAACCCTTTGTTTCGTTTTTGATTAAAAGTTGTAAAACATACATAAATGAACAAACTAATAATATAGTTTAATGTAAATTGTAAATCATAGAATACAACATAAAAGTGTAAATAACAATACACACTAATAAAGGAGGTTGAGTATTACGAAAACAATATTGCAATTCAAATAATAATTAATTGTCACTCAGCGTGGTAGAATTTTTGTTTTTTTATAGTTATATGTTCATTTTGATAATAAATGAACTAGAGGGTTGTTTTGTAATGATCCATGTGTATGGAAGGATTTGTTGTTGGTTTTTTCTTCAAACTTGTTTAAGTCTAATTCGATTTGGTGTAGCTTACAAAAGTTCACTAGTATCTGTGTAGTTCTTTTGTTTGTTGACATCATAAATATCGAAATTAATTGCGTTGCAACACACTCAAATCAACTAAAACCATTACGAGGTCTCGCAAGTCGTGCTTCAACAGTGTAGAAACTAAGTAATGATTATAACTATACCTTTGGAAAGTCTTTGCTTTGTATAGATAAGATTTTGTTCAACAGATTGGAACAAAAAGATTTAGCTAAATGGAAAATACGATTCAAACGTTCGGGCACAAATGAACCAGTACTAACGGTTACTTAGCCAGTCTTAACGGTTACATTTTTTTAAATTTCGATCTACGGCTGTTATCATCCCGGTACTCCAATCTCTACTATAGAACATATGAGTTAACGTGAGATATCACATGCCGTTAGCCAATAGAGTGAGATATCACTAGCCAAAGTGACTCTCTAGCTGTAACCCAATTTTAGTTTTGTTCCTGTAAACCTTTTTAAACAAATGTTTGTTTACTTTTTGTTTTATTTTATTTCCTAAATCCCATTCCTTTAAAAAAAATTCGTATAAGTGCGAATAAAAGGTTTCGTGTATATATTATTCTACGAGAATACTTCCTAAAACACAATTTTAGAAATAAGCCAAAAACGGCGCTTTCCAAAATTACAAAAAACATATTTTACACTACAAAAAAAAGAAGGCAGTCTTGAGGGGTGCTGACAGAAGTGAAAATTTAAAACTGTGAAATAGCTGTGTTGTTTTGTATCTTCCAATTATTGTAGCATTGCAAATTAAAATTTCAGAATTTTTAAATTAAAATCATTAAAATTATTCTGGGTTTCACATCTATCAGCATTCCAAGCAACTATTATATACATTTTTATATATAAAATAATCAAAACATATCATATAAAAAAGTGGAGACTATCAACACATTAGAAAGCATGTTGTTGTGGGACCTTGTTCTTAAAAGGTTTTTATGTGTTGTTGTGACACATATTTTAATTTCTGCTACCAAACACTTTTCATTTAAAAAAAAATCCCAGCGGCAGGTATATCCGCTAGAAATAGGTAGATTTCGGGGTCAGACGGTTTTGTGTCCAAATAAAATTAGATAAGTCAGATTAGTTTAAATAAAAAATATAAGTAGAAACAGAATAATTCAAAAAAATTATCGAACCAAATTAAATACATTATCCGAACTAACTCCATCAATACAATTTCGGAACAGTTTTATTTAAGTTGGTTTGAAATACTGTTAATAACATATTAAATCCACCAAAGATCAAATGAACTACGTCACAACTACAATTATACCATCACACATAATTTATAATCAAACATTATCAAACAATTTTATTTCAAAATCTTTTGTTGTTGTGTTTTTTTGTTCTTATTTAATCTTTTTTCAAACGGTTACTTAGTAAAAAAAATAAAAACAAAAGAGATTTTGATAATTTTTCTATGGTATTAAATGGGTTGATATTTTTCTTGTAAGGGTTGCATTATAATGCTTATAAAAATGGAACCTTTTGGGTTAGCAAGCTGAAATTTTTTAAGGCTATAGCTGAAAAGTATGTTTAAAAGCTAAGATAAATTTAAATAACATAAACTAAAACATGATGAAAGCATTGCCTTTTGCGTTTGTTTTCATTTCAACAGCCCTAGGGTCTCAACCGTTAGACTTAAACTATTATTTTTGAAAATTTTGGAAAGATTTATATTTTAAGTACGTGAAAAAAAGTTTTCAAATATGAGCTTGGCCATTTCAGCTAGATCAAGGGCAGCAAAGTTTAGTAAATTTTTAAAACAGCTGATTTTTGAGGAACCTGAAACGCCAAAGTTGTCATCTGGATAAAAATAATAAAGAAAGGTTCAAATATTCAATATTTTTAAATTTTATTAAAATATTATTATTCAAACGGAAGTTATAGATCCCTAGATTATTCTACTTTTTAGGCTCTAGCCGCTTAACCGGTACCCGGATATGGCCAGTTCACGAACTTGTCCAAGACATTATTTGCCGAAACATACACAGAAAATTATTTTGGTATAGGACGAAAAATGCGACCGTGAGAGTGCCGCTAAATTCCGTTATACCTCATATCGTTATATATATATATATATATATATATATATATATATATATATATATATATATATATATATATATATATATATATATATATATATATATATATATATATATATATATATATATATATATATATAATTTTTTTTTTTTTTGTTTTTCCATCTCCGCTTATCACATATAGTCGTTTGGCATCAAAATTTTTCCGAAATTCCGAGATGAAGCCCATTGCAATAGGTAGATTTTTATATGAAATCTACCTAAAAATAGCGTGCCATCATCAAAGAATATTCCATAACTAAGACTAAGGGATGCTATCGTTGATTTATAAAACTTCATCAAACAGCACTCCTAAGATATCACCTTGGCTATCGATATCTCACAGCTATTGCCAGTGGTATACGATATCTCAAGTTAACTCGTATGCCAATAGCAGAAACTAAAATTCGCGGGGTTGTAAAACCCATAGATCAACAATTAAAAATTTTTCAAATCTTTCTGCGGAAAGCTAAGTATTAAATTCATTGGACTTAATGCATTGTTACCGTTCGCAAATAACCATCGGCTAAGTAACACCATTTTTAATTAGTTTATTCATCATAATTGCCATCCATGTTTAATCATACATAAGTTATGCTTTTTGTATAGTATTTGTGCGAATTCCGTCTCGTAGTTTTGAGCTTTAAATCAATATAATCGATGTTATCAACTATCTTTACTTAATTTTAGAAACATGTATTACATACCATTGAAAACCAATAACATATTTGGTGTAGATGATAAATTTGTATAATCATGATGTGTTAAATTCCAATACATATAATTTTGATATACGAATGTAATTGTTTCAGATTATACTTTCATTTTTCAATTTCATAAAAATTATGTTCAACAAAAAAACATTGATCAAAGCAAACTAACCGTATAAAACGATATTTAAGTAAAAACCAAATTGAATAATTATCAACATTTAGGCCTTATCCCTTAAGATAATTAGCTCTGCTCGCAGCTGTAGTTTTTGAAAAAAGAAAATTTGCCAGTTACCTCTGAGCTAGTAATAGTGTACACAATAACTTCCCAAATTTTCATGAAGATCGGATGATTATGCATAAAGGAGAAATAGACATGTTTTAATACATAAAGGTCAAACAGACATACTTTGAATTTTATATATATAGATTTAATATTTATTTAGCATGATGACTCGAATGCTTGATGACTCGAATTATGCTTGATGACTCGAATATATAAATTTTTCCCCATGCAAAATCGCACAACGGTCCCATTTGTTTAAGTCAATCTTTTGTGATGAAGATGTCAACTTATATTGAAAGAAAAACATATTCAAATAGTGGTTTTTATTTTCCTTATTTTATTTCACGGGATAGAAATTATGGAAAATAATGATCGATATCCATATTGCAATTTGAAACGTTACGAACTGATAGAGGTATTTTGTATTTAAAAATATATACGTGATGTGTGAAAATGGATAACTCGAACATATAAATTTTTCCCCATACAAAATTGAACAACGCGCCTAAAGTAGTTTTCACTTCAAAAATCACCATTCATATGGTACTTGACGTGATCAAAAAGAAATTTTTTTCAAAATTTCTACTTTCAACCCCTTCCCCTCCAATGAACAATTGAAATTATAACAACCAAAAAAAAGTTTTTTAGTTTTTATTTAGCAAAATTCCCACACCGTTGAATTTTTTAAAATTTTTTCTTTTATAATATTCGTAGATAAAGGGGTACAATAAAAATTCACATTTTCGAAAATAAGTCGAAAACTGTGCTTTCGAAAATACTAAAACTAAAAAAATCACGTTTCATTTGACGTGATCAAAAATAATTTTTTTCGAAATTCCTACTCTCAACGCCCTTCTATGAACATTTGAAATTACAACAACCAAAAAAAGTTATTAGATTTTATTTAGCAAAATTCCCACACCCGTGAATTTGAAAAATTATCTTTTGTAAAGCTCGTAGATAAGGTGGTACAAAAAGAATTTCGCTTTTTTGAGAATGAGTCGAAAACTATGCTTTCGAAAATTACACTAAAATTATTTTGCACTACAAAAAAAATCACCTTTCATATGATACACTACTTGACGTGACCAAAAATTGTTTTTTTTTCGAAATTTCTACTACCCCTTTCAAACATCGTTTCAAACATCTTTTCAAACTATAGCGTTTGTGTTTATTCTTTACAACGTATCCTATAACCGTGAAATTTTTCAAACTTTTTCTTTTGTAATGTTTGAAGTTAAGTCGGAACCGGAAAACCAACTCACGTTTTTGGTAATAACTCAAAAACTAAACAGTCAATAATTTGTTGAATTTTTTTTTAAATATTTCAATCTTTTTCGATTTTTCTAAATCAAACTCGATTCCCTAAAAAAACTTTTGTTTTACTATCTCATTATCTATGTCTATAAAATACAAATGAAACCAAATATTTGAAATTCTTTTGTTTTAAGTAGGCGTGGACACACTACAACTGTAGAAAATTTCAAGTTGGATAGAAGTTATGGTTTGTGAGAAAATCGATTATGTAGAAATTCGAACGAACAGCGAAGTCTCACCAATAGGATACTTTTTTTACCTTTTTAAAGTACGGAATCCTAAAAAACATAAAATTTCGTTCATCAACCCCTTAGAACGCATGTTGTTGTGGGACCTTGGTGTTAAACGGTTTTAATATGTTGTTGTGACACATATTGTAAATCCGACTGCACAACAAATTTATTTAAAACCAAATATATTGTACCGGGCGTACTTGGTAATTCGAGTGTTTTATATTAGTACTAAAAACTCAGCCGGCATTATTGAGGAATTGAATTCAAATCAATAGGTCATTACAGCAAGTTGCTGAATTTCTTATAGTCAGAAACAAACAGAACCTACTAAATCTTATTCTGCATGTCTCTTCATGTCACATTGACATCAAACGTGGTTTTCTTGTCTTTAGTTACAAGATGTGAAAACAAGACTATCGAGTGATGACTATGTGAACTTGATTTAAAAACTTTGGCGATTAAAATTGTATGGCTTTGTTCACGAACAATATTGTGTTATTCTTCTAGCCAAATTAATTCATGTGTCCCTAATCTAGTTTCATATGCTCTACTTAAATTTTCAAAAGCAGTGCATCAATATCATACTTACTTTGGGACTAACTATAGGACATCTGGCTAAAAGGCGAAGTCTAGAACCAATAACTTATAAACCAGATTACGTCCCGGAATGTATTTTTTCTGAAAACAATATACTCCTGTTATAAACAGCTTTAAGAAAACGAGGAAATTGTTGGGAATGAAAATGAGAATAAAAAAATGATATCTTATCACAAACTTCTGCCTGACTGAACACATAAAATAAAAATACGTGCAGAATTTTTTTATGTTATGTTATTTTACTTTCAGTCAGTCGCGATTTTTTTTTTAAATAAAAATAAAAATATTGAAATGAACAACAATGTTCTTACATGTTAAAATAAATAAAGCAAATATTTTGTTGTTGTTGTTCTTCTGTTATTAATATTTAGCGCTCCACCTCCAAAAAAAGATAAATAAATATGACTTGTTTTTATGATATTAAAATCGCTGAACAACAAACAACTTTGTTTTCCTCCATTTCTCGCAAACCCTTCCCATCTCCCACTTTTATAGATTTTAAATTTCTACTATGGATCTACGTATCTCTTACGTATTTTGTATGTTGTACTTTTATTATTTTAATATTCGGATGTTTATGGAAAAAATATAAAAGATATGATTTAGATATGATTTGTTTTCTTTACTAATTCGCATAACTTTGTTAATAAAATAAGATTGAAACGAAATGGTTTGAAAATAGCTATTTGAGGTTATCTTCATACTTAATGCAATTCAATCTGAATTTCTAGATATATTTTTTTCAGTCTTAAAAAATTTCAACTAAAACTGAAAATCTTAATAGAGCATTAAGCTTACCGTCAGCATTCAATTTCACTGAAATTTAGATCTCTTAGCTATATCTCTCTCCCTAGATCTCTTAACTATATCAAAACCAACACTATTTTACAAGCCGCATGAAATAAAATTGTACGCTCACACATCTATGACTGAAAGTAGTTGGTAGTTATTAAGTTTTTATTTTTATTTATACCAAATTATGTTTTTATTTTGAACTTAAATTTTTGAAAATAATAAAATTTGAAATTGAAAACACATATTTTTCAAAAATATTATATTTTGCTACTAGAGATGAAAACACTCCTATTTCGTGTGTGAGAACTTGATAGAGAGACGCGTAAGTATCGAGTGGGACAATTTAAAAAAAAATTGCAATTTATTTCTACGATGGTAAACAAATAATAAACGATATTCATTATAAATTATATTAAATTAGAAATTAACAACATAACATTCATAATTAATTTTTTTTTTCATATTCATAAATTAGAAATCAACTACATAAAATTTTTGTAAAGTTACATGAAAATACCATAGCCACTACAATTTGTTATTTATCAAAAATGATTTTACACTAGTGGAAAAAACCCTTTTTACAGGAGATTAAGCCTGCTGGAAAATAGACTTTTCATCTGCTATCATAGAATAATAGTTTTTCGGCAAACGGCTATAAAATTTAACCATACAGCCGCTTGAGAGAAAGCTAAAGTATTACTTTTTTAACATATAATCAGAGCGGCTGCAAATTAACGCCATTTTTTACGGTGACAGTAAAGTAGCTTTCATATTTTACAGTGGCAGAAAAAGTGTTGCCAATTTTTTCCATATTTTTACGCCGGCAGCAAAAGTAACATATAACATGAGATTATGAATTTTTTAAAAGAAGTAACCTTTGACCAAAATATTTGCTTTGTTTTTGACAACATTGTACAACAAAAGATAAAAAATGTTTTGATTGGAGTATGAAATTTTGAATTGAAAGCTACCTTAGATAAAAAATTTTTTGTATAATTTATACAAATTTAAATGTTCTTTACTTTTTTGGATGTAACTATGACGATCGAATAAATAATTTTGATGTAATAATTTCATATTTATAAAAAATTTAAACGTTTGCCGAAAAAATAGTGAATTTAATTCGATTTGACCAGAGACGGCACCAAAAAATCAATATCTATTTTTAAATCAATATTATATTTATTTATGCTTTATTTGGCTGAAATTTTGCGGGTTCTATATCGAAAAAAAAGAAACGTTTTCTAGGATTTTATTTTTTTGTCTAAATTTGCTGAACATCCAACTGGTTCACGAAATTTCTATAAAGCGGTTAAGGATGTCCACGGTAATTTTTGTAAGTCCTCTCTACCTCCCCTAATTGATAGAGATGTGCCGGTAATAGACCCAAAAGAAAAAGCTAACATTCTGGGAAATTATTTCTCTAAACATTCTACACTAAAACAACCAATTTCTTACCTAAGTCAATTCCTAGAGTTTCACACAACATGATGCCCATAATTTTTCGTAAAAACATTGTTCGGAAAATGCTTTTACAAATTAATACTAACAAGGCATCTGGACCAGATCGTATTCCCCCAATTATTCTGAAAACCTTTGCTAGGGAGTTAGCACCAATCCTCACTAAAATCTTTTATTTGTCATATAAGAAAGAAGTTTTTCCTGAAATATGGAAAATTGCAAGCGTACAACCAGTTCCAAACAAGGGTAGTAAGACTGATCCAACAAATTACAGACTTTAGTTTTTTCGGTTGTTTCTAAAGTTTTTGAAAGATATATTAATTTTAATATAATGAGCTTCTTAGAGTCTTCTAAACTACTTAATGTAAGACAATATGGGTTTCGAAAATAAGAGCGACGGGAGATTTACTTTCCTGTGTCACTCATGTATGGAACAAATCGCTTCAAAATCATGGTGAGACTTTCGGTATTGCTCTTGATATATCCAAAGCGTTTGATAAAGTTTGGCACAAAAATCTTATTTGCAAATTAAGATGTAATGGTTTGGATGAGCAACTTATATCTTGGAAACATAGCTTTATTTCCGAGAGCGGAAATCTCGGGTCAATGTTGACGGTATTCCATCGGATGTCTTTTCAACTAATGCAGGAGTTCCTCAGGGTTATGCTTTGTCACCAACTCTTTTTCTTATTTATATTAAGGATTTGTTGGATTCAACAATTATTCCTATCCATAGTTTTGCTGATGATAGCACTCTTCATGCGTCTCATGAGAACCCTAAATTATATTCACAGTTAGCGCTTAACAACTGTAGATCAAATTTAATAGATTCTTTAAACCATGACCTTAAAACTATTTTGGTTTGGGGGCTCGCTAATAGTGTTGAATTCAATACGAGCAAAACACAGGCTTGTTATTTTTCTATATTATCCACACCTTATCCGTTTCCATTAAAGTTCGACTCTAAAGATCTTGTAGAGAAAGGATCTGTTAGGCTTTTAGGAGTAGAAGTTGAAAATGATTTGAAATGGAATTCTCATATTTTTAACCTAGCTAAGAACGCTGTTCAAAAATAGGGCTTTTTGGGACGATGTCGTAAGTTTTTTTAATAGCGAACAGCTTCTTTTAATTTACAAATCATTTATACGTCCCTGCATGGAGTACTGTTGTCACATATGGGGTGGAGCTTATTATAGTAGTTTGAAGTGCCTTGATTCTGTTCAGCGCAGCGCTGTTAAACTGATTGGCAACTCAACTCTTACTGATGAGCTTGATTCTTTACAGCACAGACGAAATGTTGCGGATTTGACAATTTTCTACAAATACATTATGGATGAACAAACTTTTGAAGAGATTAAATCCATTTTACCTGAACTAGCAATCCCATTGCGTAACACCAGAGCAAATGTTATAGCCCATCCTTTTACGGTTCATATAAAAAGGTGCAGAACTGTTGCCTTTCAGCGTGATTTTTTCAACAGAGTCTCTCATCTCTCGAACGCCTTACCTTCATGGGTTTTTCCTGATAGCTTTAATCCTCAAAGTTTTAAAGTTAGCGTTCATAAATTTCTAAAAGAAACTTAATTTATTCAAACTTAACCACACTTCCTAGTTGGCATGGTATCTTCGGATATTCAGAGACGTTAATTAATAATTTATTATGATTAACACTAAACATGCCTAACTTAGAATAAAAAAAAATGGAGCGGATCGAAAGTTCAAGAATTTCGTGATTTTTAGCTTGAAAACTTATTTTCAAAAATTCATAACTCCGCTTCTATTAAAGATAGAAACTTTTGTTTTATCTTAAAACTAAAACATAATATATCTTAAACAAAATATTGTCAATAAAAATAATTAACAAATTTCTATTGTTATAAACAAATAAAATATTAAAATCTATTTTTAACCTCCTAACGATCGTTTTTAGTAAAACCGTCGTATTCTACGTTCAATTTTCTATAAAGAACTGAATTTTACTGTTAGAAATAAATTAATTTATCCAGCGCGGCACGTTGTAAATGGGGTTCCATTGCCCTATATCGTTGTTCTCAGTAATATTAATTTTAATAGTAGACTTAACATATTTTATTAATTCTGTATTTTTCATTTTTTTAATTAAATAAATATGAAGGGGCTGAAATCTCAAGGAGCTGAGATATTAAGACTTCAGTTTGAGTTAAGGACTTTTATTTAGTTTTTGACAAAAGGCTATTATGAGGACATTGTTTTTAGTTTTGGGCGGCGATATATTAAACAAAAAATTGTGAAATTACAAATCTCTGTTTAAAAGTTTATTACAAAACTAAGACAAAACATCAATACGTTGCCGAAAAATTACAACAGATCATAAAGTAACATAATTTAGTGAAAAAATTAGACACTCAGCAAACAACTCAAAAACCCTTCCATTTAGCGTTCAGTAATTTCAACTTTTCGAGAAAAAAAAACAACCCATTATCTACCAATTTCATGTTCAATTACATTTCAAGTCATACAAATAAAAAAATTTATTTTTTTTTCAAAAACAGGGTCCTGATTGTATTGATTGAATAGATGGAATTGATATAAAAAAAATTAAAACAAAATCAAAAATTCAAACTTTTTCCAAAATTCTTAAAATTTTACAAATATTATAACAATATCAAAAATATAAAATTTCACGAATATTGACAAAATTACAATAAAATAAAAAATTTAAACTTTTCCAAAATTTTAAAGATATCCAAAAAATTATAATAAAATACAAAATATCAAAAATTTAAACTTTTTTCAATATTCCAAGTTTTTTGCCAAAATTATAACAAAATCAAAAATGTATTTGGCTCTGGTGTCAATATGAAATCTTGGTAAACTAGCATCACTTTTCAAAATTACAGTACAAAATTTGCAATACTGTGTACTCTGTACGAGTAGAGAACGAAACGTCCCAGTTTTAGTCGACGATTTAAGACAAGGTTTTTTTTAATCTGGCCATGACGTAAAAAAATGCCTATAACAAAATATGTTGTCAATAAACTCAGTATAGATGATATCATTCCCAGCCGAAGATGACGCTATAATGAGTTAAACTTTCAAGTCACTTGAGAGTGGTGCTAGATAAATTGGCCTACAAATAAATTATAAAATACCAAACTTATACAAGTATGAACGAATTGAAGGATTTGAATCTTTTAATATTTGGGATCAATGCTTGACTCAAACAACAGCGTACTTAAATAGATATACAAGCTATAATTAATTACTGCAGGTAATTCAACTTTCTACTTAATGAAACCTCTCCTTGGCGGCAAACATATCATTATTGCTTCTGCATGTATTGAATTTGTTTGGCTGGGTTGAGCACTACCGATACTCTTACATGGAGCATAATGTCACTAAAAACCTAAAAAATTGTAGTTCAAACGCCAGATTGTTTTTCATGAGTGGTCGAGAATGAGCCAGAAAAGAGTAAAAACTCTTGATTCTAACAGAAAAAAAAATACTATCAATTTAGTTCCATTTATGCATTTCCAACAACATAAAATTAAAATAACTATCCATTTAGTTTCCTCCCTAATTTTTCACACATCATGCCTTAATCTAATTCACCCTTTTTCTATTTTTCGTTTTACACAAAAAAAAATATTTTTCTATCTTTTCTTATTATGAACACCCATCGCCCATTTAATTCATTGAAATCTTCCGTTTCCTTTTTATTTGTTGTATTTTTGTTGTTGTAGTTTTCTTTTGTCACCAATTCGATGACATTAATCCCTTTAATTCACTTTTTCCACCAAACAAAATAAATAAGTTTATTTTTTTTTCTATTAATAGTTAAAATGAATTACAATTAATTAAAATATGGAATTTAATTATAGAATTAGATGGACAAAATTCAGATGAAACTGGCTCAGTGGAAGGTGAAAATTCAAATACTGGGTCAACGATAGGTGCTGATGACGACCAAGCAAGATTACGCTTAAAACGTAAACTACAACGTAATCGTACATCATTTACAAACGAACAAATTGATAGTTTAGAAAAAGAATTTGAGCGAACTCATTATCCTGATGTGTTTGCACGTGAAAGATTAGCAGCAAAAATTGGTTTACCGGAAGCTAGAATACAGGTATGGTTTTCTAATCGACGCGCTAAATGGCGTCGGGAAGAAAAGCTAAGAAATCAGAGACGTTCACCAACCAATTCAATAACAACTAGCTGTATCGGCGGGACAACTCCATCAACAACTTTAATTTCCGATGGACCAGTAACACCGACATCTAATTTAGGATTAAACCAAAGTAATAATAGTAGTCAATCAAATGATTTACAAAGTACAATAAGTGGTGTTGGGAGTAGTTTACTAGGATCGAGCTTAAATCACCATCATCATCATCATCATCATATACCTATTTCATCATTATCACCACCTCGGTTAAATTTAAATACTGGGTTTGGATCAGCTATTAGTTCAATGTACTCAACAATACCACCACCATCAATGCCAATTTCTGATTCGTATAGTCCAATGACATCTATGGCATCGTTTTCACATCCATCATTAGCATCATTATCGGGGTCACCAAATTTAAATAGTGTAGTGCCGATTGGTAATTTATCATCGTCATCTGTTTCATGTCTACATCAAAATCGGGATTTGAATCCAGTTTCACCATATCAATGTCATATGACACCAACAGGTGAGTTTTTGTTTGACAAAATAACAAATATCAAAAAAAAAATTCAAGATCGGTTCAACGATGTTAGATTTTGTGTAGATAAAAACCTTGAAAAACACGAATTGTTCTGGAGATTCAGACACCTCTCGTTCACCAACTGTGTCATATTTCTTAAAAAAAATACAGATCTTTCAAAATCTTATACGTTTGCGTTACAAAACGTACGTCTATTTTCAAAACATGAGATAACTATAATTGTGTCAAATTTCATTATGAATAGCTGACATGATGAGTGATGACAAACAAAATGGTAGGTCGATGATCTTGATAACTCTATTCATTCCTATGATATTTGGGAAATACATTTTTCAGTTTTTTGGAAACCACTAAAAACATAATTCAATTTCGGAAGAAAATAGCTAGCTCTAAGCTACATCAAGATACATCGAATGTAACAACTTTCATTTAAGCGTTGCACATATTTTAGTCGTCATAAATTTCCTAAACAGCTTCAGAAGGTCTTGGAACGGAAAATACCATTGCAATTTCGATTTTGAAAATTGCCTGAAATCAACCTGCTTTCAACTTAGCATTTTTTTTTAATAAAATGTGCTGTGTAGTAGGCACTACAATATGTGTCACAACGTCACATAAAAACCTTTTAAGAGCAAGGTGCCGCAACAACTTGCGTTCTAAGGATGTTAATGGACGCAAATCATTTTTTTTTTATAATTTTTGTTAAATAATGGATAACCAAACAATAAATCCCATCACATATAAAATATGACATAGCCCAATATTTCATGATAGACAAAAAAAAAATTAAAATAAAATAAGAGATAAAAAGCAAAATTGTATGAAACAAGAACTAAAGGAACAAAACTTAAATGGGGTTGTCAATAATCCAGCTACTAGCACAATTCTTGATTATGTGACGCACTATCTTCCCCATTAAAGCCCCATTAAAGCCCAGATATTGTTACTTGAATGTTCGTTTCTTCAAGCAAACAACAGCGTGTCATCGTCTAGGATTATTCCATAGCTAATATCGAGAGTGCTGCCGTTGACTGAATACAGTTCATCCGGCAGCACCCTTAAGACATTACCTCGACTAGTGATATCTCACTACTATTGCCAGTGGTATGTGATATCTTAAGTTAACTCATATGTCAATAGCAGGTACTGGAGTACGCAGGGTTGTCACACTTGTGGATCAAAAATAAAAAACAAATTAATAAAAACTGATCCCTCCATGCGGGTTATAGTTGTTATTACAGTTATTATAATTGAAAGACAGATCGTCGAATTTGAAAGAATGTGGTGATCGAATTTTTTTCTGTACGACTTCGAACGATAAACACATACTCAAAAAACTCGGTCCCTCCAACCTCTTTTGTGCCAATCGAGACTTAGTGGTCATGTTAATATCTAATTCGGTTATTGTGTTTCTATAATTTGTTTTTGAAAGCAAGATAACCGAACTAACGTCACTTTGACAGAAAGAATATTGGCACAAAAGAGATTGTAGTTACTGATATTGTTCTTTCAGTGTTAGTGTTACTTCGAGTTTGCCCATATTAGAATCTAATAAATTTTATATTATTAAGGTACATGTTCATCATCATCATCTTCATCGAATGGTGGTGGAAATGGAACTGGTTCAACCGGTATTCTACTAAATGCTCAATCTAGTCCATCCTTAATCGGTTCAATTCATCCACATCAGCATCATCACCATCACCATCATCATGCCGTTTATGATCAAATTGGTTTTGGTTATAGCTCAAGACATTCCCCATGCTCACCGTCACAAATCGCTAGTTCAAGCGGTGGAATAAATCTTGGTGGAGGTGGAAGTGGGACCAATTCTGGTTACCACCAACAAATCAGTAGTGGAAATTCAGGATCACCGTATAGTTCATCAAATATCAATAGTACTGGTAAGTGTGGCTCTACTTTTTCCTTTTATCTACTAATTTAGTCTTTTTTAGGATTAATATCACCCGGGGTTTCAGTTCCAATAGCCGTACCACCAGGACAATCTGTTCCAGACATGTCATCACAATATTGGTCACGTTTACAGTGACCTTGGTGTTAATTTGTATTTCATAACAAATAAATACAAATAATAAAACATTTTAATTTACACTACGGTTTCCCAATTTTCTTTTATTTTGAAGAACAAATATTTTAATCTAAACACACAAATTTTTAAAACAAATATACAAATTAAATAAATGATTAAATAAATTAAGATATAAAAATAGTAATTTGAAAGTTATATATGTAAATTATAAATAATTTTAAAATAATATATATGTAATGTATGTGTATAAATATAAACTGAAAACACGTAAAATATACTTTTTTCTTTTAATTTAACTGTAAGCTAAACAAAGTTTCACTATTATCGCCATATTCGACTATTGCATAATCTTTCGTATGTATAAAATGATCATGAACGCAATCATAACATAAATTTCAATAAACTTATAGGTACTTTTAATATTTTTGTTTTTAGTGAATTCTTTTCTACCTGTTCGGTACAAGTTCCAACACAGAATTAACGAAATTTGTATTATTTTGTAAACAAAGCAATACAAAAAAAACAAATTTGGATAATTCGGAGTCGGAACTTGTACCGAACAAGTAGAAAAGAATTCACTATTTGTTTTATTTTTGTTGTTCATTTAAATCACATTGAATTGATAAAACCACAAAAAACACTGTTTTACACGAAAATCTCACGTTATTTAAAATGATATTGGACACGCCATTTTGTCCTATTGTAACAAAAAAGCTATTAATAATTTTGAAGTTTTATCCAAACCTCCGATATTGTAAGTCTGTTTGTTTTTTTAGTAGTGAAAAAATCGTGAACTTGTAGTGCCATTTTGAATTTGAATGAATCAAACATATCTGTCGATGAACTACTATCATTCTGAACTACTATCATTCTGACTGATAATTCTGATTCATCCATATTACAAATTGGCTCAGGTTCAACCTGATTTTCATATTCTACATTAGAATTTGTTCTATTACTGATGAGGGGCGGAACTATTGTTTTTACTGGCAAATTTTGACCAGTGTTCTCTTTCACTTTTCTTTCAAATATTAAGTCGCTTGCATTAAAATCTTTATTATTTGTTTTTACAATGAATTTTCTATTTCTTCTAAAAAAATTTTCAAAGTTATCTTTAATTATATATGAACGATCGTAATGTACTTAGATAATAGTTCCGTAATTCTATTCCTTTGCATTTTTTTTTAATATTATTAAATCTCCTAGTTGGAGTGCTGGTAAAGGTCTTGCGTTTCGGTTATAGTAATAACGTTGTCTATCTTTTTTTGCTTTAATTTTTTCTTGAATTGCTTTTTCTCCTAAATTGTTTCGGATTAGAAATGACTCCGATACCGGTAACTTTGTTTTAACTAATCTCCCGAAAAAAAGCTCTGACGGCGAACATTGCATACTAGCTAGAGGTGTGGCATTATATTCAAGAATTCTATACTGATAAGATTTTAAATCACCTTCTTCGTAACAACGCTTTAAAATATTTTTAGCTATAGCAACGCCTTTCTCAGCTAAACCGTTGCTCTGCGATTAGCGTGGACTTGAGAACTTGAATTGTATATTGTATTCAGATGCATAGCGGTCAAACTGTCTAGAATTAAAAGGGACATTATCGCATTTGACTTTAGTTGGAAATCCTTGTTTGAAAAATACGCGGTTAGTTTGTTCAATTGCATGTGCACTGGATTTATTACATAATTGAATAATTAAGAATAATTTAAATAATTAGAATTAATTTAAATAATTAGAATAAAAATCGTAAATTGAAACAAGATTGCGTCCAGCGTATTGGAATAAATCCATTCCTACTATATGAAAAGGATATTTAGGTGTTTCTTCCTGAACAAGTGGTTCTTTCTGATTATTTCTATGAAATTTCTCACAAACGGTGCATGATTGTACAATTTCCTTTATGTTATCATTCATTCCCGGACAATAATACAGTTTACGAGCTCTTGCTAGCGTTTTTTCAATACCTAAATGTGGTTCATGTAACCACTTTGCTATTTTACTTTGCAATTTAGTGGGAATGACAAGTCTATGATTTAAAATAACAGTCCCCGTTCAACATGTAACTCCGATTTAAATTTATAAAAATGTTGGCTTAAATTGTTCAGTTGATGAAAGTTCCGCCAACCGTTTTCTACGTATTCACAAATTCGCCCATAATTTTCCTCCTCTTTTAAAATGTCATGGGAGTGATTGAAATTCTCTTCTGATAAGCATACGGATTGCACAATAGAATGTATCACTCCCGAAAGATCTTCCACTTCTTCTTCATATTCTAACTGTGCGCGAGATAAGCAATCAGCAATTAGCATTTTTTTACCAGGTTTATAAACCACATTCATTTGAGGATATTTTAGTAAGAACATAAACATGCGCTTAAATCGCTTAGTAACATCATCTATGTCACGTTTTACGAGAGTTTCTAACGGTTTATGATCCCTTTCAACGTTAAACTCACGACCGTACAAAAAATAATGAGAACGCTGACACGCGAAAACGATGGCCAAAAGTTCTTTCTTGATTTGGGCCCATTATGCTCACTTTTCGTTAATGTCCAGGATGCAAATACAACAGGATGTCCATTTTGTATTAAAACACACCCTAAACGATCTTTTGATGAGTCCGTTTGAACTGTTACGGGAAGATTTGGGTCGTAGACTGCTAGCACCGTTTCAGAAGTTACAACGTTTAAGAGATTTTGAAATTCGAAGTCACGTTTTTCACTTCATTCAAAATTGACATCGTTTCGCGTTAGATTTTGTAATTCAGCAGTTAGTTTAGATAAGTTCAGAATAAAACGTGACAAATGTCCTTTGGTTTTTCCATACCTAGAATTGTTTCACAATATTTCTTATCTACCTTAATTTGATTGTATGAAATTATATTACCCATGAATTTAACTGACTCTTTTTTGTACTGAGTTTTTCCAGAATTTAATTTAACATTGTATTCCAGTGCACGATCCATTACTAAATGTACTATTTTATCATGAATTTCTACGTCCTTTGCACATATCAGTATGTCATCAAAATAAATGCAAAGTCCAGAAATATCTCCGAAAAGATTGATCATTGTCCGCTGAAACTTCTCCGGTGCACAGTTGAGGCCAAAAGGCACACGATTAAATTTAAAACGCCCGAATGGAGTCATAAACGTTGTTAGATCAGATGATTCTTTTTAAAGCGATATATGCCAAAACACGCTAGTTAAATCAACGACCGTCAAAACTTTTGCGTTTTCTAAACCTGATGTAATAACTTCACGTGTAGGAATTAAGAAATGTTCGCGTCTAATACATTCATTCAGGTGAAATAATACAATCCCGCACCATTTTATCGATTTCAGCTTTAACCTTATCCATTAACGCGTTTGGTATTCTTTTCTTATAGTGGAGGACTGGCTTCGAATTTTCATTCAAATAAATTTTAAACTCCCCCGAAAATTTACCATAACCTTCAAAAACGTCTTTATAATGAGTAATAAACTTTTCTGTCGCGTTTATTGAAACAATTTTATCAATATCAATTCGCTTAACTATTCCGAGTTCGATGCAACTATCTAATCCGAGTATCGGTTCAAACCCATCGTCAACAACTAAGAACATTAATTCTTTTTCCATTTTTGCTTGCAAGTCAACACATGTTGCTTTAAGTGTACCAAAATGTTTTACTTTATTATAAATTATTATTACTAACTTTATTATTATTAAATCAATTTTTTTAACTAACTTCAAAGGAATGCAATTAACATCAGCTGCGGTATCTATTTTAAATCTCACCACTTCATTTTTATTTTTTAAATCTTTGGTCCAGTTATTACGACTTAGTCCTATTGAATTTACTCTAAAATAAAATTTATTTCTAACCCTGTTATCCATTTTACTAAAACAATCAAACAAATTACCTGGCACTTCTCCCCATGCCATGTTATTAATTACTTTATTGCGGTTGTCCTCTCATTTCTCTGCTACTTGAAACTTTCTCCCTTTTGGGCGGCATAAGCGGTCAAAATGTCCTTTCTTGAAGCATATACAGCAAGTTACATCCTTCGCCTTGCAGATGACTTGTGTTGAAAATCCCATAAATATCCGTAGTTGAAACAGTATCTCTTAATCTGTTCCACTTTATTTTGATATTTGTCCTCGGATGAAACGCTTGCAATCACTGATGATTTTGAATCCAGAATTATTTTGTTTTCATTTGCCAACTCAAAAACTTTGCATGTGTCTATTATTTTTGTTAGTGACCATCATCATTACCGTTCAACAATTTCAATTGAAGTTTTTATCATGGATTCCTATGATAATTCGATCACGTAGCATCCTGTCTTCATATGATTCACCACATTTGCATTTGTACTCGCAGAATTGAATTTGCTTACGCAACTCCGTTTGAAACTCATTAAATGTCTGTTTTTCTTTTTGTGTAATCATATTGAACTTGTAAGATTCCATTGCAACATATTTTTGAGGTAAACAGTGTTGATCAAACTTCTGAATTAGAATTAGAAGAAGAAGTCTTCTAATATTCGCTGACGAACTCGATTTTGGTCTAAGGCTGTCGGTGCTGGTATGTCAACTCCGAGCAATGAATTTTGCGAACCACCGTTCGGATATAAAGTATTGTAAATTGTCAAGGTATGACAATGTCAAGGTATGACAATGTAAATTGTCAAGGTATGACCTAATAACCAAATAAATGTTGCAGTTTTATCTTTTTCTGCATTCCCCTACGGGTCTGACTACCCTGCGTACTCCAGTCCCTGCCATTGACATATGAGTTAGCGTGAGATATCACATACCACTGGCAATGGCAGGAGATGTCATTAGCCAAGATGATATCTTAGGGTGCTGGCGGACGAACTTTAATTAGTCAACGGCAGCACTTCCAGTCTTAGCTGGGCAGCGTTCCGTAGCGGTACCGCTCATTAGGTCTTCCGAGGAATCGAACCAACACGTAGTTATGTGTGGGCTTTGTGCCTCGATTAAGGTGGTGGGCGGTGCATCTGGGGTGCGCTGCATCAGCTGGATTATTGGCATTTAGTTTTGTTTTGTTTTCTGCAAATTTCTCACAATTTGTTTTTCACTTATTATTTTGTTATTATTTCTTCATCTTATCATGAAATATTGGCATATGTCATATTTTGTAGTATGATAGGATTTTTTACTTAGTTGTGTATTTTAAAATAAAACACAAAAAAATAAAATAAACATTTTGATATATATATGGCAGTACAACCGAAAAAAAATAAGTCTGCAAGTGGTAAAGCAAATTTGCGCAATCCACCCGCCCATAAAGCGGCATGTCCACGGAATTTGCAGGTACAAAACATATATGAATCAAAAAAAAATTTTAAAATACATGTTCAAAACATCTGCGGATTGAACGCTAACCATGACCACGTGCAACATCATCTTGAGCACGACAAACCGAACATTCTATTCCTTACAGAAACACAAGTTTCTGAAAATTTTCTCTTTATAGAATCGCTTAATTCCAAATATAGGCTAGAATCAGCTTTCAAACTCCATCAGGGCGTATGCGCATTCATTCATGAGAGTGCTGCGTACACGCGCTTTCCAAATTTTGAACTACACGGTGACGGCTTCAATACAATGGTTTTAAAGATTTGTCTTCCAGAAATGACTTTTTTTACAATAGCTTTATACCGGTCCCCCAACAAACGTAACCCAAACTTTTTTAATATACTGACAAAAATTATGGACGAGGTTAGAGCAAAGTCCCCTAATTGTGAAGTTATCGTTACCGGTGACTTCAACGTCCACAACAAATCATGGTTGGAATTCTCCAAATCGACCGACGATGTTGACAATAGTGGAAAACTGGCAGAAATTTTTGCCGCGTCTCAGGGCCTATTCCAAATTGTTAAAAGCCCGACTTTCACTCCCCGTAATGGCGGTGATAATAGTTTTCTACTAGATCTCTATCTTACCACAATGCCAGATATTACGAGTGTCGATGTTGCGAAAGGTAGTATTGGAAATTCTGATCATTATTTAATCTCATCAGTTATCAAAACTGATTTAATTAAAACTACAGCTCCCAAACCCCGTAAAATATTTCACTACTCAAAAATGGATAAGAGTGGTCCTCAAATTTTTTTCCATGGTTTCCCTTTCGACCGTCATTGTTTTTACACTGACAATGTAAATGTTTCTGCTCAAAACTTTACAGAAACCATCCAATTTGCTATCAATAAATTTGTCCCTTTCTCCATAGTAAAACCCAAACAAAAATACTTGTATTCGAAAGCTGCCAAAACGGCACTTAGAAACAAACGTAGATCATTTAATATTTGGATTCATAACAAAACTCCCACTAATCGATCCCAATATCTAAAGGCCAACAAAATATCTAATCAGATTATCTCAAACGAAAAGTCCGAAATTGACAGAGCGAAAGGCTCAAAACTTACGTCTATGTCTTTTTCTGACAAGAGTTTCTACAGTGCCATTAATTCTTTAAATTCTGGTACAAAATTTTCTATTCCCCCTATTATTGATGGTGATTTAATCGTCAATGATCCCGCAAGAAAAGCTAACTTGTTCGCTGAACGCTTTGCTCTGAACTCCACTGTTTTGGAAACTCCTAAAGAAATACCCCAAATCCAGTCTTCAGGAGTTAATATGAATGAACTTCACTTCAAACCCAAAATAGTCGCTAAACTTTTAAAGGGGTTAAACATCAACAAAGCATCAGGAATGGACAATATTCCACCCATTATTTTAAAAACCTTTTCCAAAGAACTTGCACCAACTTTAACTAAAATATTCTACCAATCCTACAAATCTGGTATATTTCCCTCGTGCTGGAAGTTGGCAAATGTCCAGCCCGTCCCCAAAAAGGGACCAAAATCCGATATCTCAAATTATAGGCCAATAGCTTTACTATCGGTCCTATCCAAAGTATATGAGCATTATATTAATACAAATATTTCAAAATTTCTGGAAGAAAATCATTTAATATCCGACAGCCAATACGGTTTTCGAAACAAAAGATCAACTACCGATCTATTAAACTATGTAGCGCATTGTTGGAACAGCATTCTTGATAGAGGTGGTGAAACATACGTTATCGCTTTAGACATCTCCAAGGCATTCGATCGAGTCTGGCATGCCAACTTAATCAACAAGCTCGTTGCGTACGGTTTTCATCCCAATGTTGTGAAGCTGATTCAAAATTTTCTATCCGACCGATACATTTCGGTAACCTTAGACGGATATTCTTCTGAGTCTAAACTAATTAACGCTGGTGTACCCCAAGGCTCAGTATTGTCCCCAACCCTATTTTTGATTTATATCAACGAATTGTTGAAAATCACCAGCAACCCAATAAATAGTTTTGCAGATGATAGTACTCTGCACAAGTCGTTCGAGCCCCTTCCTTCAAAAGGTAAAATGCACGAACGAATTAATCCTGCCCGGAAAGACGCTGCCATAAACGTGAACAAAGACCTGACTAAAGTCGTCGACTGGGGCGACCAAAACCTTGTCAATTTCAACTCCACCAAAACACAACTGTTGATTGTTTCCAGATTAAAGACCGAGTTCCCCAAAGATATTTTATTTAGTATGTGTGATGAACCAATAGGTGAATGTAAAAACATTCGTTTATTGGGTGTCACAGTTTCAAATGACCTACTCTGGAACGATCATGTAATGGCGATGGCAAAAAGTGCGTCTAAAAAACTCGGCCTCCTAAATAGATGCAAAAAAATTTTCACTCCATACCAATTGCTCCATGTTTATAAGTCCTATATTCGTCCCTGTATGGAGTACTGCTGTCAAGTTTGGGGTGCTGCCTCTGTTTCCATCTTGGCCCTCTTGGACTCTGTTCAAAAGCAAGCTATACGAATTGTAGGTGATCGAACTTTAACATCAAAACTTGATTCCCTACAACATCGTCGCACTGTTGCTGACCTCGTTGTTTTTTACAAATATCGTCATCAGCAGTGCTCAGATGAAATCAGCGGCATCATGCCTCAAACTTATTCTTACCCCCGTTCCACTCGGCAATCGGCTGCCGCAACCTGTGAAACGGTAAAGATCCCGCGCTGTCATACTGGCAGATCGCAGAGAGACTTCTTTGTCCGAACTGCGTACAAATAGAATAGTTTGCCGGAACACTTAGTCTCAGGTGACTTCAACCCACAGATGTTTAAAAAAAGCGTTAATCTACACCTCAGAACGCCAGTTGTTGTGGGACCCAGGTCTAGACCTAGGTCTTAAAAGGTATTTATGTGTTGTTGTGACACATATTCTAAACCCTATTACACAACACATTTTATTAAAAAAAAAAAAAAAAAAATTATTAATTTTTCCATTTGCAATCATCCAAACTGTAAATCTTTGTTTCCATTTTGGCCATTCAGTGATGATGTTTGAGCAACCCGATTCACGTGGGGTGTGATTTTGCCAATCATCCGACATTTTGAAGAAAATAAAATGCACAACACTTAACCAAGACTTTTTAAAAAGTTTTCACTTTAATCCACATTCACAAATGTTCAACTTTCTTTACTTCTGACACCATGTAATAAGCAGGGCTTATTATTTAATAATTTAAGAAGCACTTCTTCAAAATAGTATTTATTTAGAAATATTCTAAGTTTTACAATGTGTTTTCAGTACAAGCTTATAACTACGACTAACTTAATTATTTAAAACAAACGACGTTTTTTATATTTTACATTGTGAAGTAAGCAACATTGTTACATTTCCATTTATACATTTTATTTGATTATACATATTTTTTGTTAAATTCACCAAAAACGATAAATGGAACGCGGTTTGTAACTACATATTTAGATTGAAATGGCGCTGCATTTAGATTGAAATGGAACCTGCATCCCCAACACCTACACAACTAATCTCGACGTTTGTTATTACCTAATGGATTTTTATTTGAAAGAATAAAAAGATGCAAGAAAAACTTTTTTTATGAGATGCTATAAAAACCAGAAAAAAACAATTTGAAGTGATATTTGTTTCAATTTAAATCGTTGCCAACTAGATTTTTTTGAAAGTTAAATGGATTTTAAATTTTTCATCTTTGTTTTTCTTTTAATTCGTGTGATTTTTTACTATTGAAGAAGTAGTTTATTTATTAATTTGAATTTTAATTTCAAAAGTTATCAAAAGAACGAATTTTTACACGAGTGGTATATAAAGTTCAATCGCGTCTTTTACTCCCTAGGAAGTAGAAAATAACAAACCATCACAAAAATGATAGTTTTCATGGTAACAGAAATATTTAGATATATTCAAAAATATTTGTATAAAAACCGCATAGTAAGATGAACATTAAAAGTTTTAATTTTCGTGTTCTCTATAAATGATTAAATTTATTTTTAATGCCGTAATAAAAAAGAGGACCTCTGGAAAAAGCATGTCATCTTCCTCAGTGATATATAACCCTCTGGTTTTGCCCTCGGGCTCCAAACACACCTCGGGAGAAAACATGCACTTCTCTACCTTGGAGAAAATTTAACAAATCTGGAGAAAATTTGATGAGCTGAAGAAATTTACCAAACGTCCTTATTGAGAAATTAAAAGTATTAGGAATAAAAATTTCTTAATTGTATGACAATGCAAGCATAATTAAAGGAGAATATAAGCTGGAGTAATAGTCAAATTTTTGATTTTATTTCAAATTTTTTCGAATGTAACTTCCAATGTTTAAAAAATAGCTCAAAATGTTTGTTAGCATCTTAACTATGCACTTCTTTCATAAACAGTCCAATCCAAAAACCGGAATAACCTTTTTTACCGAAAAAATTGGTTTATCGCGAATATCTCAAAAAAAAGAGCTAACCTAAAAAAATGGATATGATATTCGTGTTCAGCAGGTCAAAATGCACCAGAAAAATTGAGTTTTAGTCAGGGATACAATAAAAGATCAAAATTTGAAAACTAGTGTAATTTATTTAAAATAAATTTATTAAAAGGACCTAACAACAACATATTTATTTTAATAATATTTTTGACGCGTTTCGAATTTAATTACAATTTTGTAATTATTAATTAATTAATTTTTTAATTATTTAATTAACATTTTTCATTTAACTAAATAATCATTTCCACCAATGAAATTTAATATTATAATTCTAATTTCTAATAAATCCATAAACAATTTTTTTTTATTTATTAGAAGTTACTTTATTTAATCTTAATCATCTTATTTTATATTATATAAAACAGCAATTATATCTTTTCAAATTGGGGAATCTAAAGTTGCCGTTCTATAAAAAATAACATTCTATAAAAGTTGCCGTTTGCAAAAGGCATATTTTTGAAATTTTCTGTGATGATGTCTAAAAGTTTTAAGAAAAATTGCATATTATTATTCAGAATAGTATTAATATTAATATATAAAATTAAAATATTCTTTTAATAATGAATCTTAAAACGTGAAGTCAGCTTCTAGTAAGGTTGTTTTTTTTTTTTTAAAAGGCGTTCATGCTCCATGTAGGAGCGTTGCCAGGTTAATCAGCTTTGAATATTCACCACGGTCATTCGCAACAGCGACATAATTACCATGGCAGCCGATTTTTTTAAGGTCGTTTATTACGTCAGTCTCCCATTGTAGTCGTGGTCTACCTCGCGGTCTACCACTCCCTGGGGTACTAACGTACATTTTTCTAATCATTCCAGACTGTGAATCGGCTCGTAGAACATGCCCAAACCAAGCAATCCTATTAGAACGGATACAACCTATTATATCAGGACCCTCAAGAAGGTCTCTGATCTCAAAGTTATACCGGGTTCTATATTCCCCATCGTCTGTCTTAAGTGGACCAAAAATGTAGCGTAGGATCTTACGCTCAAATACAGATAAATGCGATTCGTCATTTTGTGTAAGGGTCCACGTTTGTGACCCATACATCACAACCGGTCTAATCAATGTCTTGTATAACTTGAGCTTGGTGTTAGTTGATACATACGGTGATCCAAGGAGAGGTTTAATTGAGTAGAAAGTTCGATTACCTGCAGCGATTCGAGCTTTAATATCTGTAAGTATGCTGTTGTTTGAGTCAAGCATTGATCCCAAATATTTAAAAGATTCAACTCCCTCAATTCGTTCATCGCCGCACATCAAATCTTTCTTCTCAGCCTCTCTTGAAACATTCATATGTTTGGTTTTATTGTAGTTAATTTGCAGACCAATTTTCCTAGCACCACTCTCAAGCGACTTGAAAGTCTCACTCATAACAGCTTCACTTCGGCCGAGGATGACAACATCATCAGCGTAAGCAATCATCTGTACTGAGTTTATTGACAAGACATTGTTATTAGTCGGTAGTTTCTTTTGACGGCACACATATTCCAAGGCTAGATTAAAAAGTATAGGAGAGATAGCATCACCTTGTCTTAAACCGGAGTCGACTTTAAAAAACTTTGATATTTCGTTCTCTACTCGTACACAGCATTGAGAGTTCTGTACTGTCATTTTGCATAGTGATACCAGTTTACCAGGAATTCCCATCGACACCAGAGCAGACCATAGAGTCTCTCGTTCGAGAGAGTCGTAGGCCTGCCTGAAATCCATGAAAAGTTGGTGCACAGGTATGTTGAACTCTCGACACTTTTCCAAAATCATCCTTATCGAGAAAAGTGCATCGGTGGTACCTCGGCCCCGCCGGAAGCCACACTGATATTCTCCAAACAGTTGTTCAGCAAAAGGATTGATTTTGGATAGCAAAATGTAGGAAAAGATCTTATATGCTGTGCAGAGGAGAGCGATTCCTCTGTAGTTTGCACATTGTAGGCGATTACCTTTTTTATGGATTGGTATTAGCATAGCTGTGTTCCAGTCCTGTGGCATGGTTTCAGTCCGCCAGATCATTTGAACAAGTTCAAACAATCTTAAGGATAGAGTTTCGCCACCATGTACAATCATTTCGGATGTTATATCGTCGATACCAGGTGCTTTATTGCATTTTAGTTTTGACAGCGCCGCATCGAATTCCTCTTTGGTGGGTTCGTCTACATGTACCTTTGACGCACGAATAAGCTTTGCTCGTCGTCCGACTTGTTGCTGGTCACTTAAGTTGAGAAGATTCTCAAAATAAGCGGCCCAAGTATCTAAAATATTTTTAAGGTCTACTTGTAGCTCCCCATCTTCATTTTGAATAGCAGTTGATCTAGTTTGAGGGCCCTTCTTTAAGGTTTTAACCTGTTGAAAGAAGTTACGCGATTGATGTTCCTTATTGAAGCTTTCAATCTCCTCACACTGTCTCTTCCACCATTCTCTCTTCGCTCGTCTACATAGCTTTGTAACGGCTTGTCTTGCCAGTTTATAGTTTTCCTTCGTGGACCTGGTGTTGCGTCCTTGTAGACACTTCAGATAGCAATCTCTTTTGTATTGAATAGCGTCAAGGCATGCTTGATCCATCCATGGCTTCTGGGAGTGGTTCTGTGGTCGTCCAAGTATTCCCTCAGCAGCGCTTAAAACAGCATCTTTAAGCAAATACCATGACTTATCGACGTCTCCATTAATGGTTTCTGATTTCTCCAATGTTTCGGCAATATGGATTTGATATCTCTCTTCTGTTTCAGCATTCTTTAATGATGAGATGTTAAAAAGTTTCCGTTGATTGAATTTTGGAATGCCTGGATTTGGGAAGTGGAACCTTATCGTTGCACATACAAGGAAGTGATCACTTCCGATGTATGCACCTCTAAAGGATCGCACATCCCGAACGCTCGAAAAGAAACCTGCTGTTACTAGAACGTGATCAATTTGATTTCGAGTGTTTCCATTCGGTGAGACCCAAGTCTGTTTATGAATCGATCGATGCGGAAAGAACGTACTGGCAATTCTCAAATTATTTGATAATGCAAACTCAGTCATTCTCTCACCATTATCATTCGAATTCAAATGCAGGCTGTTGGGACCCACCACATTTCCATAAGAGATATCTCTTCCAACCTGTCCATTAAAGTCACCAAGAACCATAATGAAGTCGCGTGTTGGTGTTTGTTTCATAACCTCTTCCAGTGCTATGTAGAAATTATCCTTCTCGTCGACGGTCTTAGCTTCAGTAGGTGCATGCACGGCAATAAGAGAAATATTGTTATATGTACCACGTACACGTAGGTAGCAGATCCTCTCACTGACCGGGATGAATTTCATCACGGCTTCTTGTATGCGTGCACCAACAAGAAAGCCAGTACCAAATTCTCTTCGGGAAGGATGACCACCACAATATAGAGAGTGACTATCTAAATCTTGTTTTCCGATTATCGGCTGTCTAATTTCTTGTAGAGCAATAATATCCATCCTATACCTCTCAGCCTCTGTTTCCAGACTTAAAAGAGCATCAGGAGCGCTCAGGCTGCGCACGTTCCACGTTCCGATTCGGTAGTCTGGTCCTTTTTCACGTCCAGGTAAAATTGTGTTTTTTTGTCCGGGTCTGTTATTCTTTTTCTGATAACCAAATTTAACATATGAGTTTTTTTCCGGGGTTAGGGTGTTAACCTTAGGCCCAACCCAAATTGTCGTGAATGGGTCCGTTCTGCATATTAAGGTCACCAGAAACAACCTTTTTACACGTTTATATAGCGAGCCGCTTGATTCAAGACAGACGCCCGCTCCAAGCCGCCCCTGACATGGAGAACAGACGCTTGAGTCACATTGGTTTTAAGGCGCCAATTCGCCGTGATGTAGCGTCATTGACTAAGCAGTTTTTACTCTGCTTGTCTCCAATACACCAACCTAATTCTGTCAGCATTACCCAGGCAGCACGGCGTGGACGTCGAATTTCGGATTTCGCTACCCAGTAAAGTTGTTAGATAAACCAAAAATAGATAAACCAAAAATCAAAAATATACCGATTATTGACGTTCACAAACAATTTTTATTTCCAAACAAACAAATTTAAGTCACAAATTAAAAAATACATATCAAACTTTCATAAATTTAATTATGTTTTCATCGGAGTGACGTGAGGAATTATACATTATATATACTATTTGTTTAATTGTTTGCCCAATAACCAACAGTTCCTCCCTTTAATAAAATTCCATAAATTTAGTTAAACGTTATAAATTTTATTAATAATTTCAATTGTACTACCGGTTTCAATCTTCTAAAGATCATCGACAGGTACTTTGGTGCAATTCCAAGGGAATAAAATGGAATTTCATTAAAGTGAGGAACTGTTGGTTATTGGGCAAACAATTAAACAAATAGTATATATAATTTCATAAATTTATTTTAAAAATCTTTTGCAGTATGCATTTCGGAAATTATTCCATCATCAACATTATTCCATCACCATCATCGTTTTTGCTGTCGTTTTGAGTTGCAAAAACGACAGCAGCTGATGATGGAATAATTTCCGAAATGCATACTGCAAAAGGTTTTTTAAATAAATTTATGAAAGTTTGAAATGAATTCTTTTAATTTGTGACTTAAATTTGTTTGTTTGAAAATAAAAATTGTTTGTGAACGTCAATAATCGAGGTATATTTTTGATTCGTTTTTGGTTTATCTAACAACTTTACTAAAAATTGCATATTTTTTCTAGTGATGTAAATAAAAAAAATTGTTTTTCGGAAAACGGCAGGAAAGTTTAACTGTACTGCCACTAGGGAGTTAGTTAAAATCTTACATTTTTGACTTATAATCAAAGCGGCTGCAAAAGTAATATCATATTTATTTTATTTTACGGCGGCAGTAAAGAAGCATTTTTGAACTTAATTATGACGGTAATAAATCATATTTATCAATTTTTGATGTATTATGATTTCATATAAATAAAAAATTTAAGCGCTTGCCCCAAAAATAATATATTTAATTCGGAGCTAAAGTAACCTTTTGTGCATCGTCTATAGTTGTCAATCTAAAGATTCACACAAAAAGTAGCACTTTAGTTCCTAATTAAATAATGTACTACTTTTTCAAATGAAAAGAGTGTAGTTTTTTTTACATCAATTTATACATTTATTACTTCGGTCTGAAAGACCTTAGTATTACATTCATGAGCTAAAAGTGAAATTCTTACCCTCACTTTTTTTGGCATTTCTCGACGTCTTAGGATACTGGCTACTGATTCTAAAAAAGCAAAAAAATATGTATGTCGGTCTGTCGGCCGGCCTGCATTTTTTGCTGAAATTTTGCCTATTTTTCGCTTATCTAGATTATTGCATTATAAGTTTGTCAGAAATTGTTGTCAAGTGTGTCAAACGAAAGATTTTTATTTATTTTGCTACCCAATTTTTTGAAAAAAAAATAATATTAATTATTTGTTTGACATGAAATTTTTTTATTATTATTTCGAATTACGGCATTATAAGTTGGTCAAAAAAATTTGTCAAGTGTAAAAGTGTAAAAAGAAATTTTTTTATTTATTTTTTTACCCAATTTTTTGGAAAAATGTAATATTAATTATTTGTTTGACATGAATTTTTATTATTACTATTGAGAATTATGGCATTATAAGTTTATCAAAAAAATGTTGTCAAGTGTGTTTTTATTTATTTTTGACAATAAATTTTTAATTTTTTTTCAATCAATTTTAATTTATTTTTTGTAAAAAAATAAAATTAATTATTTGTTTATTTTATTATTTTTTCTAATGAGAATTATGGCATTAGAAGTTTGTCAAAAATATATTGTCAAGTGTGTCAAAAAATTATTTCATTTATTTTTTTAGATAATTTTTTGGAGAAAAAAATGTAGCTGTTTGTTTACGTAAATATAGTTGAACATGGAAATTTTTGAATTTTTATAGTTGTTGAAATATTTTTGGAATTTTGAGAAAGTTTTAATTTTTGATTTTCTAAGAATTTTTGGAATATTTTTAATTTTATTATAATTTTTATAATTTTGGAAAAAGTTTCTATTTTTGATATTGTTATAATTTTTAAAATATTTTTAGAATTTTGGAAAAAGTTTAAATTTTTAAGAATTTTTGGAATATTGTTAGAATTTAGATAAATTTAAATATTTGATTTTATTCTAATTTTTGGAATATTTTTAGAATTTTGAAAAAAAAAAATTTGAATTTTATGTTTTTAGAATTTTGAAAAAAGTTTCAATTTTGGATTTTCTAAGAATTTTTGGAACATTTTTAGGATTTAGAAAAATTTTAAATTTTTGATTTTATTATAGTTTTGGAAAAAGTTTTCATTTTTGATATTGCTATAATTTTTGCAAATTTTTAGAATTTTGGAAAAAGTTTGAATTTTTAAGAATCTTTGGAATATTATTAGAATTTAGAAAAAATTTATATATTTGATTTCATTCTAATTTTTAGAATATTTTTAGAATTTTGAAAAAAAAATTTTTGAATTTTATATATTGTTTTTAGAATTTTGAAAAAAGTTTCAATTTTTGATTTTGTAAGAATTTTTGGGATATTTTTTTAATTTTGAGATTTTCCATTATTGATTTTATTATAATTTTTATAATTTTGGAAAAAGTTTTGATATTTGATATTGTTATAATTTTTGCATTATTTTTATAATTTTGGAAAAAGTCTGAATTTTTACAATTTTTGGAATATTATTAGAATTTAGAGAAAGTTTAAATATTTGATTTTATTCTAATTTTTGAAATGTTTTTAGAATTATGATTATCCAAAATTTTTTTTCAAAATTCTAAAAACTATATCAAAAATAGAAACTAGAAATTAGAAAAAATAGAAACAAATTTTTGATATTGCTATAATTTTTGCAATGTTTGTGGCTTTATCTAAAGTTTGAATTTTTGAATTTTTAAGAATTTTTGGAATATTATAAGAATTTCGAAAAAGTGTACATATTTAATTTTATTCCAATGTTTAGAATATTTTAGGAATTTGGAGAAAAAATTTGAATTTTATATATATTTTTGAAATTTTGAAAAAATTTCAATTTTGGATTTTGTATGAATTTTTGGCATACTTTAAGAATTTAGTAAAATTTAAAATTTTTGATTTTATTATGATTTTTATAATTTTGGGAAAATTTTCAATTTCAATTTCAATGTTATAATTTTTGCATAAATTTTTGGATTTTTGAAAAATCGTTTAAATTTTTAAATTTTTGGAATATTATTAGAATTTAGAAAAAGTTTAAATATTTGATTTTATTCTAATTTTTAGAATATTTTTAGATTTGTGAAAAAAATTTTAAATTTTATATATATTTTAAAAATTTTGAAAAATTTCAAGTTTAAGCAATTGTTTTTTTTCATTTTTTTTTCTTTCTTTTTCTTTTTTGTTTTATTACAAGTTTTTTTTTTTTTTATTTTAAGTTCGTTTTTAGTTTTATGTTCTTTAAGTTTCTATTTTTTTTCTATTTTGTGTAAGTTTTAATTTTTGATATTGTTATAATTTTGATTTTGTTCTAATTTTTGGAATATTTTTAGAATTTTGAAAAAAATATAGAATTTTGAAAAATTTTTAATTTTTGATTTTATTATAATTTTTATAATTTTGGGAAAACTTTCAATTATTGATATTCTGATTTTGAAAAAAGTTTGAATTTTTAAGAATTTTTGGAATTTAGAAAAAGTTAAAATATTTGATTTTATTCTATTATATTTTTAGAATTTTGAAAGAAAGTTTTGAATTTTATATATATTTTCAGAATTTTGAAAAAATTTCAAATTTTGATTTTGTCAGAATTTTGGTATTAGTTTTAGAATTTTGAAAAATTTTGATTTTAAAAAATTGTTTTTTTTTTTGTTTTTTGTTTTCTTTTTGGGTCATTCCAAAGTGACTAACGTAACATTTATACCGAAATTCACAACTTTGTTTCCTTATTACTAAAATAGTAAAGATTATTTTAAGATATTAATGACTTTTTAAAATGTAAATCGAGTTCATTTATCTAAATCAGAAACCTTTTTTATTTAAATTAAAATTTTTAGATATTTTTTAAATAAAAATTTAAATGTGACTAACGTAACATTTTTGGTACCAATAAATTAACACCTAAATTATGAACCGAAATTCTCTAGATGTTGAAAATGTACATAAAATTTATTGGTAAGTTTCTTCAATGTAATTAATGTATTTTTTAAAAAAGCCTGTTGACTTTTTTAAAAATTTGTTAGTTTTTCATTAATTGACGCTTTTGATTAAAATGATGTGTGACTAACGTAACACAAAAGAATTCATGTATTTAGAATACTTACCTCATTTATTTGGAAAGCAAAGCAGTCCAATTCAGACACTCCAAACTTTAGCTTTCAGAAAATAAAAAGTCTAACACAATTCAGTTTATTATATTTGTGCTATGCTAAATTCTTTTTAGATATATTTTATTGCGTATATTAAGCCTTTTTCACAACCATGCACTTAATTGCATTCTAAACAAAATAACTAAATTAAAATTTTCACAGTTGCTGCCATATCTTATAGTAAAATATATGAAAAAAAATGATAGGTCACAGTTACAGTTTTGTGAAGAAAAAAAATTTAGCTTGAAGGTTGACTTTAAAATGGAATGACCCTTTTTTTTATTTTTATTTTTTTTTTAAGCTAAGTTTGTTTTTATTTTTTTGTTTTTTAAGTTTGTTTTTAAAGTTTCTATTTTTTTATATTTTGTTTAAGTTTCTATTTTCTATATTGTTATAATTTTTGCAATATTTTTGGCTTTGGAAAAATTTTGAATTTATGAATTTTTAAAGATTTTGTCATAAATAGAAACTTAAACGAAATAGAAAAATAGAAACTTGAAAAACTTAAAAATAAAACAAACTTAAAAAAAAACATTTTTTTTAAATTTAAACTTTTTCGAAATTCTAAAAATATATATAAAATTCCAAAATTTTTTTCTTCATAAATCTTAACATATTCTAAAAACAAAATAAAATCAAATATTGAAACTTTTTCTGAATTCTAATAATATTCCAAAAATTCTTGAAAATTCAAACTTTTTCCAAAATCCAAAAATATAGCAAAAATTATAACAATATCAAAAATTGAAACATTTCCCAAAATTATAAAAATTATAATAAAATCAAAAATTTAATATCTTTCAAAATTCTAAAAAAATACCAAAAATTCTTACAAAATCAAGAGTTGAATTTTTTTTCAAAATTCTTAACATAAATATAAAATGCAAAAATTCAATTTTTTTTTTTTTCAAAATTCTAAAAATATTCCAAAAATTAAAATAAAATATTTGAATCTTTTTCTATATTCTAATAATATTCCAAAAATTCTTAAAAATTCAAACTTTTTCCATAATTCTAAAAATATTGCAAAAATTATGACAATATCAATAATGGAAACTTATCTTAACTTACTTAAATATCAAAAATTTAAATTTTTTTAAAAATAGAATTAGAATTTTTATTTTTCTAAAAATATATATAAAATTCAAAACATTTTTTCAAAATTCTATAAACATTCCAAAAATAACTAAATTAAAATTTTCACAGTTGTTGCCATATCTTATAGTAAAATATATGAAAAAAATGATAGGTCACAGTTACAGTTTTGTGAAGAACTTTAAAATGGAATGACCCTTTTTTTTTATTTTTATTTTTTTTTTAATCTAAGATTGTTTTTAGTTTTTTGTTTTTTAATTTTGTTTTTAAAGTTTCTATTTTTTTATATTTTGTTTAAGTTTCTATTTTCTATATTGTTATAATTTTTGCAATATTTTTGGCTTTGGAAAAAGTTTTAATTTTTGAATTTTTAAGAACTTTTGGAATATTATTAGAATTTTTTTTTTTTCTTTTTTTTTTATAAATTCAAAAGTGTTTTCCAAAATTCTAAAAACATTCCAAAAACTAGAATAAAATCAAAATTATAACAATATCAAAAAAAGAAACTAGAAAATAGAAAATAGAAAAAAATAGAAACAAATTTTTGATATTGTTATAATTTTTGCAATATTTTTGGCCTTATGAAAAGTTTGAATTTTTGAATTTTTAAGAATTTTTGGAATATTATAAGAATTTAGAAAAAGTTTAAATATTTGATTTTATTCCAATTTTTGGAATATTTTCAGAATTTTGAAAAAAAAATTTGAATTTTATTTGTATTTTTGAAATTTTGGCAAAAATTTCAATTTTGGATTTTGTATGAATTTTTGGCATACTTTAAGAATTTAGAAAAATTTTAAATTTTTGATTTTATTATAATTTTTAAAATTTTGGGAAAAGTTTCAATTTTTGATAATGTTACAGTTTTTGCAATATTTTTGGATTTTGGAAAAATTGTTTGAAAAATTTTTAAGAATTTTTAAGTTTTTGGAATATTTTTAGAATGTAGAAAAAGTTTAAATATTTGATTTTATTCTAATTCTTAGAATATTTTTAGATTTGTGAAAAAAAAATTTAAATTTTAAATATATTTTAAGAATTTTGAAAAATTTCAAGTTTAAACAATTGTTTTTTTTTTCATTTTTTTTCTTAATTTTTTCTTAATTTTTTTTTTGTTTTATTACAAGTTATTTTTTTATTTTAAGTTTTTTTTTTTAGAACTTAAAATCTTTCAGTTTCTATTTTTTTTCTATTTTGTGTAAGTTTTAATTTTTGATATTGTTATAATTTTGATTTTATTCTAATTTTTGGAATATTTTTAGAATTTTGAAAAAAATATAGAATTTTGAAAAATTTTTAATTTTTGATTTTATTATAATTTTTATAATTTTGGGGAAAGCTTCAATTATTGATATTCTGATTTTGAAAAAAGTTTGAATTTTTAAGAATTTTTGGAATTTAGAAAAAGTTAAAATATTTGATTTTATTCTAATTATATTTTTAGAATTTTGAAAGAAAGTTTTGAATTTTAAATATATTTTCAGAATTTTAAAAAAAAACTTCAAATTTTTATTTTGTCAGAATTTTGGTAATAGTTTTAGAATTTTGAAAAATTTTGATTTTAAAAAATTGTTTTTTTTTCTTTTTTTGTTTTTTTGTTTTCTTTTCTTTTTTATTTTAGGGTCATTCCATTTTAAAGTCAACTTTCAAGCTAAATTTTTTTTCTTCACAAAACTGTAACCGTGACTTATAATATTTTATTCATATATTTTACTATAAGATATGGCAACAACTGTGAAAATTCCAATATTGTTATTTTGTTTAGAATGCATTTAAACGCATGGTTGTGAAAATGGCGTAATATACGAATTAAAATATATCTAAAAAGAATATAGCATAGCACAAATATAAAAAACTGAATTGTTTTAGACTTTTTATTTTGTGTAAGCTAAAGTTTGGAGTGTCTGAATTGGACTGCTTTGCTTTCCAAATAAATGAAGTATGCATTCTAAACACATGAATTCTTTTGTGTTACGTTAGTCACACATCATTTTAATCAAAAGCGTCAATTAATGAACAACTAACATATTTTTTAAAAAGTCAACAGGCTTTTTTAAAAAATACATTAATTACATTGAAGAAACTTATCAATACATTTTATGTACATTTTCAACATCTAGAGTATTTCGGTTCATAATTTAGGTGTTAATTTCATGGTATAAAAAATGTTACGTTAGTCACATTTAAATTTTTATTTAAAAAATATCTAAAAAATTTAATTTAAATAAAAAATCTTTCTGATTTAGATAAATAAGCTCGATTTACATTTTAAAAAGTCAACAAGTGCTTAAAATAATCTTTACTATTTTAGTTATAAGGAAACAAAGTTGTGAATTTCGGTATAAATGTTACTTTAGTCACTTTGGAATGACCCTTTAATATTTTTTTTTTATTTTAAGATTGTTTTTATTTTTAAGTTATTTAAGTATCTTTTTAAAGATTCTATTTTTTTCTATTTTGTTTAAGTTTCTATTTTTTATATTGTTATAATTTTTGGCTTTGGAAAAATTTAGAATTTATGGATTTTTAAAGATTTTGTCAAAAATAGTAACTTAAACGAAATAGAAAAAATAGAAATAAAAAAAAACAACTTAACAACTTAAAAATAAAACAAACTTTAAATAAAAAAAGGCATTTTTTTTATATTTGAAAATTTTCAAAATTCTAAAAAATTATATAAAATTCACAAAAACTTTTCTTCAAAAATCTTGACATATTCTAAAATAAAATCAAATATTTAAACTTTTTCTGAATTCTAATAATATTCCAAAAATTCTTAAAAATTCAAACTTTTTCCAAAAACCAAAAATATTGCAAAAATTATAACAATATCAAAAATTGAAACATTTCCCAAAATTATAATAAAATCAAAAATTTAATATCTTTCCAAATTCTAAAAAAATACCAAAAATTCTTACAAAATCAAAAGTTGAGTTTTTTTTAAAATTCTTAACATAAATATAAAATGCAAAAATTCTATTTTTTTTTTTTCAAAATTCTAAAAATTTTCCAAAAATTAGAATAAAATATTTGAAACTTTTTCTAAATTCTAATAATATTCCAAAAATTCTTAAAAATTCAAACTCTCTCCAAAATTCTACAAATATTGCAAAAATTATGACAATATCAAAAATTGAAACTTTTTCCAAAATTATAAAATCAAAAATTTAAAATTTTTCTAAATTCAAAAGTATTCCAAAAATTCTTACTAAATCCAAAATTGAAATTTTTATCAAAATTCTAAAAATATATATAAAATTCAAAAAATTTTTTTTTCAAAATTCTAAAATATTTCAAAAATTGGAATAAAATCAAATATTTAAACTTTTTCTAAATTCTAATAATATTCCTAGAATTCTTAAAAATTCAAAAATTCAAACTTTTTCCAAAGCCAAAAATATTGCAAAAATTATAACAATATCAAAAATAGAAACTTAAGCAAAACAGAAACAAATAGAAACTTTAAAAACTTAAAAATAAAAACAAACTTATAATTTAAAAAAAAAAATAATAAAATAAAAATCAAAAAAAGAAAAAAAACAATTTTTAAAATTTTTCAAAATTCTAAAAATATAAATATAATTCAAAACTTTATTTCAAAATTCTAAAATACTTATATATTCTACAAATATTTTTAGAATTTTGAAGGAAAGTTGAATTTTATATATATTTTTAGAATTTTGAAAAAAATTTCAATTTTTGATTTTGTAAGAATTTTGGGAATATTTTTAGAATTTTAAAAAATTTTAATTTATAAAAATTGTTTTTTTTTTCTTTTTTTTTTCTTTTCTTTTTTTTTTTTTATTTTAAGTTTGTTTTTATTTTAAAGTTTTATAAGTTTCTTTTTAAAGTTTCTATTTTTTTTCTATTTTTTTTAAGTTTCTAGTTTTGATATTTTTATAATTTTTGCAATATTTTTGACTTTGGAAAAAGTTTAAATTTTTATATTTTTAAGAATTTTTGGAATATTATTAGAATTTTTTTTTTCTAAAAATATATATAAAATTCAAAACTTTTTTTTCAAAATTGTATAAACATTCCAAAAATTAGAATAAAATCAAAATTATAATATCAAAAACAGAAACTTAAACGACAGAAAAAAGTAGAAAAAAACTTAAAAAACTTGAAAATAAAAACAAACTTAAAATAAAAAAAAAACTTAAAATATAAACAAAAAAGAGCAATATTTTAAATTTAAAATTTTTCAAAATTCTTCAAAAATTTTTCAAAAATGAATTTTTTTTCAAAATTCTAAAAATAGATATAAAATTCAGTTTTCATTTTCAAAAATCTAAAAATATTCTAAAAATTAGAATAAAATCAAATATTTAAACTTTTTCTAAATTCTAATAACATTCCAAAAATTTTTAAAAATTCTTAAAAATTCACTTTTTCCAAAGCCAAAAATATTGCAAAAATTATAACAATATCAAAAATAGAAACTTTTCCCAAAATTATAAAAATTATAATAAAATCAAAAATTTAAAATTTTTCAAAATTCTAAAAGTATTCCAAAAATTCTTAAAAAAACCAAAATTGAAAATTTTTTTTCAAAATTCTAAAAAGTTACATAAAATTCAAAATTTTTTTTCAAAAATTAAAAGTATTCTAAAAATTAGAATAAAATCAAGTATTTAAACTTTTTCTAAATTCTAATAATTACATTTGATTTTGTAAGAATTAGAATTTTGAAAAATTTGAAATTTGAAAAATTGATTTTTTTTTCTTATTTTGTTTTTATTTAATTTTTTTTTTTTAATTTTAAGTTTCTTTTTAAAGTTTCTATTTGTTTCTATTTTTGATATTGTTATAATTTTTGCAATATTTTCGGCTTGGAAAAAAGTGAATTTTTGAATTTTTAAGAATTTTTGAAATATAATAAGAATTTAGAAAAAGTTTAAAATTTTTGATTTTATTCTAATTTTTCCAATTTTTTCATTGTTTCAATTTTCATTTCGTTTCAATTTTGGATATTGTTATAATTTTTGCAATATTTTTAGGAATTTGGAAAAAGTTTGAATTTTTAAGAATTTTTGGATTATTATTAGAATTTAGAAAAAGTTTAAATTTTTGATTTTATTCTAATTTTTGGAATATTTTTAAAATTTTGAAAAAAATAGAATTTTTGAATTTTTATATATATATTTAGAATTTTGAAAAAAGGTTTCAATATTTGATTTTGTAAGAATTTATGGAATATTTTTATAATTTTGAAAGATTTTAAATTTTTGATTTTATTATAATTTTGGAAAAAGTTTCAATTGTTGATATTGTTATAATTTTTGCAATATCTTTAGAATTTTGGAAAAAGTTTGAATATTGGAATTTTTAAGAATTTTTGGAGCATTATTAGTATATAGAAAGGTTTAAATATCTGATTTTATTCTAATTTTTGGAATACTTTTAGAATTTTGAAAAAAAAAAATTGAATTTTATGCATATTTTTAGAATTAAAAAAAAAATTCAATTTTTGATTTAGTAAGAATTTTTAGAATATTTTTAGAATTTAGAAAAAGTTTAAATTTTAGATTTTATTCTAATTTATGGAATATTTTTGGAATTTTGAAAAAAAAATAAAACTTTTGAGGTTTTTATATATTTTTGAAATATTGAAAAAAGATTTAACTTATTGATTTCGGAAGGGTTTTTGGAATATTTTTACAAATTTGAAAGATTTAAAATTTTTGATTTTATTATAATTTTTATAATTTTGGAAAAAGTTTAATTTCTGGAAATTGTTATAATTTTTGCCCTATTTTTAGAATTTTTAAGAATTTTTGGATTATTTGAATCTAGAAAAAGTTTAAATTTTTGATTTTATTCTAATATTTTAAGAATTTTGAAAAAAAAAAAGAATAGAATTTTTGAATTTTTTATATATATTTAGAATTTTGAAAAAAGTTTCAATTTTTGATTCCGTAAGAATTTTTGGAATATTTTTAAAATTATGAAAGATTTTAAATTTTTGATTTTGTTATATATTTTATAATTTTGGAAAAACTTTCAGTTTTTGATTTTTTGGAATATTTTAGAATTTTGAAAAAAAATTTTGAATTTTTATTGATGTCTTTAGAATTTTAAAAACAGTTTCAATTTTTGATTTTGTAAGAATTTTTGGAATATTTTTAGAATTTTGAAAGATTTTAAATTTTTGGTTTTATTATAGTCTTTATAATTTTGGGAAAAGTTTCAATTTTTGATACTGTTATAATTTTGCAATATATTTAGAATTTTGGAAAAAGATTGAATTTTTAATTTTTAAGAATTTTTGAAATATTATTAGAATTTAGAAAATATTTAAATATTTGATTTTAATCCAATTTTTGGAATATTTTTAGAATTTTGAAAAAAGTTTCAATTTTTTATTTTGTAAGAATTTTTGGAAAATTTTAATAATTTTGAAAGATTTTAAATTTTTGATTTTGTTATAATTTTTATAATTTTGGAAAAACTTTCAGTTTTTGATTTTTTGGAATATTTTTCGAATTTTATAAAATAGTTTTGAATTTTCATATGAGGCATACTTTGTGAACGAATGACCCCCCCTTGTCCAAAATTGGTTTTATTTATTAAAGTTTTGTAGGTAGCCAAATGAAAGGCATGGACCTCTAGTTTTTTATGCCGAGTGGCTTTTGCAGTGAATTCACATTCTAGATGTAGTAATTCCGCCTAAACCGCATGACTTTTTTTTGACTAAAACGATTATAAAACTGGCTTCATGAACCTGATTAGGGTTTACAATGGCTTAACTGAGAGGTTCGGCATCCTCCTTTTAAAAACCGTATGAACAAAAATTCTTTTAGCCCTAGAATCCAAAATGGCGGGCAAAATCGTGAAAAACAACTTTTCCAGTACCACAGAGGTTTCAAAAAGGCTTCAATGAATGATTCTTAGATAAACTTCGTAAATATATAACTTTAGTACTTTTGGAAACAAAATGGCATCCTTGGTCACGTGACAAGGGTGGTTTTTTCATCAAAATAGCTTTAGGTTAAATAACTTTGAAATAGCTTCAAATATTGGTATAACTAAATGTAACACAAAATATTAAACAAGGGGTATTTAGGTTTTCAAAGGCAGGTTCAAAATATTTCGCATAACACTCATTGGTTAGTATTTTTTAAACAAAATGGCGGTCAAAACCACGTAATATCGTTGGTTTAACGAGCCATGTCATGTGGTTTTGACGCCATTTTGTTTGGAAAGAATTTGAATACTTCTTACTAATGATTACTGATGATTGTAGTACGAAATATTCCATATTCCGGTCTTTACAGAACTCGATACACCTAGATTAATAATTTGTGTTTAAACATTTAATTCTACGAAAATTGAAGCTATTGGAAAGCTTAAGCTATTTCGATGATATGCGCTTTTGTCACGTCACTAAGGATTTTTACATAAATATTTTACATATTTTATTTGCTATGACCTAAGTCTTTCATCCCTAATCGCTTACAAGAACACTTAGAATGTGTTCATCTGTAAACCTTTATGGTACTAAAATATTACATTTATTTGAGTTTATCTGAGAATCATTCATTGAAGGCTTTTTGTGAACTTTGTGGTACTAGAAAAGTTGTTTTTCACGATTTTGCCCACCCATTTGGATTCTTGAACAAAAATGTGTTCATACGGTTTTTAAAAGGAGGATGCCGGACTTTTCAGTTAAGCCGTTGTAAGCCCTAATCAGGTTCATGCAGCCAGTTTTATAATCGTTTTAGTCAAAAAAAAGTTTAGGTCATGTCGTCGTTTAGGTGGAATTACTACATCTAGAATGTGAATTCACTGCGTAAGCCACTCGGCATTAAAAACTAGAGGTCCATGCCTTTCATTTGGCTACCTACAAAACTTTAATAAATCAAAACAATTTTGGACAAGGGTTTATTGGTTCACAAAGAATGCCTCATATATATTTTTAGAATTTTAAAAAAAGTTTCAATTTTTGATTTTGTTAGAATTTTTGGAATATGTAATGGATAGCCTGGAGGAATGCTTAAACACGGTGTATTATAGCCTCTGATTCTTTAGTGTCATTTGTGATTACCATAAGTAGCGTGTAATAGTTTTTTTTATCCATCATTAACAGACACATTTTTCGTATAGTCTCAGATTCATTAGTTGTTAATTTTTTTATTAACATGTACAGCTCGTAATGGTTTCCCATCCATTTACCTTCAATAGTCATATTTCTATAGTCCCCGAAACCCATAGTTTCCTTATTTGTCCTGAAACTTACCTTAATTTTCAATAGCTGGACAAACGTATTTGAGAGAAAATTGAACAAATTACACTAGTTTTATATGTTAATTAATATAATATAATATTAATTAATTTGAACTAATTAAAAATTTTTCCTTAAATATTATCTATATAAATAATAAAATTTAATCTTACAACCCCCTAAAATTGACGCGCGCTACGTTTCCATTCGATTATTTTCAATATACTACTGGAATTTGAATTTTCTAAACACCAACCTTAATTAAACAATGAAGTTTTCAAACCTCATAACAGCTGTGCGTATTTTTTTCCAATCGTCAACATACAAAGAATTACTATCTTGCTTTGTTAAAATATCCGATTTATCTTTGTATGAATGTAATATTTTGCTTCAAACAATCTTTCCGTTATTGAACTGAACTTCACTGTACTGATATAGTAGATTGTATTTTCGTAATACCTATAAACATCATAACATCGATCGAACTTGCATTTAATTCATTTTAAATTCAATGATAAATGTTATTGATGTATCGGAAATGCTTGTATCACAAAATTATTTTTTTTTGGCAATAATATCAAATAACGAACAGTTTTGTGTAACTATAAAAAATTCCCAACTTGATGTAAATTAATTGTCCTACATCTAAAACCCTGTTTTTTTTGATACTGAAAATTTTGGCTATATAATAAGCCACTGTAAAAATATTTGCTCTCTGGTGCAACTGATTATCTTTGATGAATGTCGAAATCGAATTTTGCATTCATGCATTCTCATCCTAAATTTAAGTTATATTTAAGTAGTGAAAATTTTTGTAATTAAATTAAAATCTGTTAAATTAGTTCAATTGGTGCAATTTTTTTTGTAAATGTTATGCCCAACTAGTTAAAAATTTAGAAAAATTTAATTGTTTTGTGTTGTGCAAAAAATATATGAAAAGAATAAATCATACATGTTTGTGTTGTTTAACACCAAAGTTAAACCAAAAAAAAAAATTATATGTTTTGTGCCGTTTACCGTGCGTCTGAATTATACAAAAAAAAATTAATTTACAAAAGTGTTAAACAAAACCAACATACCATATATGTTTGTGTTGGACAAAATAACTAAAGGTAACAAGATTTCAAAATATTCCTTGTCAAATTTTAAATAGAAATTATGAATGTTGTTAAATGTTTATAATACTGATAGTTTTAGTATGGAAAATAAAGCATAAATTGTCTTATAAATTGTTAAATAAATTGTTAACTAAAATAACAGTAACTAGTGTTGGTACAATTAATTACGTTTTTTTTGGATTTCGACGCATACGACAACCATTGCTTTTCAACGTGTTGCTCCACAATCGTTGATACAAATGATTACCGTTCTATTTCGACGAATGATTTAACTAGTGTTGGTACAATTTATTACATTTTTATTTGGATTTCAACGCATACGGCAACAATTACCTTTTACCGTATTGCTTTACCATCATTGATACAAAAGTATTATAGTTCTACTTCAACGAATAATTTAACTGGTATTGGTACAATTTATTACGTTTTTTGGATTTCAACGCATACGGCAACAATTGCCTTTCAACGTATTGCTCCACGATCATTGATACGAATTATTACCGTTCTATTTCAACAAAGAATTTAACTAATATTGGTACAATTTATTACATATTATTTTTTTGGATTTCAACGCATACGTCGACAATTACCTTTTATCGTATTGCTTCACCATCATTGATACAAAATTATTACCGTTCTACGTCTACGAATAATTTAACTGGTATTGGTACAATTTATTACCATTTTTGGATTTCCACGCATACGGCAACAATTACCTTTCAACGTATTGCTCCACAATCATTGATACGAATTATTACCGTTCGATTTCAACAAATAATTTGTCTAGTATTGGTACAATTTATTACATTTTTTTTATTTCAACGCATCCTGCCACCATTACATGTCAACGTATTCGGCTGTAATTGCTATAATTGTTACCATACTCACCTGTGATTATAAATGGATTCGGCGCTTATGTTCGCAACCAGATACAACGTTTCTACTTATCATTTTTGATTCAACAACATTATCATTTAACGTTTCTACTTAACGATTTATTCAACAAAATTATCCAACGATTGCAAGTTTAATTAACGTTTTTACTTATCATTGTATTCAACGTTTATAAATACCAAATTATTCAACGCTGTTGATTGCAAGTTTATTGAACGATTCTACTTAACATTTTGTACAACGTTTATACGTACAACTTTATACAACCTTTTTGATATTCAAATATCTTCGTGAATTATCCAACGTGACCAACGTGCTGATGGAAGGCTGATACAATCAGGATAGGAGGTCGGGATTTAATCATGGGGTGAGTAAATTTGATTTCTTACTTTTATCCTAATGATAAAGGGGTGTGAATGAGTGTGTGTGTGTGTGTGTGTGTGTGTGTGTGTGTGTGTGTGTGTGTGTGTGTGTGTGTGTGTGTGTGGGCGTATGTGAGCGAGCAAGGGGGTTGAACGTGCCGACCGTGGTTCTTTCGTAGAAGGGGGTCGCCAGAGTCTCAGTTTCGCACTTGTATTTGTTTCCATTTCTGATCCATTATGAAAATAGCGTACATTTCTGTATTTGTGCTGAAGTAGCAGGGTTTCTTTATCGTTCCCATGGGCTGAAGCTAACTTGGGGCAAGAAAATAAATCTCGCTAGGTACGCTTCCTGCAATGCCATTCTCAATGGTTCGCCATTGAGAAAGCGCATCATTACAAATATTTTTAGAACTTTGAAAAATTTTTAATTTTTGAGTTTATTATAATTTTTATGATTTCGTAAAAAGTTTCAATTTTTGATATTGTTACAATTTTTGCAATAATTTATAGAATTTTGGAAAAAGTTGGAATTTTTAAGGATTTTTGGAATATTATTAGAATTTAGAAAAAGTTTAAATCTTTGATTTTATTCTAATTTTTGGAATATTTTTACAATTTTGAAAAAAAATAGAATTTTTGAATTTTATACAGGTTTTGCAATCAAATCAAATTCAACTTTTTGCAAATCAAATTCGATTTTTTGAAAATCAAATTGAAGAGCAAAAAATTGAATTTGATTGGCAAAATGTTGAATTTAGACTGCAAAACCTGTATATATTTTTAGAATTTTGAAAAAACTTTCAATTTTTGATTTTGTAAGAATTTTTGGAATATTTTTATAATTTTAAAAGACTTTAAATTTTTGATTTTATTATAATTTGGGAAAAAGTTTCAATTTTTGATATTGTTATAATATTTGCAATATTTTTAGAATTTTTGAAAAAGTTGGAATTTTTAAGAAGTTTTTGGAATATTATTAGACTCCTTACCAAAGATCCACAAAGAAAGTAAAAAAATGAGACCAATATCTTCAAATATTTCTACACCTACAGAGAATATCACCAAATGGGTCTTGCAAGAACTACAACAAATACCACCACCATCAAGGTGCAGGTGAAGCATCATGAATTCAATGGAATTAGTGAACAATATCAAAGACATCACACTGAAAGAAGATGAAATTATAGTTTCTTTTGATGTTACGGCTTTATTTCCAAGCATACTAATCGACCAAGCAATAGAATATTTAGAAGACCACCTGATTAAAAATAAAGTTTCGCACAACAATGTTAAATCTTACATAAAAATAGTCCAAACTGTTATGGACCAAAGCTACTTTAAATTTCGTGAAAAATATTATAAACAAACATCTAGAACATCAATGGGTAGTAAATTGGCCCCATATCTCAGCAACATTTTTATGAGCCACTTAGAGAATAACTTATTTAATAACTACAGCAGTTTTCCAACAGTATGACTACGGTATGTTGACGGCATTTTTGCAATCGTTAAAAAATCAGAACTATCATCCATCCATACTCATATAAATAGTATACATCCTTCAACGAAATTCACAAGTGAAACGGAAGAAAATAACACTCTTAATTTTCTGGACATTAAAATCATCAGAAAACAAAACAACTCATTAAAGTTTGGCATCTACAGAAAACCAACAGATGCCAGCAGATTCATCATGAGCGACTCCCACTATCACATCTCACATTTCAAAATAATAAGAAAATGGAGATTCTTCTAAAGCTTTCTCCATTGCACCTACATGTTAAATCTGTAGCGGTGTTGAGCGTTCATAGACTGCAGCTCACAGAAGGGTTTAAGCCGGGTAATCTAACTGGACACCTTAAAATCCTTTCTGAATTACAAGCTGAACTGCATACATACCATATTTCGGATTGTATGCCAAAAACAATAGATTTAGATAGGCACTTTGATGTCAAGATATTGGCCAGAGATCTTATTAAAAACTACATACGGTCACTGCCACATAACGCCAGCATCTGGTACACAGATGGTTCTCGAACCAACATGGGCACGGGAGCAGGAGTGTTTGGTCCTAGAACAAAACAAACGGTTGCTTTAGGCACCACAACAACCATATTTCAAGCCGAAATTTTTGCCATTAGCAGTTGCGCTTTGCTATGCGCTGAAAGAAAATACCAAAATATTGAAATATATATTATCTCTGACAGCCAAGCAGCACTCTTGGCACTAAAATCTACGCGCTTTGATTCAAAACTGGTATGGGAATGCTACCAAAATCTATTAAAAATCTCGTGCAATAACACAGTAACACTTGTGTGGGCACCTAGCCACACAGGAATACAAGGAAATGCTGTCGCTGACGCTTTAGCAAAGCAAGGTGCCAATAAAAAATTTGTTGGACCGGAACCATGCTTTGGAATGGCCAAGAGTTCGCTCCAAAGCACAATCCAAACAATGGAACAAGGACAAAATGCAAAATTATGGAAAAGCAGAGAGGGACTAGTACACTCCAAGAAGTTTCTAGGTAACCTCCCTGTTTCACCCTTAAAAACAATCGACTTAAACAGAGAGTCTCTAAGAATTTTAACGTGGTGCGTTACTGGACATGGTCCTTTAAACCACCATCTTAACAAAATAGGCCTTGTTGTTTCCGACAGGTGCAGATTCTGCTACTCGGATGCGGAAACGATGGAACACGTCATCTGCAGCTGTCCTGAACCCTCTGGGCACAGATACAACCAACTTGGTCATAGAAGACTAACACTTTCATTACCACAAAACGTCACTCCAATTGAGCTAATTAATTTTATTAAAAGTCTCAACTTGGATGACAGAATACAACCAGTAACGGCACAGACGACGACTGACTAATAACAAAATCAGGGTAAGCACAATATACCTTCAGGTCGCAGTGCTACTTGAACTGTAAGTCTCAAGGCCCTCCAATAAAAAAAAAAAAAAAAAATCACATCTCACAGAAACAAGCTGCATTTCATTCCATGTCACACTGACTTTTCAATATTCCGATGGAAAAAGAAGAGATGGATAAGGAAATTAAATATATGAAGAAACAGCAACCTTAAATCGTTACTCAGTAGAGTTTGCCAAGAAAATTATAAAGAAACATAGAATTAAATGGGAAAAGAAACAAAAAACAAATTTTTCGACAGAAAAACAAACAAAAACAAGATTAAGTGTACCATATTTTCCAGAGATCAGTAACAAACTAACCAAAGTTTTTCGCAGACATAAAATTGATCTAGTGACAAGACCCACCACAAAAATCAAAAATGAAATCAGCAGATAAAAAGATCAATCACATAGAAATTCAAAAAGTGGAGTCTACGAAATAAAATGTGCGGATTGTAACCTGATGTATATTGGCCAAACGTCAAGAGACTTTAGCACTAGATTGAAGGAACACCAGAAGGCAGATATAAGTAAATCCAGTGTTGCAGAACATATGACCACAAACAAACACCACATCGATACTGAAAACTCAAAGATAATAAGAACAAGCCATCAACGTTGGAAACTAGACGCATTGGAGTCGTACCATATCATCAATAAACAAAATTTAATGAATAAGATGCTTAATGAAGAAGCTAAAATCATTTCACCTTTATTCAACATTAAAGAACATTCCAACAGTTTTCAAGAGTAACAGTTACAGCCATAAGCAAAAGCAATAAAAGAGGGAGGGAAAAGGAAAATTTCCATCTTTTAATTATAGTTTTTAGGGTTTCAATTAGTTTCCAAAATAATTTTTGTTAATTGAAATTGTTGAGTCGGAGTGACGTGAATAATCCATAATATATGTTTTAAATATTTTTAATAATTACAAAAACACCAATTTTTATTCACTTATTTTTTATTAACGACCGGTTTCGATTTTCAAAAAATCATCGACAGGTTTAATTTGCAATTAAAAATTATAATGAAATTACCAACTATATATACTAAATTTACAAGTTATAAAAACAGAATTAAGAGCTAAGTAATATACAAGGGGGAGGGGTAAAACTTAAAATTTAACTATTTAAACAAAAAATATAAAAGTAAAAAAATAAAAAACTATACAAAATAAGGGGTAAATTACTAATTACGGGAGGGCGGTGATTTATATTTTAAATGGTTATAAAAGTAATGAAAATAAACAAACATAAAAATAAATAAAGCTCATGTAAAAATAAACAAACAACGAGAAAAAATAAATTAAACTTATTGAAGAATGGAAAAACCTAATTAACAATTTTTTAAACATAACTTAAATATTAAATAAATTTTATAAGCTAGATTTACAGATTTAAATTGAACAATGGTGATAATATTTTGGCTTCTTCTAAATTCATCAAATTAGGTTGATTTGTTATATAGTATGATTCGTATGCATCTAATTTCCAATGTTGTTGTACAATTTTTATTAATTTAGAGTTATTTTCATCAATATTGTGTTGTTTTTCCAACATGTGTTCTGCTACGCTAGATTTGTTCGGATGGTTTTTGATTACTGCTTTTTTATGTTCATTATACCTTGTTTTGAACTCTCGAGATGTTTGGCCTACGTATATTGCATCACAATTTTCACAACCTATTTGGTAAATTCCCGATTTAGTATTTTCTGGATCTTTGTCTTTGTAATTATGTATAGATTTTTTTAAACTTGTTAAAGGGCGAGTTACTAGTTCTATATCATGTTTAGCAACTAAATAAAGCAACTAATCAAATCAAATTCCATAAAATCAAATACACCATACTATCGATCTCATACATATTTTTTTTCCAACTTGTTTTTTAAATGAGGGATTATTACTGCAGTGCTGCCTTGTAACGAAAAAAAATGTAAAATATTATTTTATCTCAGACACATACTATGTTGCAGCGACAAACAACGAATATTACAAATATTGTGTCAAATTATAATTATTTTTAGAAAATCAAAATATGTTCGTGTTTTTCTTTTTCAAGACTAAACTTTTATTTTATTATGCGTGTGTAACTGTGTATCTATTTGTGTGTGTGAGTGGACAAGAAATATTTTTTGTGGATTTGTATATAATTTTGGTTTTTAATTCTTCTCGTAATGCGATTTTTGAAATGATTTATGAGAAAAATTTGTTAAGGAAAACTGGGAAAACTAAAGAGCTTAGTCGGTTTTGTGAAGTTTTGTAGAATGGTGTATTTGGTAGAATGAATGTACTTCTAAGGCCGGGGTGCTATTCTTGTAAGCGGGTCAAACTAATAAATTATATTTTTGTGAAAAAAAATGAAACGGTATTTTTTTTTAAATTTTGACTTAAGGTATTTTATTAGTATTTATTTTGATTTGAAATTTCTTCTGATTTGTTTTAAAATTTTTCCCAAGAATATTCCATATTATACCTACACATTCTAGGAAACATGCAATGGGTCGTAATATGCAAAACGGGCTTATTGCAATTCTAACTCCTTATAACAGGTACAACATCCCAGCCAACACGTGATGCTTCAATTAAAGGAATATTGATGACTGCCTTGAACTGTATATAATTGAATCTATAAGGCTCTCTATATAAATTTGCGATGGGTCTCTTCAGTTTGAAGAACCTTATGTTTCCTTAGTAGTTTTACTCGTTACACTTCCTATCGAATTGTGGCATTTAGGCACCATATCAACCTGTTTCTTGTATAAAGTGATGTAGTAAGCTGACTTGTTTTAAAATAAGTTGATATAATGTCGTCTTATGATGGTATGTCATTGAAATTGGGTTTTATAACTATAGGTTGCTGGTGGTATCATAATTTTTTCTCAGAACTGTAAAGACTAAAATTTAAGTATATAGTAATTTGGTAAATTGATTCGATTTAAATAACCTTTTGCGTTGATTTATCAACCCTGGTTTATGCTGATTTTGCAAAGGCAATAATTAATATTTTTTGTATATTTAGTTATGTTATTTATTCTACATTTGAGATTTGAGGCAGTACAAAAAAACTTATATTTTTTTGAATTTGAGATCAGTTATTACTTTTTATATTGATAGAGATATTCTATAAAATAATCTTATACATGTACGAGTATATAAATCTGGACGAACTGATAATTAACATTAAAATTGTATTAAAATTTCTGTGATTAATTTATTTCGAAATAAAATTTTTAAAAGGGTTAGTTTAAAAAATTAAATGCTTAGTGTGTCTAGTTTATAGAGATACTTGCTTTTCGTATCAAGCATCTATTGGCAATTTTTTCTTATTAAAATTAGTAAGAGATAGTCCAATGCCTTAATTCGATGGTCATGGCATTAGTTTTCCTTACTGTACCACTCTGGATAATTTTTATTGGTCATTGCAATACAATCCTTTATATAAATTTCTTTTATGTTATTTGTATGAATCCGATTTTTAAAGGTCCAATTTTTTATGGAGCAAATATTCCCTAGGAACAATGACAGTTTGGTCCCGAAGTAATGTAGAACTGCACTGTTCACACTTTATCTTTTGAACGATTTTGTTGCTCACGTAAAAAACAAAATACGTTATAACAATATGGTTCGTGGTATTTGTATTTTCCAAATCGGTTGATGTAAGTTCAAACACCTCGTCATATTGATCCAAATCCGTGCACTCAATGTCCATTTCATTCTCGATTGATTCTAATGCTATTTGTTCTGCTCTGTTGATCTAGTCATGTAGTGGAATAGGTTCGCTTCGATTTTCTAAATCTTCGTCTAATGTACAGTTTGCTGATTTACTTTTTAAATTTGGTATAGTTAATTTCATATTCATTATGAATTTTAAAGTATTGTTAAATTCATAAGCAGAAGGATTGCGATTATTGCCTCCCTTGCCACGAACTAGACTAAAGACATTTTCTAATATGTCCTGATTTAGTCTTCGAGTTGATATATAGTTTATTGACTGGTATGTTGCGAAAACCATCTGCGTCAATTCCACCACCGCGTTTATATTTTGAATAAACCCGTTAATCGCGTAAAACGTCTTTTTTTTCTTACCAGGCTGCACTATTAATTCAATAGACTCAAGAAATCTTACCATTTCTTTCAAAAATTGCTTGTAATTCTGTTCATTCCTATTAATAAAATAACCATTTTTGGGTGCAATTTTTAAACTATTAAACAAATCAAATAAATCATTAAACTTTTTAAAAAATAATTCAGTAGCTTTAGCAGAATCTGCTAATTCTTATTCAAATTGATTTAAATGCAAACACAAATTAATTGCTGAAGCAACTGAGTTGGAAAGCACTTGAGCTGCATAAGACACACGCATTTTTTCGAAATTGTTCGGCTCAACGTGGTTTATTGTCAACTTGGGGCACATTTTGGTGGATTTATTTTTATCAATTTCATAAACTTTCTTTACGAATTCGAAATTCACTATACCATCTGATGTTTTCAGTGTGTTGGCCATTAATATATTTCTTATAGATTTTATTAAGTGCGGTGAGCAGAAAGAACCAAAAATTTTCAAATTTGTATGTATGAAATATGGTTTATCGATTTTTATACCCAAATTTTTAAATACAGCACGATTGTTTGATCCTTGATCACAAATTAACGCTCGAATATTAATATTTTTTGCAACGCACTTTTCTATTATATTTTTTATGTGAATTTCAAGTAAATCACTTTCAATTGCTGAATTAGAAAGAACGTGCCCAACTATAAAATTCCATGAGGACAAAAGGCCTCTTATCATAAATACGCAAACTTCTTTACCAATTACATTCGAGCGGTGAACTCCATCGGTACACACACCATCCACATAATCATAGAGTCTATTGTATTCTAAAGATGGTTTAATATGTATCTCATCAAAAACAAGAACACACTCGTTGTACATTTGATTGTTGCATTGCTTAAAATATGCTTCGATTTTGAGGAAACTTCCATCGTGTATACCAAATCCTAATGTTTTTTATAGGTAACCAGGTCTGTAGCGAACTATAAACTGGCAAACGAAATCCTAAATCTTTTAGATACATATAATATGAGGGGGATTTAAAGAATAATGCCATGCACAATAGGGTGTCCCTTAAATAGGTGTAATTTCTAATTTTTAATTTATCTTTTGGGCCGTTATTTTAATTTGTGCTATTGATAAAAAGAAGTTATTATGTAAAATTTGAGCTCAATCGGACAATATTTCACTGTGCCACAAGACTTGCAAAAATTAAATAAAAAAATTGTAAACATTTTCTTTTGTTAAATAACTATTTATCTTAAAAAAAAACTTAATCTTAATAAAACAGTTTAATAAGCAAATTTAAAATGCAAATTAAAATATAAATCTTACAAAAACGTTTCTGTTAGGGAAATAGTTTTTACTAAACTTGTTAATCATATTTGTTTGTTAATTAAAAGTGAAAATCGAATTTTTACAGAACTACTCGGCTAAGCTTTCTTTAGTGCATTTTCCACACTGTTTACGTGTGATTTGTGCTACAAGCAATAAGTTTTGTAAATTTTCATCTGATTTTACTCTTCCTAAGTACTCCTGGGTTAAAGCCACACCTTTCTCAGCAACATCACAATTCACAATTCACAATTCACAACTTCACAATTTTCAATTTTTGTATTTGATATTAAAATAAATTTATATTTAATATTTTTTCTAATTATCCAATTTTAAACGTATATTATATGTTGGTTTTAATCATAAATGATTAATTAAAATGTTATGCATACATTGTTCATCTAACATTACAAGAAAAAAATCTGGATTAAGCTGTTGCGTATGCGAAAATAGTTTTCATTCTAAATGTTTGAGCTTAACTAAAGATCAATTTGATCTTATAACTTCTGGTGCAATTAATGGTTGGATTTGCAGCACATGCATTCCATTAAAATCAAGAAAATCAATTGCAGTTCCTGTTCCAACTGTGGTTTCTGATGAATCTCAGAATGAAGCACATGATATAAAAACTGTGCTTACTAAAGTTAAAATGGATTTAGATGCAATAACTATTTCCAACAAATTATTTCAAGAAACTGTTGATTCATTCTCCAACCTAATTGACGGCTTCAATATTAAACTGGAGAATTTGGAGAAGAGAATGAAAATTCTTGAGCATACTGTGAGTGTTAATAAGAGTATTAATACTAAAGTAATATCGCTGGATGATAATGAACGCAGCTTTGACCTTGTTGTTCATGGCATTCCTTTTAAAGCTGATGAAGATTTATCTTATATTAAACAAAAACTTCTAGCTTACTATGAAGTTTCTTCAACTTCTAATAATATTAAAAGTATTTCAAGGTCTCTTAAAAGGAATTTGACAACTATTCCTGTAATTATATTGAAATGTGACGATATTTCGACAAAACAAAAAATTTTGGATGGCTTCAAAGCTAAAAAACTTTCAATGAAAAGAAATAGTATTATAAGTGATATTGGCTATGATTTATCAATTGATAATGGTCGTAACACCTTCTACATTACTGAATATCTTAACCCTTACAAGCAACAACTACTTTTAAAAGCCAGAGAGTTATTAACTGATAAACTAGCTAAATATGTATGGGTTCAAAATGGCGATATCCTGGTAAGAAAGTTCGATAATGATAAAATCACTAAAGTTACATCTGCTGAAATAATTCAAATTTTACGAGATAATTAATTAATTTCCTTTTTTTTAATATTATTTAGTTTAGTTGTTTTTATTTCATTTTATTCATTTTATACATAGTTTTTATAATGTTATTATCAATTTACTACCAAAATGTTAATGGTCTTAGAAGCAAAACAAATGATTTTTTTAAAAACTTACTTGCGTCTAATTATGATATAATATGTCTTACTGAAACATACCTAAATGATAACATTTCTGATAATGAATTATTTTCTAATCAATACACTGTTTATAGAAGGGATAGAGATCTTAATCTTTTTCCTAATAAAAAAGATGGTGGGGGTTGTTTGATAGCAATTAATTCCAAATTTCAAAGCTTTCGTTTACCATTATGGGAAGTTTATTTGGAGGAGATATGGGTTTGTCTTAAGTTTAAAAACAAAAAATTATATTTGAACGTACCTTATATTTATCCTAATGCAACTATCTTGGATTATGATGGTTATTTTGAAAATATCAACAATATTATAAATACACACAAAATTGATTCTAACTTTCTTATTGTTGGTGACTTCAATATACCTAATATTAAGTGGTCATTTGTTGCTGATATCTTGGAACCAAGCCTTTTAAGTGTCACTAGACCAGCTCAAGCACTTATCGAAACATTGAGTTTCACTGATATTACCCAATTCAATCATTTAACTAACAAATCTAATCGGATTTTAGACCTGGTTTTATCCAATTTGCATGTAAGCAATGTTACGGTAAGCAATCCTACGGATGTGTTATCAAAAATTGATCAACATCATCCACCGATTGAAATTTCAATAAATCTTAAAAAATTTGATCTCCTAAAAGCCGATGAATCTGTACGCTTTAATTTTTACAAAGGAAATTATGATGAAATTAACGTAGCTCTATCTGAAATTAATTGGTGTCATATGTTTGGAAATAAAGATGTTGATCAGTCAGTTGATGCTTTTTATGATGTTCTTTATCAGTTAATCAACCAATTTGTCCCTAAATTCAAAATTAAATCTAGTAAATATCCCATCTGGTATTCAAAAAGTTTGTTAAAAATGATTGAATTTAAAAATCTAATTCATAGAAAGTTTAAAAAAACTGGTGATCTTGATTATTACAATATGTTTTCTTCTTTGCGGAGCTCTGTTAAAAGGGAAATTAATGTATGTTATACAAATTATTTAAGTGATATTGAAAGTTCCATTTCGTCAGATCCTAAAAAGTTTTGGTCTTTTACAAAAAAATTAAGAAAAACTAATGCTATCCCAGCATCAATGCGTTTTAAAAACAATATAGAAAGTTCAACCAAAGGAATTTGTGATCTTTTTGCGACTTATTTTCAATCTGTGTACACCAGTACCCATCTTAATTCCACACCAACATTTGCAATAAGTGATATCTCTTTGGAAGATTCTTTATTTTCTGTAACGGAAGAAGAAGTACTAGCGGTATTAAATAAACTTGATCTAAATAAAGGTTTTGGAGCTGATCTAATTCCTCCTATTTTCTTAAAAAACACTTCTGCATTGATCTGTCAGCCATTAACCATTCTATTTAATAAGTCTTTTGAAAATAATGTTTTTCCTATTAGATGGAAAATAGCTAAAATCATTCCAATTTTGAAAACTGGTGACAGTACTGATGTAGAAAATTATAGACCAATTGCAACATTGAATTGTTTCAGCAAAATTTTCGAAAGAATTGTTCACAACAAACTGTTTGACTTTACTAATATTAATATTATTAAAAACCAACACGGGCTTTTTAAGAGTAGGTCAACTCTTACTAATATGCTTAACTATACGGAATATATTTATGAATCGCTTGACTCTGGCGCTGGTGTTGATGTCATATATATGGATTTTTCAAAGGCCTTTGATAAAGTTAACCATAATATTCTCCTTCAAAAATTACGTAATTTCGGTCTGAATCTAAAATTTATCAGGTGGGTTGAATCTTATCTAAAACAAAGATCTCAATTTGTATGCATTAATGACTATGAATCATTTTCTTTCTGTCCTCATTCGGGTGTACCACAAGGTTCAATCTTGGGGCCTTTATTGTTTATTTTGTTTATTAATGATATTTGCTTACGCTTGGATTGCAAAGCACTCCTTTTTGCTGATGATTTGAAAATATTTAAATCAATCAAATCCATAGCTGACTGTATAGCGCTTCAAAATAATCTTAATAAAATATATGAGTGGTGCAAAAGTAACGATCTATATCTCAACATTAATAAATGTTTTACCTTTAAGCTTAAGCCTAGATCTTTTCAATTACAATTTATTTATAATATTAACAATTTAACTCTATGCGAAAAAGATAGTATTCGTGATTTAGGCATTATTATGGATAACAAATTAAAATTTAATATACATATTCAAGACATTGTTAACAAAGCTTTCAAAATGCTTGGTTTTGTTATGCGAGTGTGTTCAAATTTTCGTTCGTCTAAAACACTTATTACAATTTTTAATTCAATAGTTCGTTCTTCATTAGAATATATCTCGCCGGTCTGGAATCCAAAATATCAAACTCATATTGATCATATTGAGAGGGTTCAAAGGAAGTTTACTAGATTTCTGAACTTTAAATTAAGCTTCCCATATCAACCATACAAAGATAGATTAAAACGATATAATATATTATCATTGGAACAAAGACGTACTATTGCTGATCAAACAACCCTTTATAAAATTCTTAACCATAGTATTGAATCAGATTTGGCTAGTCTAATTCGTTTGAATACCACACCTTGTTATAATACTAGGCATTCGTACACTCTGTATTATAATACTTTTCTAACTAATCTAAGAGTTCATTCACCGTTGATTAGATTACAGTACAGCCACAACGTTAAATTCAATCAAATCAATTTGTTTTGCTCCAACTTAGTCCAGTTTAAAAGAAGCCTTTTACAAATTGTTAAATTAAATTAAATTAATATTATTTTCTTATATATTTTAAATTCTAATATTATTTATTTTATCTTGTGTTACACATTCTTGGTTTATTACATTAAAATTATCTTTTTATAAACTAAATTTAAACTTTTTATTGTAATTTTTTATATTATTTTTAAATATTGTCTTTAATTTGTATTACTTTTAAATTTAAACTTTTTATTGTAATTTTTTATACTATTTTTTAAATATTGTCTTTAATTTGTATTACTTTTATAACTAGCATGTTATTGGAAATATTTCCGTTTGCTAGTACTTAAATTGAAATAAATAAATAAATAAATAAATAAACATCATTTGTAACTTGTAAACAAGAAAATAATTGTTGTTTGATAGTCTTTCTGTTCATTCCAAAGTGTTGGATCAACATTTAGAAAATTATGTTTCAGTCCGAACCTATCAAAAAGTTTTATTGTATTAGGTAATACAAAGCTACCTAATGTTTGTTGAGGCCAATTATTGATATCATTTGCTGTTAGAGACAATCGTTGAAGACCAGAACCTTGGCAACCTTTAAACGAAAAAACTGAGTTGCTTGATTATTCTTTTTAAAATAATTTTTTCAACCATGTTTTTCTTTTCTGATATTGTCACATTATTATCTAAAATTGCCAAACCAGCCAATTCTTTTGTCAAATACCATAGATGACCTTTAAATTTTTTAATTGCCACATCGGAAACTATTTTATTGATGTTTTTGTATAAGATTAAATCGTTCATAAGTTAAAAATCGTTCTTAGGAGCGTTGATTGCATTGGTTGAATTAAACCAATTTCTAAACCGATTTCTAAACATGAATATCTTCAGACTGTGAATGGCTCATGACATGAAACGAGCTTCGCTAATAGCTCCGGATTTGTAAAATTTGATTCACCTGGGGGGAATTCCTCAAAGAAAGACAAATGTAAGCTCCAATAACTCTTTGTAATCATCACGACATTGTTTCTCCTGAAATATTTTGTCGTAGACATTTTTTTTCTATATTTTGTAGAATCCTTTTTATTACAGTCCATATTAAACACTTTTACTATAAAAATAACTTAAACGCCACTAAAGTCATACGTAAAATACTTTTTACACTAGATATTAACTTGAACGTTGCGCGTTGTATTGATCTACTGCAATTTTGTGCATGTTTAAACGCGTAAAATATTTATGCAGTCCATCACTTTGGTGTGGATATAGATTATTAGTAGACATAACTATGTTGTTATATTTTTATTATATATTATTATCAGATCCCATAAAATACGTAAAGATACAAAAATAGTCATTTTTTATCAAGTATTTAATAACTTGTCGCTGCCACGAATAATAACAAAGGCCAAGATTAAAAGAGTGATGAACGGCTAGGTGTTTCTATTGTACCAGTCTATCATTCTTTGGAAACATTAAAAGTTTTTGAGTGTTGCAATAATTAAAATTAAGAGCCATAAAACAAAACCAATCAAACAATTAACATTTTTATGTGTATAATTCGCTAAAGTATTTATTTAGAAAATAAATTACGAATATGAACAACATTAAAAGACTTGTGGCACAGTCAGAAATTGACATATCGAGCTGAATTTTTGATACGACTTATTTAAGAGCATAAGGCACCAATTAAAACAACGGCCCTCGAGCATTTATAAATTTGAATTTTAAGGGACACCCTAATTCACAACTCTCTTTCTTTTGTCGACCAAACTTGACGAGCTGTCCGTTTTTCAAGAACCATACAACAAAAAGATTTTGGAATTTGTGTTTGCATTTAAATCAATTTGAACAAGAACTAGCAGATTCTGCTAAAGCTACTGAATTATTTTTTAAAAAGTTTAATGATTTATTTGATTTGTTTAATAGTTCAAAAATTGCACCCAAAAATTGTTATTTTATTAATAGGAATGAACAGAATTACAAGCAATTTTTGAAAGAAATGGTAAGATTTCTTGAGTCTATTGAATTAATAGTGCAGCCTGGTAAGAAAAAAAAAGACGGTTTACGCGATTAACGGGTTTATTCAAAATATAAACGCGGTGGTGGAATTGACGCAGATGGTTTTCGCAACATACCACTCAATAAAATATATATCAACTCGAAGACTAAATCAGGACATATTAGAAAATGTCTTTAGTCTAGTTCGTGGCAAGGGAGGCAATAATCGCCATCCTTCTGCTTATGAATTTAACAATACTTTAAAATTCATAATGAATATGAAATTAACTATACCAAATTTAAAAAGTAAATCAGCAAACTGTACATTAGACGAAGATTTAGAAAATCGAACGAACCTATTCCATTACATCACTAGATCAACAGAGCAGAACAAATAGCATTAGAATCGATCGAGAATGAATTGGACATTGAGTGCACGGATTTGGATCAATATGACGAGGTGTTTGAACTTACATCAACCTAAGTATCAACTTATTTTAAAACAAGTCAGTTTACTACATCACTTTATACAAGAAACAGGTTGATATGGTGCCTAAATGCTACAATTCGATAGGAAGTGTAACGAGTAAAACTACTAAGGAAACATAAGGTTCTTCAAACTGAAGAAACCCATCGCAAATTTATATAGAGAGCCTTATAGATTCAATTATATACAGTTCAAGGCAGTCATCAATATTCCTTTAATTGAAGCATCACGTGTTGGCTGGGATGTTGTACCTGTTATAAGGAGTTAGAATTGCAATAAGCCCGCTTTGCATATTACGACCCATTGCATGTTTCCTAGAATGTGTAGGTATAATATGGAATATTCTTGGGAAAAATTTTAAAACAAATCAGAAGAAATTTCAAATCAAAATAAATACTAATAAAATACCTTAAGTCAAAATTTAAAAAAAAATACCGTTTCATTTTTTTTCACAAAAATATAATTTATTAATTTGACCCGCTTACAAGAATCCCTAGTAACAGAGAATTAGTGAATTCATACAATAGTTCATCATGAAAATCATCGATACCTATTCAATGAAACTTATATGAGCTTGTGATGTGAATTCACTTATTTACTTTTGTATATTCTCTTCTCTTCTAATGAATGTTTCAATGAAAACCATGCTGAACTTCATTTTGAATATCAGTATTATGGAACTCATGAAGTTATTGATGAATATCAGTATTATGGAACTCATGAAGTTGTTGATGAATATCAGTATTATGGAACGCATGAAGTTATTGATGAATATCAGTATTATGGAACGCATGAAGTTATTGATGAATATCTATCGGAAACTCATGAATGATTAAACAGTGAGTTCATGAATGATCAATGAACTTCATCAAGGATTTCACTATCAACAAACCGACGAAATAATTAGTGAATTTTTATAAAAGATTCAGCACTGATGAAATGATAGAGTTCATTTGCAAATTTCAGCAGCCACTTCACTACTATAGAATAGTCGAACTCATTGATTACTTATTTATTATAATCGAAATCAATTATGGAGTTAGTGAAATCAATGTGAACATAGAGCGTAAAACCCGTACAGAATATTTAGAATAAAAATAGTATAGAACACAGAATAAAATATAGAACAAATGAAAATTGTAGCATTTTAAAAGCCATTTTCATGTTTTAAACTAGAATTGTATTAATTATAAATTTTTTGAGGCATTAAAATTAATTTAATAAAGCATTAATATTTTTTAAGGAGATGGTTCTTCCTTCTTCCTATATGATTTAGTCACGTCAGTTTTTTTCCTGAAATTAAAAACTATTATAACAAAAAATTATTGTTCTGCAGTTTCTTCGATTTTCTGTACCGTTAATCACTGATTTGTATATTGTTTTTCAACACAATATTTCACTTTTAACCAAAAACTGACAAAGATCACAAAGTTGCACCTCTAAACGTAAAAACAAAACTAGAAAAAATTTGTTGACTATGTTTACAAGATATATCAAAAAGAATCATAAAATGCAATGAGAGTAAAGAGAGGGAGTGAAAAATGTTAGTTGCTGATAATTATCATGAAAGTAATTAAGAACTTCATCAAAATATTCATCGCAGGATCACTTATTTATTTCTTTTAAGAAATACAATGAAAATATCATCAATACTTCAAAATTTTTTGCTTATCTGTAGTTGTTTAATATTTTTTTTTTAAATTGTATTAGTAAACTGGTGAACAATTTCTACTAGGGATAGCACCCCGGCCTTAGAAGTACATTCATTCTACCAAATACACCATTCTACAAAACTTCACAAAACCGACTAAGCTCTTTAGTTTTCCCAGTTTTCCTTAACAAATTTTTCTCATAAATCATTTCAAAAATCGCATAACAGAAGTATTAAAAACCAAAATTATATACAAATTATATACAAATCAAAAAAATATTTCTTATCCACTCACACACACAAATAGATACACAGTTACACACGCATAATAAAATAAAAGTTTAGTCTTGAAAAAGAAAAACACGAACATATTTTGATTTTCTAAAAATAATTATAATTTGACACAATATTTGTAATATTCGTTGTGTGTCGCTGCAAAATAGTATGTGTCTGAGATAAAATAATATTTACATTTTTTTTCGTTACAAAGGCAGCATTGCAGTAATAATCCCTCATTTAAAAAAAAAGTTGGAAAAAAAATATGTATGAGATCGATAGTATTGTATTTGATAAAATTCATCAATAGAAAACAGGTTGTTCCACAAATTGAAAATTTTGTCATTAATAATTCATCCAAGGAATTCACATCAAAACAGTTAACTTTACTGAATAATGGCCTCAATTATGCTACAAAACCAAACCAAGCACCTATAGAAGAAATAGTAGTAGATATTGAAACAGGAATTTCTAGATGTTCAAATTTAGTTAAAAACAACGTCAGGTTTCATACAAAAGATATATTAAAAAAAGAATTAAAGAATCCTAAATTAACAACAAACACACAATCTATATTAAAATCATTAAAGAACATGGATGATGTTGTTTTTACAAAAGCTGATAAAGGAAACGCAATAGTAATTTTAGATAAAACAACATATGATGAAAGAGTATTGCAAACGATAGAAGAAGGACCATATGTTGAAATCATTTGGAAAAACGGAAACCCCAGAAACCCTCTTGCAGCAATGATTGAACATGCAAAAGATGTCACAAAAGAAATAACAAATTTGTTAGAAGAACCTAAATTAAAATATATTTTCAATGTAACAAGTCCAAAAATAGCTAAATTATACGCATTACCAAAAATTCACAAAGCAGGAAATAAAATGAGACCTATATGTTCCAATATAAATACACCAACAGAAAACATGGCAAAATGGGTGTTGAAAGAACTAAACCAAATCCCACCCCCAAAAGGAAAAAGCATAAAAAGTTCATTACAGTTAGTTGAAGAGTTAAAAAATGTAACAATAAATGCTGACGAGATAACGGTGTCATTTGATGTGACAGCGTTATTCCCCAGTATTCCGATAGATTTATCATTAGAATACCTTGAAGAACACCTTTTGAAGCATAGCGTACCACCAACTAAAATAAAAGTTTATCTAAAAATAGTATCTACATGTATGGAACAAAGTTATTTTCAATTTCGAGATAAATATTATAAATAAATATCAGGAACTTCGATGGGAAGTAAATTAGCACCATATTTAAGTAATATCTTCATGAGTCATCTAGAAACAGAATTTTTAGAAACAAGAGCAAATGCACCCAGAATCTGGCTAAGATATGTAGATGATATCTTTGCAATAGTCAATAGAACACAAATAGATGATTTATTTACAACCTTAAATTCCATTCATCCAAACATACAATTTACCAAAGAAATAGAAGAGAACAGCACATTAAATTTTTTAGATACAAAAATAATAAACCAACAAATTAAATTTGGAATATATAGAAAACCTACCAACACAAACCGTTTTATAGTTGCAGACTTATTTCACCATATAACACATAAGAAAGCTGCGTTTCACACAATGGCACACCGTTTGTTCAATATACCGATGGATATAGAAGAATTTAAAAAAGAAGAAATGTATATTATAGAAACTGCAATAGCCAATGGATACACAAAAGATTTTGCAGAACAAATTATAATAACCCATAGGAAAAAATTTTCCAAAACACAAATATCTACACTGACACCTCTACAAAAAGAAAATAAAATTAAAAAAAGAATTAGCGTTCCATATTACCCAACCATAACCAATAAATTACAAAAAATCTTCGCTAAACATGATATAGAACTAGTAACTCGCCCTTTAACAAGTTTAAAAAATCTATACATAATTACAAAGACAAAGATCCAGAAAATACTAAATCGGGAATTTACCAAATAGGTTGTGAAAATTGTGATGCAATATACGTAGGCCAAACATCTCGAGAGTTCAAAACAAGGTATAATGAACATAAAAAAGCAGTAATCAAAAACCATCCGAACAAATCTAGCGTAGCAGAACACATGTTGGAAAAACAACACAATATTGATGAAAATAACTCTAAATTAATAAAAATTGTACAACAACATTGGAAATTAGATGCATACGAATCATACTATATAACAAATCAACCTAATTTGATGAATTTAGAAGAAGCCAAAATATTATCACCATTGTTCAATTTAAATCTGTAAATCTAGCTTATAAAATTTATTTAATATTTAAGTTATGTTTAAAAAATTGTTAATTAGGTTTTTCCATTCTTCAATAAGTTTAATTTATTTTTTCTCGTTGTTTGTTTATTTTTACATGAGCTTTATTTATTTTTATGTTTGTTTATTTTCATTACTTTTATAACCATTTAAAATATAAATCACCGCCCTCCCGTAATTAGTAATTTACCCCTTATTTTGTATAGTTTTTTATTTTTTTACTTTTATATTTTTTGTTTAAATAGTTAAATTTTAAGTTTTACCCCTCCCCCTTGTATATTACTTAGCTCTTAATTCTGTTTTTATAACTTGTAAATTTAGTATATATAGTTGGTAATTTCATTATAATTTTTAATTGCAAATTAAACCTGTCGATGATTTTTTGAAAATCGAAACCGGTCGTTAATAAAAAATAAGTGAATAAAAATTGGTGTTTTTGTAATTATTAAAAATATTTAAAACATATAATTTTTGTTATTTTGTTTTTTTTTTCTCTTTTGTTCTTTTAGAAAATAGATATTTTTACTATCTTTTCCTTTTTTTGTGTGTTTAATTATAAGATAAAATAGTAATACCTATATTGTTAGAATTATATATAAATAACGAAACGAAACTGTAATCTTTAATTGCACCAAAGTACCTGTCGATGGTCTTTGGAAGATTGAAACCGGTAGTACAATTGAAATTATTAATAAAATTAACAACGTTTAACTAAATTTATGGAATTTTATTAAAGTGAGGAACTGTTGGTTATTGGGCAAACAATTAAACAAATAGTATATTTTTTTTTTTTTTTTTTTATGGGTCTCGAGACTGAACTAATTCGTTAGCTAGTTCGAGTAGCACTACGACCTTAAGATCTATTGTGCTTAACCCTGGTGTAGTTATAGTGCAGATGACGTCGATGCCACCGCAGAATGTGCAATGTGGTCGAATCCGAGTTCCTTAACATAGTTAATTAGCTGGATTGGACTGATGCTTCTTGGTAGAGGAAGTTCTAGTCTCCCTTGACCGAGTTTAATGTATCTGCGCCATGCGAGTTCAGAGCAGTTACAGATAATGTGCTCCATGGTCTCTGCCTCCGAGTTGCAGAATCGGCATCTGTCGGAGGCAACAAGGCCTATTTTGTTAAGGTGGTGATTTATCGAACCGTGTCCCGTCACGCACCATGTTAATATCTTCAGAGACTCTCTCTCAAGATCGATTGTTTTGAGAGGGGAGACGGGGAAGTTGCCTAGAAACTTTTTTGAGTGCAGCAGACCCTCCCGCATACACCATAGTTGGTTATTTTGTTCCTGTTCCCAGCTTTGGATAGCGCGTTTGAGCGAGCTTTTGTTTAATCCAAAGCACGGTTCTGGACCAATGAACTTTGTAGTGGCGCCCTTCTTAGCTAGCGAGTCTGCTACTTCATTGCCGTATACTCCTTTGTTACCAGGTGCCCACACAAGTGTAACGTGGTTATTTTCTGCAATTTTTTGTATATTCTGGTAGCATTCCCATACTAGCTTTGAGTTGAAGCGCGTCGACTTCAGGGCCAATAGCGTCACCTGACTATCAGAAACGATGTATATATCTGTGTTGCTGTATCCTCTTTCGGCACACAACATTGCACAGTAGTTGATAGCAAAAATTTCAGCTTGAAGTACCGTTGCAGAGACACCCAGTGCTAACGTCCGTTTGGCCCTGGGAGCAAACACCCCTGCACCAGTACCTTCATTGGTTTGGGATCCATCCGTATACCAGATGCTGGCATTATGTGGTAGTGTTTGTAAGTAGCTCTCGATTCCTTCACTGGCCCCTATATTGACAATAAACAGTCTATCTAGATCAGTGATATTAGGCATACAGTCCGAAATGTAGTAGGTCTCCACTTCGTTCTGCAGTTCCACAAGGATCGCTAGATGACCGGTTAGGTTACCAGGTTTGAGTGTTTCGACCAGCTGTAGTCTGTGAGCACTAAATGCTGCTGCAGATTTGATGTATAGGTGCAATGGAGGAAGTAGGAGAAGTACCTCCATTGCAGATGTTGGTGTGGTTCTAAAAGCACCTGTGGCGCAAAGGCACACAAGTCTCTGTATTTTTGTGAGCACTGTCTGAGCAGATATTTGGTTTAGTTTTGGCCACCAGACCAAAGCTGCGTAAGGGTTTTATTATACTTTGGGTTTTAGGGTTGGGTTTTATTATACTTTGATGTAACCAAAGTATCATTTTGGGGCTTAATCCCCAAGTTTTTCCAAATAAGTTTCTGCACGCAAAGAAAGCCTTATTTGCTTTGTCCGAGATATGTTTTAGGTGTGAGTTCCAGGTGAGCTTGCTGTCGAGGATCACACCCAAATACTTAATCTCTTTGACCACTTGTATCCGTTCGCCGTTAAACTCAAGAGGATTGAAATTAAAACTCTTTCTGTTGGTAAAGACTACGGTACTAGTTTTTTGTGTATTGACAGACAGCCCAACTTCGTTGCACCAATTCATCACGAGGTCGAGGGCTGCCTGGGTTCGTTCACTGACAGTAGAGTCATATTTGCCCCTCCCCATGACTGCTATATCGTCAGCGTAGCCTACAGTGTTAAAGCCGGAACTTTTCAACCTATTTAGGAGATCATCAGCGACTATCAGCCAGAGCAACGGAGAGAGTACCCCTCCCTGGGAACATCCTCTAGAGGCCCTGACAGTCATCGATGTATCACCCAGTGTAGTTGTAATTTTCCGACTCTGTAGCATGTTAATGATCCACGCCAAAATGTGCGTGTTTAGATTTTTCTTTCTAGCCATTTCAGTAATAGCGTCGAAATGCACATTATCAAAGGCCCCTTGAATGTCTATAAATGTGCATGCAAGTGCCTCCTTGTACATCAGTGTGCTCTCAATCTCTTTTACGACTTTATGCAATGCCGTTTCCGTGGATTTCCCAGTTTGGTATGCATGTTGGCAAGAGTTGCGAGGGTTTGTTTAAGACATACATGCCGAATGTAGTAGTCCATCACCTTTTCCATCGTTTTCAGAAGAAAAGATGTAAGACTGATCGGCCTGTATGATTTGGCTTCATTTGATTTCTTTCCTGGCTTGGGTATGAATACTACTCTAGCTTCTCTCCATATTTGAGGAATGTACGCAAGACTAAAACTTGCTATAAACAAACGCTCGAGGTATGGGAGAATGGTAGCTAAACCTTTTTGCAGGAAGATCGGGAATATTCCGTCGCCTCCTGGGGATTTGAACGGTCCGAACGAATTGATTGCCCAAATAAATTTTTCTGTTGGGGGAAAAAATTTTTTTGGCCAGTTGGTCTGAAACCTTCCTATTTTCGGGATCCAACGAACCATAGCTTGGTATATTTCCCTCTTCCGAGCTCACGCATGTAGAACCCGGGAAGTGGGTCTGTAATAGTATTTCTAGAGCTTCACTGCAGCTGGTAGTGTAGGTACCGTCCAACCTGCAGATTGAACCCAGAGGATTTGTGTGATCAGACGCAAGCAGTTTTTGGAGTCGAGCTGCAGCCGGTAGACTGTCAATCGTTCCGCAGAGCTCTCTCCAACTATCCCTTTTTGATCGTCTGAGTTCTTTGTTGTAGTTGGTAAGAGCCGATTGGTACTCCGTCCAGGTGTTAGTTCTTTTTGCTTTGTTGAAGAGTTTCCGAACTTTATTCCTCATCCTCTCCAAATTGCCATTCCACCAGGGCACATCTCTGGTCCTTTTAGATTTGGCAATTGGAGAATTGCGGTGGTAAGCCTCGGTGATCTGCAGGTGATTTGCCGCAAAGTCAAGCTCCATTGTGGAGTTGATCCTGCCACAATCACCTACATTATCCCGAAGATGTACTTTAAACAGGTCCAATCGGTCTTCCTGGGGTTCCTAAAATGGGGAGTACTCTCCATTTGGTGTTCTATGTTGAACCATATGTATGCGTGAACCGACATATAAGCTACGTCCGAGACATGCCAGTTACTGATAAAATTCTCGGTGATGTTGTTGCTCAGAGTTAGGTCCAGGACCTCGTTTCTGATTGCGTTTCTAAAGGTGGGTTTGCTGCCTTTGTTAGCTATAAACATGTTATTTGTACATAAGTATTGGAGCAGAGACTCACCTTTTTGATGTTACTACTACCCCACATGGTGTGATGAGCATTGGCATCGCACGCAGGTTGTAGTGTTTGTCTTTGCAATGCCGGATTAGCTTGCTTACCTTATCAGGTAGTATTACCTCCTCATCTCCTGGAAAGTACGCAGATGCTAGGATACACTTGCGAACACCGCTGTTGGGAAGAGGGATTTCAATTTTCACAGCTGTTAGATCTCTGCAAATGAATTCCGTTAAGGGAAATACTTTCAAGCGTTTGTTAAAGAGCACCGCAGTTCTGGGTCTCTCCTGGCCTGAGAAGTATATCAGTTGTATGTTTTTGTTGGTCGATAGACCTTTTATTTTTTTGCTGTCTGCCCATGGTTCCTGGATGAACACAATATCGTGAGCATCCTGTTGGATAAAGCGGTTCAAATTAGCTGAGGCCATTGCTGACCGATGCAGGTTAATTTGAACGCAACTTACTTTAGGCATTTTTTTTTTCTCTTTTTCTTCTCTTTTCTCTTCTTTTTTTTTTTCTTCTTTCTCCAGACGACTATGGTGATCCAGCGGGGGACTTCGGTAGACCATGCTTTTTGCGTGGCGCTGCCTTAGTTCCCTTGGACGCAACAGTTTGCTCGTTCTGGGCTAGGTTGGTGATTTTGTGGCGATGTTGTTTTGCTCTGCTTGAGGATGGCTTGGTTGCCGATGTTTGCAGGTTAGCAGACACCGAGCTAGAAGCGCTCCTTACAGAGGCAGATGTGGATGGTCCTTCTATTGCTATTGAGATCCGCGTAGCAGTGCTGCCAGTTGCTGACGCCTTCTCGGTAGAACATGGCAGCACTTCTTTCGGTATGGCAGTGTTAGGTTGGTTTGACTTTCTGCACTTTGCGCTCCTTGCATGAATCGCAACGAACATCCAGTTTAACCTGTATTTACAACTTTAAGGATGTTTCTCGGATGTTGGGTCAGGAATGAACACCAACATCGCGAGATCCCTCTCAACAGTGTGTTTCAGGATGGTCCATGATCTCGGCTTAATATCAGGATTTTGGGCACCGAGTCGCCTTAGAATCTTCTCGGTTGATTCTTTAGCACAATCTGGAAGGTAGGCTATGATCCTAGGAGGTCGAGGTAACTCGTCTTCTTTTAGGGTGCGTACCTGTACCTTCGCGACTGTTATCCGCGGTACCACGTTTGCAACCCACGGTGCTGATGCAATATCGGCACAGTTGAGAAGTAGCCACCCATTTTTCTGGTAGCAGCCTTCGAAGTGAGGTTTAATAACCTCGAATTCTTGCTCTACTACCAAATCCATGAGTTGTGTTTTTAGGTCGCTGAGTTGCTCAGAACTCAGGAGGGTGGTTGGAAAGTCTTCAGCAGCAATATAGACTTCGATGGAGGTACAATTGTTGGAGGTACAATTGTATTCGCAACATTGCTTGCTGTGTCACCTAGCTCATGCTTAGGTCGGTCGCTGGCAGATGACTTGCGCCGTTTAACACCAGAGGTCGCTGACTGTGGAGAGTCTTGCGATGTCACGGATCGGACCCTCTTGCTGCTCCTGGTACCTGTGTCTTTCCCTCTGTCTATAACTTTCAGAGCTAGCTCTTTAGGTATGCCCCCTTTGACCAGGGTAGCCAGGTCAAATGATTTGGGAAGGGCACAGACTTGTATAACTTCTTGTTCAGAGAGACCTTTCTTTATTAGTGCTTTCATGCGCTTTATGTTTGTGGCAAGAATGTATTTGGGCTGATTGTCGGATTGAGAGACATCCGGTTTCGGGTCACTCAATTCGATTGTGTTGGACACGTGGATATTAGCTACCTTTCGGTGTATATCCGACGTGATGGTGACTGCTGACATGTCAGAGTTACTGTCGGATTCTGAGTCACATGCAGTCCCGGTTGCGGATTCCAGAGCGGAATCAGAATCGTTAACGAACTGATGGTCTTCTTCTTCCGACAGATGAGACGTGCCAGAGCCCTCTTTTATGGTTGGCTCACGATATGCCATTTCTGACATGACCTTAGAGCTTGGTGAGATAGGTTTACTATCGTCGACCTTAATAATTATTTTTGTGTTGCCGGAATGAAGATGTGCTGATAAGTCAGGCACGATCTTCGAGTCCGGCGAACACTTGTTTGCATTTGTTGGTTTAGGTGATGCGTTTGGAGAAGCATCGCTCTCGTCTTTTTTTATTTGCATAAAATTATCCATACGTGGTTGGATGAAAATTAGGGAATAAAAGATATTGAAACTGGAGGACGCCCGGTATCCAGAGTTCCGTACTAGTAATCAAGCACCCCCTTGATCATGCTAAGCTTTCGGCGTACGTGTCTCACCTTAGCTTTGGGTTGGACTTGATCTTCGCTTCGATTCTCACCTAGGACCTAACGGCATGGGTGACCCTACCGTTGTAGCTCCTAAGATCACTGAGTCTACTGAGCCCCATCACTACGTCAAAGTGCCAAGTCCGTTCGATGGGGAACAAATAGTATATATAATATTATTAGAACAAATAGTATATATAATATTATTAGAATTTAGAAAAAGTTTAGATTTTTGATTTTATTCTAATTTTTGGAATATTTTTAGAATTTTGAAACAAAAATAGAATTTTTGAATTTTATACAGGTTTTGCAGTCTAAATTCAACATTTTACAATCCAAATTCAACATTTTGCATTTCAAATTCAACTTTTACATTTCAAATTTAGCCTTTTGCAAATCAATTTCAATATTTTGCAAATCAAATTCAACTTTTTGCAAATCAAATTTGATTTTTTGAAAATTTTGAATTTGATTTGCAAAATGTTGAATTTGGACTGCAAAACCTTTGAAAAAAGATTCAATTTTTGATTTTGTAAGAATTTTTGGAACATTTTTATAATTTTGAAAAATTTTAAATTTGTGATTTTATTATAATTTTCATAATTTTGGAAAAAGTCTTCCAAATTTTCATCTATTTCCCCATTGACCATTAATTCTACTGTAAACTAATTGATAATTATAATGAAGCAAGAAAAATACCAAATTTCCAACTTTTTGAAACAGCATTCTACACAATCCTATTAACGATTTTTCACAATTATTACCTGCGTTCCCTTTAGGTAAACTTGCTACCCGAACCAAATTTTAAATGGAACGGCAATAATGAGAGGTGTCGTAGATTATTTTTCTGGGACTACAACCCAAATTTTGTCTTAGTACAATTTATCGATATTTTTTTTTCTACATCGGAGATATCAGAACGATAAAATAAAATCTGTTTCAGATATATCGTATAATTTTTTCTTTCGATAATTAACTGTCAGATATAAAATATATTATTTTTTTATTTGTATATCCTCAATTAAACCCGTTTTTTGAATTAATATAAATATTTCTTGTTGAAAAATCTATATATTTTTGCAAGGCCCATCTGCAGGAATATATATGTATAACAATAATATAAAAATTCGAAAATTAAAAAAACATTTGGCATTGTTATTAAAACAATAAACAAAAAGTAAAAAAAGTAATTAAAGAAATCCTTCTCAAAAAATTATTTTAAAAAATGTCTGTTAATATCTGTAAAAGTTTTCAGAGAGAAAATATATGATCTGAGATAAAACCGATAATGAAAAAAGAAACACGGAACAATTATATCAGATATATCCGAGAATGCAAAAAAATACAGACAACTTTTTTTACGTTTAAAATATCCCTCCGATCTCTCCGATATAGAAAAAAAACACACTCAATATAATATATTTTTAAAAAATTGCGAAAAATGCGAACAAAAATAACACAGAAAAATATGGAAGGGCCAAAATCTCACAGCTCTGAGATATTAAGACTTCGGTTTCGGTTAAGGATTTTGATATGGTTTTTGGCATAAAACTTTTATGAGCACATTGTTTTTAGTTTTGGACAGCGATGTATAGCACACATTAACGTATTAACTCTTTGTTAAAGTACATGTATTTTTTAATCTGTTTAGAAATTTATTACAAAACTAACACGAAACATCAATATGTTGCCGGAAAATCATAACAGATCATAAATTGACATAATTTAGTGAATAGATGGTAAAATCAGCAAACTACTCAAAAACCTCTCCATTTAGCGTTTCGAGAAAATATTGCTAAGTCATAAATTCATATATCTTTCTAAATTCCAAAAATATTGTAAAAATTAAACAAAATCAAACTTTTTTCAAAATTCTAAATATATTCCAAAAATTATTACAAAAATAAAGATTAAACTTTTTTCAAAACTTCTGAAAATATTGCAAAAATTATAACAAAATCAAAAATTGAAACTTTTTTCAAAATTCCAAAAATTATAATCAAACCAAAAATTTAAAATTTTTCAAAATTCTAAAAATATTCCAAAAATTCTTACAAAATCAAAAATTGAAACTATTTTCAAAATTCTAAAAATATAAACATAAAATTCACAAACTCTCAAATTCTATTTATTTTCAAAATTCTAAAAATATTGCAAAAATTAAAACTTTTTCCAAAATTCTAAAAATATTGCAAAAATTATAAAAAAATGAAGAATACAAACTTTTTTCAAATTCCAAAAATATTTTAAAAACTAACAAATTCAAAAATTTCCATGTTACATCTACGTCATACAACAGCCAAATTTTTTTTTCCAAAAAAATGGGTAAAAAAAAATGAAATCATTTTTTTAACATACTTGACAATTTTTTTTTGACAAACTTATAATGCAATAGAATTCTCAATAATAATAATTTCATTTTAATTTCATATCAATAAATAATTTTATTATTTTCTAAGCAAATAAATAAAAATCATTCTCTTAAAACACTTGACATTATTTTTTTGACAAACTTATAATGCCATAATTCTCTATAATTATAATAAAATTTCATGTCATACAAATAATTTATTTTATTTTTTCCAAAAAATTAGCTAAAAAATAAATAAACCGAAGTAAACTCTCTTTTTACACACTTGACAACATTTTTTTGACAAACTTAAATTGCCATAATACTCAATAATAATAAAATAAAAACCGAAGTAATAATTTCATGTCATACAAATAATTAATTTTATTTTTTTCCAAAAAATTGGGTAAAAAATAAACATAATTCTTTCTTTTGACATACTTGACAACATTTTTTTTTTGACTAACTTATAATGCAATGATCTAGTTTTTGGTTTCGCATACCAATCCCAACCATCAAAATTTCTTCAAATTCAATGTTTCTATTCGTAATCACTTAAAATGAACGTTTTTGAAGCAAAAATATGCCAATTTCCTTGTTTTGACACACTTGACGATTTTTTGGACACACTTCTGGTACAGTTATCCAACACATCGTCCTTTCGACACTTTCCATTGAGTAAACCTATTTTTAGAAAAAAAATTTGAAATCCGTCCAGCGGTTTTCTAGATTTCGACGGTTGTGACGGCCGGATGGCCAGACGGCCGGCCGGCAGACTAACATACAATTTTTTTGCTATTCCCCCAAAAAAGTGGGGGTAAAAATTTCACTTTTGGCTCATGAATGCAATAGTTAGGTTTTTTCAAAACCGAAGTAATTATATGTTAAAGAAAATTAAAAATTTTATTTGTTTTTAATATAAAATTAATTGAACTTTGAAAGATTTCTAGCAATTGGATTCATACAAAAGAAAATAACGAAAAGAAATAAATTTGACATTTGGGCTGAAATCTGAAATTTTAATAAACATTTGGGTAAACATTTTACAAATTTTTCTCTTAACTCATAAAATTCTGGTGTTGAATGGAGGCGTTAGTTTGGTATGTAGCTTTACCACCTTTCGATATGGTTAACTCGAAAACAAAATTTAGTACAAAAGAAGAGGGAAAAGTGGTAAATGGAACACACTTAATAATTGACAAGATTACCTCTAAACTAAATTATATTTAAATAAAAACCTTTTTTTAATAAACAAAATAACGTTATTTATATTTAAATAAGTATATATTATAAATTTATTAATTATATTGGAGCGTATTACAATTTAGTACTCACTGCGTGATGTCACGATTTTTAAATTATTTGCGATGAGATTCGCAATAGCATATCTTTTAGTTTATTTTCTTTGTTCTGATCCAAAACCTCCGATATCAGAGCCCTACTGATTCACGGCATTTGCAATATACAATGAACATTGGCCATACGCAAAAAATTGGATTAGTGTTTTTGATTAAATTTTTTTGAATTTTTTATATATGGAGTTTTAGTTTTAAAGATGGCATTATGGTGATTTTTTGAATTTTTTTTATATCGAGTTTTAATTTCAAAATGACGCTACAAGCTCACGATTTTTTTGTACCTAACAATGAGTTAGGTTCTATATATCGGAGGTTTTGCCTGATCCCTGTACAAAAATGTACTTTTTATTTTTATTATTTTCGTGCGTTAGCTTCTTTTGAAAAAAAAACTCTAGAATACAAAAAAATTCAATCGAAAAGTGGGTGTGGCTTGTAATGTCTATATACCTCGACCACAAACTACCAACCGATTCAACGCTAGTAAACAGCAAATTGTGGTGAAGTAAAAACAAGTACCGTTACACATTAAAACGTGTTAAAAATTAAAACAAATATTGTTAAGTTGTTGAATTATTCTAATAATTTTTTATGGAACTACTTTTTAAATACTAAAATTTTACCTTTATCTGAAGCTCGAACCCAATATTTTTTTCGAAGGTGAGAGCTAAAGATTTTATTTCAAAGAAATTAAAATAAGCAAAGACACAATCGTCAATCAAATGAGTAAGCGATATACTTGTAGTACAGCATCAAAATATTTCAATCATCGAATTTTCGATCTTCGATGATTTATCATAAAAATTGATAATGGGCCCAATTCAATACAAATCTTTTACTCTGTTATTCTTTTATCTTTTATTTTTTTTATATGAATTTTTTAATCTTTCAAAATAAAAGATCAAATAACAGAAATTGCTATTCGAACGCCAAAATTTTATTTTTTAAATCTTTTGAGTGTAAAAGATTTTGACATTTTATAAAAGACATGAAAGTGCTCATTTTACAATAAAAGAAAATGTTGTGGTCTTGTAAAATTACTATTTTAATTATAAAAAAGTACTATTTCTTAACAAAAACAAATAAAACACAAAGTCTAATCAAATATAAATACTATTTTAATTAAATTTTATTTAAAAGTGAATTGTTTTGGGAGTGAAGCATAAAAATTAGAACTAGTATATTTTATTTAATAAAAACTATTTTATTTCATTTAAATCAAAAATTATATTATGTTACATTTCATTCGATAAATGTATTTAATTTAATATTTAAACATTTGAAGGCTTAAAGTTTTGCTAATCGCAAACACATCTTTATTCAAATAACATATACATATATTCACATAACTTTTATTCATATATACATGAAACTTGTTTATATCCTTTTGATTCCATACAATTTTTTTTATCCATTTTTGCTGAAAAATAGAAAAAGGTGTATTAAAACTATTTATATTACAATCTATATATAAATCATAATTGCTTTATTAGCCAAAAACATAATAAAATTAACTTATTTTGAATTACTTATCTTATTTGTAGTTTCCAATTATTTAAGAAACTATCCATTTGACAGATAACATAAAAGATTTTTTCGATCTCGAAAAAATCGACATTCAAAATAAAAGAAACTTTTAACAATACTTTCGAATGGCAATTTCCTTTAATCTTTTATTTTTGATTTCTTTTACGTTTTTTTAAAGATTTTTATAATTTTTTTATCGGTATACATTTCATAATATACGTGTGTTCCATTTACAACATTTTCCTTTACTTTTGTACTAAATTCTGTTTTCAAGTTTACCATCTCAAATGATGGTAAAGATAAATAACAAACTTACTCATCTATTTACCATCAGAGTATTTGTCGCTTAGAAGAAAAATTTCTAATATTTTTCATCAAATCTTTATAGAAATATAAAATTTAAAGCATAAATGTCAAATTTCTGTCCAGCTTTGTTTAATTGTTTTCATTTTGCAAGAATCATAATTTCAATTTTCAGAAATTTTTTAATATCTAATTAATTTATTTTAAATTTAACAAACTCAAAATAAAATTTAAATGGAAAATTTTACCAAACTAATAATTTTCTTTTACGTTTTTTAACAATATTGTTTTTCAAAATTGTCATAACAATTTATTGTCAAACAAAATGTCGGAAACGTGTGGTAAGACAGAATTTGAGTTGTAGTAGATCAAAAATCTAATACACCGCACATTTATGTCGTTCCATTTAAAATTTGGTTCGAGTAGCAAGTTTACCTAAAAGGAACACGGGTATCAAAACGTGTTAAAAATTAAAACAAATATTGTTATAGTTGTTGAATTATACTAATAATTTTTTATGGAACTACTTTTTAAATACTAAAATTTTACCTTTATCTGAAGCTCGAACCCAATATTTTTTTCGAACGTAAGAGCTAAAGTTTTTATTTCAAAGAAATTAAAATAAGCAAAGACACAATCGTCAATCAAATGAGTAAGCGATATACTTGTAGTACAGCATCAAAATTTTTCAATCATCGAATTTTCGATCTTCGATGATTTATCATAAAAATTGATAATTTCGGTATACATATGTTGGATAATACCCGTGTTCCTTTTAGGTAAACTTGCTACCCGAACCGAATTTTAAATGGAACGACTTAAATGTGAGGTGTATTAGATTTTTGATCTACTACAACTCAAATTCTTTCTTACCACACGTTTCCGACATTTATTTTTGACAATAAATTGTTTTGACTTTTGAAAAATAATATTGCTAAACAACGTAAAAGAAAATTATTAGTTTGACAAAATTTTACGTTTAAATTTTATTTTGAGTTTGTTAAACTTAAGAAAATTAATTAAATATTAAAAAATTTCTGAAAATTAAAATTATGATTCATGCAAAATATAAACAATTAAAGAACGCTGGACAGAAATATGACATTTAGGCTAGAAATTCTAAATTTGTATTAGCATTTGGGCAAACATATTTGAAATTATTCTCTAAACTGACAAAAACTCTGGCGGTGAATAGAAGCGTAAGTTTGTCACATAGCTTTACCATCATTTGATATGGTTAACTTGAAAACGAAATTTAGTACAAAAGTAAAGGAAAATGTGGTAAATGGAACACACTTATATTACGTGTGTTCCATTTACAACATTTTCCTTTACTTTTGTACTAAATTCTGTTTTCAAGTTTACCATCTCAAATGATGGTAAAGATAAATAACAAACTTACGCATCTATTTACCATCAGAGTATTTGTCGCTTAGAAGAAAAATTTCTAATATTTTTCATCAAATCTTTATAGAAATATAAAATTTAAAGCATAAATGTCAAATTTCTGTCCAGCTTTGTTTAATTGTTTTCATTTTGCAAGAATCATAATTTCAATTTTCAGAAATTTTTTAATATCTAATTAATTTATTTTAAATTTAACAAACTCAAAATAAAATTTAAATGGAAAATTTTACCAAACTAATAATTTTCTTCTACGTTTTTTAACAATATTGTTTTTCAAAATTGTCATAACAATTTATTGTCAAACAAAATGTCGGAAACGTGTGGTAAGACAGAATTTGAGTTGTAGTAGATCAAAAATCTAATACACCGCACATTTATGTCGTTCCATTTAAAATTTGGTTCGAGTAGCAAGTTTACCTAAAAGGAACACGGGTATCAAAACGTGTTAAAAATTAAAACAAATATCGTCATAGTTTTTGAATTACACTAAGAATTTTTTATGGAATTATTTTTTATATACTAAAATTTTACTTTTATCTGAAGCTCAAACCCAATATTTTTTTCGACCGTAAGAGCTAAAGTTTTTATTTCAAAGAAATTAAAATAAGCAAAGACACAATCGTCAGTCAAATGAGTAAGCGATATACTTGTTGTACAGCATCAAAATTTTTCAATCATCGAATTTTCGATCTTCGATGATTTATCATAAAAATTGATAATTTCGGTATACATATGTCGGATAAAATATTATATTGTTACTTGAATTCCGAATTGGTCCTAACTTCAATTCTGGTTCGATCTCTCTGGATTGCGAATTAAAACCCCAGGGCTTAGTTACTTTACAAAAACTTTATTTCACAAAAATATCAACTACAATTTCTTCGTTGTCAAAATTCTTCATAAGAACGAATCTGGAATAATCTAGTCTTCTATTGAAATAATTCTCCTACTAGAATTATTTATTCTCTTACTGCAATGACGACTGGAACAATCCTGCTTTCTTTTTCACGAATTTTTATAGTTTTATTATAACTCAAGACCACAATTTATTTAATATTCAGTGTCCTGTAACTTTATTAATGCTCCTACAATACCTACAATGTTTATTATTAACTCTTATTTACTCCTACAATACACGTACTATAATTCCTCTTACAATACCCCAACACTTTATTATCTTCAATTTATTATTTTTATTAATAAAAAAGCCAGACTCAGCTATTTCCCGGATTAGTCTTTATCGAAAACTTTTAATTTAACGTGTGTTCCATATACCACATTTTTCTTTACTTTTGTACTAAGTTCTGTTTTCAAGTTTACCATCTCAAATGATGGTAAAGATAAATAACAAACTTACGCATCTATTTACCACCACAGTATTTGTCGCTTAGAAGAAAAATTTCTAATATTTTTCATCAAATGTTTATACAAATATAAAATTTAAAGCATAAATGTCAAATTTCTGTCCAGCTTTGTTTAATTGTTTTCATTTTGCAAGAATCGTAATTTCAATTTTCAGAAATTTTTTAATATCTAATTAACTTTTTTAAATTTAACAAACTCAAAATAAAATTTAAACGTAAAATTTTACCAAACTAATAATTTTCTTCTACGTTTTTTAACAATATTGTTTTTCAAAATGGTCATGACAATTTATTGTCAAACAAAATGTCGGAAACGTGTGGTAAGACAGAATTTAAGTTGTAGTAGATCAAAAATATAATACACCTCACGTTTATGTCGTTCCATTTAAAATTTGGTTCGAGTAGCAAGTTTACCTAAAAGGAACACGGGTGTCACAACTTATTACTTTCTGCCTGTTCTACGGTGGGTAACGTAATTTTTCTGATTTGTTCGTTCTGTCCAATTGCAGTACTAATTAGTATATGTGCAAACCAATTCCATTGGTTTTTGTCTATTCAATTTATTGGTTTGTCTACTTAAAACCAGATGTCTCACATAGAATAGATGTTATGTCAGTTTACGATATTTTGAATATTTATAACAAATACCGATTTGTGACATTTTGCATGTTTGTATCATTACCCGTGTTCCTTTTAGGTAAACTTGCTACCCGAACCAAATTTTAAATGGAACGGCTTAAATGTGAGGTGTATTAGATTTTTGATCTACTACAACTCAAATTCTTTCTTACCACACGTTTCCGACATTTTTTTTTTGACAATAAATTGTTTTGACAATTTTGAAAAACAATATTGCTAAACAACGTAAAAGAAAATTATTAGTTTGAAAAAATTTTAAGTTTAAATTTTATTTTGAGTTTGTTAAATTTAAGAAAATTAATTAAATATTAAAAATTTCTGAAAATTAAAATTATGATTCATGCAAAATATAAACAATTAAAGAAAGCTGGACAGAAATATGACATTTAGGCTTGAAATTCTAAATTTGTATAAGCATTTGGGCAAACATATTTGAAATTATTCTCTAAACTGACAAAAACTCTGGCGGTGAATAGAAACGTAAGTTTGTCACGTAGCTTTACCATCATTTGATATGGTTAACTTGAAAACGAAATTTAGTACAAAAGTAAAGGAAAATGTGGTAAATGGAACACACTTAATACCCGTGTTCCTTTTAGGTAAACTTGCTACCCGAACCAAATTTTAAATGGAACGACTTAAATGTGAGGCGTATTCTTAGAGTATATAAAAATATAGAGATAACATAAAATTAAATTTGTATGGAAGGAGAATAAGAGAGTGGCTTCAGTAAATCTGTCAAAATAATTTTTTGTTGTTGTTGATTTACAAAATTATTTTTATAAAATCATAAGTGAAAATTAATAAAATTCTTAAAATCCCAAACTAAATAAAATAGTGTGTTCATAATTTTAAAATAATCTTTATGAAGTGACTGAAAATAATTATAAAAATAAGTTAAAATTAAAGAAGTTTGTGTTCAATATTAGAAGTTCATGTAAAGTTCATGTATGGATATTAAAACATTGTGTGTTTTCTTGAATCTGATTATAAATAAATGCTTACCAAAATAGTTTCATTATGGTCCAATTAATTTTTAATTTATTATTTTCTTAAAAACATATTTTGTTTATCAAAAATAAAACATCATGGCGGTTTATGTCATTTAAATGAAAAAAAATGCAGTGCAGGGCAAAAAATATATTTTTTTTGTGGGGTATTTTTTTTCATAAGTAATTGTTTTTGAAAAATTATTATAATATTAATCGTTCACATAAATTAATTGTTTATTTCTTGTAACAGGTTAACGAAAAATAAAGCTTTTGCAACAAAAACCAATAGTGAAGGATCATCAAAGGATTCAACTTTAAAAATGCATTATACGGAACGAGAGGCAAAACCGGCAGTCAAATGGCAAATCATTAGCTTTAATTACAGTGGGCGAAGTGAATAAAAAGTAGAATATTCTAAATACTTAAATTTTTAAGCATTTTCTGACAAATCAGTGAATAAAATAGTTTATAGAATATACTATAATCCAATGAAAATTTTCCAAAATATTCTTGAAATCGAGTGAATAAAACCAAGGATATTCTAATTTTTGACATTACTATACTTGATATTTTCAAGTTGCTATTTGTGCAACTTATTTATGAAAATAATGAATGAATTTATCATTTTAAAGATTATTTAAGTTTTAGTAATATTTTACAATTGAATTGTTGACGGTTATTGATTTCAGATTGATTGTCAACTCAAAGAATTTTTCTGCAATTATCTGAAAGGTTTATTAAGCGAAAGCCAAAAAAGATTTCGATCTGAAATTAAAATATGCCCGCTTAAATAAACCAAAATTTTAAATTTTAAAACAACGACAACTAATTAAAGGAAATCTAAGATTTTTGTGCGATAACATATTTTTGTAAATAAATAAATATACTTAAATACAGTTTATGACAATTTATGATTCACAGAAGATTGTTTCAGTTTTTTTTTCAATTGAGGAAACGGGACAAAACTTTATAGAGAATGGTTCTCCAATCATTTAGATTAGATAAAAAAATTAGATAAAAAAAATTTTTAAAATTAACAAAGATTTTTAAATTTGTATTCAAACCTGAAGAAATCATATCCTTTTCTTCAGACATTTTGAGATTATTTTGAACTTTGACGTTTATAATTTTCAGTATATTCTAGTTTTCTAGTAACTACTAAAAAAGATAGGAATATTCTTATTCACTCGAAATAAGGAATGTGCTAATGCTTACTAGTTAATACTTTTAGTTTATTCTATTTTTTATTCACTCTGCCCAGTATCTAAAAATTCTCGCCCTTTATAGAAGACATGGGCAAAGCAAATTAGAGTTAAATTACACTTCTTTTCTTCACTTATAACATAAAAAAGAAGTGCATCAAGTTAAGTAAATTGTACATATTAATAAAAATATAGTTAAATATCATAAATTTTTACATAAATGTGTTTTTTATTAAACGTATTATTATTTTGGTGCCATAACTCGTTACTTTTCTAAAACTACCTAACTTTACTTACGTATCCCATAAAGTATAAACTCTTATAGTATGTTTAAATGCTGGTCGACTTTTTTGTTCCGGTACTCATAGCACAAGCGCTACAGATGGAGGATAAAAGGAAAAATCATAAAAATTTTATATGGGATTCTATATAAAACAGCACTTGTGTAATTTTAAAAATTATTTATGAAATTTCTTATTCTACTACATTTTAATTTTCTTATCAAGTATTGATGACTATATATAACTAATATTATGGAATATATTGTTCATATAAACATTTTTATGATAGTTATATAAAATTTCTAAAAAAAAATTTGTGATATTATAAAATACAGTTTGTGATATTATAAAACATAAAATTTTTGTGATATTTTATTTTATTTCGTCTTTGCGGAGAGCACCGAAACAGACAAATTAGTCTAAAGAGCGATTTTTCTGTTCCGGTGTTTGACGCCATGGCGCTGCAAAAAGGGGATAAGAGAATAAATTCAAAAAAATTTATATGGAATTTCATACAAAACACAACTTGAATAAATTTAAAAATTATCTATGAAATTTCTCATTTTACTACAGTTAAAATAGTTATTAAAATAGTTTATTTGTGGTAAAATGAGAAATTTCGTAGACAACTTTTAAAATTATTCAAATTGGGTTTTTTATGTAATTCCAGATAAAATTTTTGTGATTTTTTCTCTTATCGCCCATATGCAGCGCCATTGCGGCAAACACAGGAACAGAAAAATCGCTCTATATCGCAATTTTTCTGTTCCGATGTTTGCCACGATGGTGCTACAATAGCTTAGAGAAAAATTTTTACTTAAGCACTATTGCGGCAAACATCGGAACAATAAAATCGTCCTATAGAAAAAAAGACGCCAGTCAAAATTAGTTGTTTTGGTCTCCATTTTTAAAATCATTTGTTGTTTATCAATTGATAGTGAAATACATAGTTAGATTTGTGAAGTTAAAGTGAAAATTGCTATATATTATAAAATGCCGAAAACTATTAAATGTTGTGTTAATAATTGTGATAATTTATATAAAGTTAGTAGAAATAATATCAAGAATAAGCTGGCTATGATAAGTTTTTTTCGGTAAGATATAAACTACTTTTTTTTGTTTTGGAAAATCAGATTTTTTTATGAAAATTTTTTGCTCTATTTTTATTTTTATTTAACCCAATGAAATTCTCTAAAATGTAATGACATCATTCGATTTGTCCAATCACATTTACGTAATAAATACATTTCCAATTTCATATTATATTTATCGTTTACATTTATGTAAATTTTAATTAAATCACATTTGAATTATACTAATCACAAATAATTATACGTCTGGCCTACTGCGATATCAGTTAATTATCAAATAATTATGAAATAATTAACTGATATCGCAGTAGGTCAGACGAATTATTCCTAAAAAATATATAAAGAAAATAAAAATGGCAAAAAATTTTCTAAACGAATTCTCTTTCGGTGATAAATTCTCATAATTTTTTGGAAAATTCCTCAAGCACGTTGTATTGATAATAGTCCTCGGCATACGGCCTCGTGATTTTATCAATAAACTTTACTTCCAAATTTCCACAAAAAATTATTTCGAATTATCACCGCCCTTGGGAAATTACTGCTGATAATTATTATAATCAATCGTATATAAACCAGAAAACATAACCTCAAAAATACTACTTTTTTTTATTTTGAATCTATTCTATTTAAATAAAATTTAAGTCTAGTTCAAATCTAAACATTATTTTTAAATTTCAAGAATAAAATAATTATATATTGGTTAATCCATATCCACGGGACATCCACTGTAAAGTACTGCATATAAATCGCTTAAAACCTGCTAGTATGGTATCAAAACCCCCGATATACAAGCCTTCTTCATTTTTTAGCACAGAAAAAATCGGGAACTTGTAGCGCCATTTTGAAAATAAAAATAAATATAAAAAAATCAAAAAATCGCCTTAACGCCAATAACGCAATCTAGAAAAGTAAAAATCCATATAAAACAAAATCAAAAACACTAATCCAATTTTTGCATATGGCAATGTTCATTGTTTTTTAAGATGGCGTGAATGAAGAGGGCTTAAAGAAATTCGGGGGTTTTGATGGTATGTAAAACATAAATAAAACATTATTGCTAAAACATAAATAAACAAATAAAGAGCCCTCACCCATTTCCTTAGCGCAATTGTAAGCTCAAAATATATCAATTTTTGGGGATATATTTGCGCTAATTTTCTAGAGAATATGTCTTAATTTGTCGTCGCTGACATCATTATGCCTTTTAGTTTTGAAGTGAAACTGTTTATATTTTTTTGAAGTTGAACACAGTTAAAGTTTAAAAAAATCGATTATTTTAGCTTTTACGGAATGTACATCTATACATTTCTTCAATATACTTAAATTCTCTGAAAATTTCAAGTCGATTCGGCAAATATTCGTTGAAATACACGCAACTACGCATCTTTGTAGTGACATAAAGCTGTCACATACTAAAAGTATTAACACTTCTTGTGTTTGTCAAATAAAATCCCTTTTCAGACAAAAATCATAAATAAACCACTTTTTCTAATTTAACGGTACTAAATATGAACACGTTTATTTATGAAATGAAATTGTTTCATTTTATTCTACATTCAGATTTGCTTGACTGTGGATTTCACGTCAAATATCTGATCCTATACCCTACTCTGACAATGCATATAACTGATTTTTGTCGTAAATTTAATTAATTTTGTTAACTAATGTTAAACGTTTGCTTATCATAATTAAATTGTTTGTCTTTTGAAATAGGTTTCCTAAGAATACGTTATTAAAAAAACAGTGGCTTAGCTTAATAAATAAAAATCGAGCTAAAAATACGGATCGAATTTGCTCTTCTCACTTTGAGTCAAAATACATAAGTGTGATAGGAGCATGTAGAAACCTAAGTGAAAATGCTGTACCGACCATTTTTACTTCAACTAGCGTCCAGGAAGAAGCAAAGACAGATGCTCAGGGACAAAACACTTCATTCGATTGCAGTTCTGGAAATTCCTCACCAATTATGGAAAAAATGAGCAAAGAAGATGCGCTTGCCCCAAATGTATTGATTCAAAAAAAGGTAAATAATAATTTTTTTGTTTTTTAACAAATTGTATTTTTATGAAAATTGTTTTATTTTTCCAGCCCTTTAAAAAAATTACACTTCAACATGCCTTAAAAACTACTACATCAGGTGACTCTTCTTCACCTAAGAAGATTCGTCGAAAATTAAAATTAAAGAAGCTGAGATCATCGTATCATCAACTAAACCAAAAGCTGCGCCGCACGAGACAACAGAGTTGCCGACAAAAACGGAAAATTAACTCTTTAGAAAGTGTCCTGCATGATTTAAAAAATCGAAATCTTTTGCAAGAAGAGCAATTGATTAATTTGCTATCCGGTTCAGAACCAATCAAAGAGTTATTGAAACGGCAACTTCGCAAGTCTAAAGGTTTAGTTTTACCAAAATCCTACCCCCCAGAAATACGGACGTTTGCTATGAACCTCAATTTTTATTCTCCAAAAGCATATGATTATGTTAGGAAGGTATTTCGTTTTCTATTACCCCACCCAAAAACAATTAGTGAATGGTATAAGTGTGTTGACGGGAATGTTGGATTCACAGCGGAATCGTTCCATACACTACGATTACTTGTTGAGAAAGAACAAATAGGTAATAAAAAGGTCTTTTGTAACGTGGTATTCGACGAAATTAATATTCGTAGTCAGGTAGAATGGAATGGGTTACGTTCTGTCGGTTGTGTGGATTTAGGCAATGGCGATGAAAGTGAAGTAGTCGCTACACAGATTCAAGTCTTCATGGCTGTCGGAATAAACAAAAGATGGAAATTGCCTCTTGGTTATTTTCCAATAACATCTTTAACTGGCGAACTGAAAAAAAATTTACTCTATATGTGTTTGCACAATCTTTTCGCTACGGGGGTGGAAATTATTGGGGTAACGTTTGATGGCTGTCCGGTAAATTTTTCTGTAGCAAGTATATTAGGATCTAAAACAAATATTGTAAAATATGCAGAATGGGAGAATTTAGATCCAATGTTCGAATTCAAAATTGACTCCAATATAAAAAAATTAGTTGTTATACCAGACCCTTGCCATATGCTTAAACTGATTCGCAACACATTTGCTGAAAAAGGTCCCTTATTTGACGATAATCAGCATGAAATTTCATGGCATTATTTGGAGGCTTTGTTAGAGTTGCAAGAATCCGAACAACTTCATTTGGGGAATAAGTTACGACCAGCGCATTTGTATTTTGCAAATCGAAAAATGAATGTTCGGCTTGCAACCCAAGTTTTAAGTAATTCTGTTGCAGATGCACTCGAATTTTGTAAAAATTCATTACACCTACCCGAATTTCATGACTGTTTACCTACTGTGAGGTTTATTCGAATGATTAATAATATATTCGATATATTGAATTCTAGAAGCATGGCTCAGAGGGGATTAAAACAGCCTATATGTGAAGCGAATATAACAGAAATTCAAGCATTTGTTAGTTGTGCCGTTAATTATTTAGCAACATTGAAAATAAAAAAAACTGATGTTTTTCAGCCCGTTATTATGTCTTCTCGCAAAACTGGTTTTATTGGTATGATTTTGTGCCTAAAGAGCATACGTTTTATTTTTGATTTTCATATAAGAACTGAATTTCTGAAGTTTGTTCCATTTTATAAACTAAACCAAGATCATCTTGAGCTTTTCTTCAGCAGTATTAGATCTCGTTTAGGTTCTAATAATAATCCCACGGTACGACAGTTTACGGCGGCTTATAAAAGATTGTTAGTGCATACACAAATTTCTGAAACGGGCTTAGGAAATTGTTTACCCTTAGAGGAACTGGCAATATTAAATCCATTAACTGCTTTAAATTTAACAACGGAAAGATCCTTATTACTGCAACCAACTAGCAATTTAACTAACAGTGTTACAGACAATGATACTGCGTTTCTGTCAAGTAATGACGATTTGTTTGATTATCCCGCTTTATCAGAGTATGTTGAAAATGTGGTTGAGTATATAGCAGGTTTCATAGTTTTTCGATTGAAAAAGTCTCTTCACTGTTCGGAATGTATATCATGTCTCGAACGGCCTGAATCATATGATTCTCTAATAGCATCTAAAAATAGAGGAGGTCTGAAAACTCCAAACAACGATATCGTTTCAATTTGTAATGTTGTTGAAAAGGAAGTTCGACATTTCGTGAAAATAAATAATGAAAATCCGATCTCCCTTTTAAAAAATTCTATTTTTCAAAAAATCATGATTAACGTTCAAGGGAAGTTGTTAAATAGAAACCTTTTGAGTGAGTTACGGCATCATGATCATTATATCCTACTAATTAAATCTATAATTAAAAAATATATTGATATCCGACTTTATTATATCTGTAGTAATACTAAAAAAACTATAAGTCTTAGAAATAAGTTTAATCGTTTAGTAATATTTCAAAGAATGTAAATAAAATTTAAAATAAGATTTCTATACTATATCTATAAGGATTTATTATTATAAATATATATGTATAATAAATATATGTATTTTTATAAAACTTGTTATTAATTCTGATCACCAAACTTGCATTATTTTTCAAAAACAATATTTATCTAACTTCACTTATATATTCCTATATCCCACAAACTAATATTTACGCACGACTATGAGAAGAGATAATAGAGAAAATGCGTAAACAAAAAATAGATTTGACATAAGTTTGACACTCTCTAAATTGGTTAAGGTGATCGGTTGGGCGTATTAGATTTTTGATCTACTACAACTCAAATTCTTTCTTACCACACGTTTCCGACATTTTTTTTGACAGTAAATTGTTTTGACAATTTTGAAAAACAATATTGCTAAACAACATAAAAGAAAATTATTAGTTTGACAAAATTTTAAGTTTAAATTTTACTTTGAGTTTGTTAAATTTAAGAAAATTAATTAAATATTAAAAAATTTCTGAAAATTAAAATTATGATTCATGCAAAATATAAACAATTAAAGAAAGCTGGACAGAAATATGACATTTAGGCTAGAAATTCTAAATTTGTATTAGCATTTGGGCAAACATATTTGAAATTATTCTCTAAACTGACAAAAACTCTGGCGGTGAATAGAAGCGTAAGTTTGTCACGTAGCTTTACCATCATTTGATATGGTTAACTTGAAAACGAAATTTAGTGCAAAAGTAAAGGAAAATGTGGTAAATGGAACACACCTATTACCCACCACCTAAACATGTTCGTCCCGAACAAGATCCAGGTCTCCTTTGTAAAGAGCCAGCCTTTCCAAATGTATAAGTTTTAGTTTTCCTCGCTGGCCTTTGTAATCCTATAGATCACATCATTCGTTTTGGTATGATGGTGCAATGTAAGGCCCTTCCCATGTTGGTTGTAGCTTTGGTGATAGTCCCCTGCCTCGTTGTGGGTTGTGTAACCACACTAGTTGTCCTTTTTTGAAGCCTTTACTGTTCGCCCTGATGTTATATCGAGCTTTCATTCGATCGCTTGACATTTGTATCCTCTCACGAACAGATGCATGTATTTCCTCAAGCTCATGTTTTAGTTGGTTTACATAATTCTGACTGCTAAGGGTTGTTGATGGATTTGTTCCAAACTTCAGATCACCAGGTAGTCGTAGATCATTGCCAACAATAGTTCGAGCAGGTGTTGTCCGGGTCATTTCATGAATGCAGGATCTGTACGCTATCAAGAACAGAGGTATATGACGATCCCAATCCGCAATTTCACTCCATATTGATTTGTTGCCCTTTTCTTTAAATTCAATCAATGGTGTTGTATCTGGATCTTGTAACTGCTCACTCATTATTTTGTGAGCTGTCCATTCTTCCTCAAGAAGCACTTGCAATAGCCTGACATCGATGTTGTTCTCCTTATTCTCTACTCGATTACAATGTTTGCATCAGCGTTCCCATGTGGAAAGCATATGCTTGTATCCGTTCCATCCAACGGGCTACTTGTCCTTCTGGACTTTTGAATTGAAGTAACCATCTTAGTGCTCCATGATCGGTTCTTAGTTGGAATTATTGACCATATAAGTACTTATGGAAATGTTTGATACATTTTACAATGGCCAACAATTCTTTCCTTGTGACGCAATAATTTCTTTCGGGTTTAGGTAGCAGTTTTGAAAAATATGCTATCATTCTCTCATGTCCGTCGATTTCCTGCGACAACACACCTCGAAATATAAATTTCACGTTGGGTAGTAGATAAACCAGAATTGGTGCTGTGCATAATCTTCTCGGGAGTACAACAAACGCTTCCTTTTGCTCATCGGTCCGTTCAAATGCTCTGTTCTTTCTTGTTAACCCGTGTAGATCCTTAGCAACGTTGGCAAATCCCGGCACGAATCTCCTGTAGTATGTACATATTCCAAGGAAGATTCGCATTGTAGATTTTTAGGTCTTGGCCAATCTTTTACTGTTGATATCATGTGTGTATCAGTATGGATTCCGGATGCTGATACCTTATATCCAAAGAACTTAACTTTTTCTCGAAATAGTATACATTTCTTAGGACTGAGCTGCATCCTGCATCCTTTATCTTTTCAAAGATTTCTTCCAAATTTTTCAAGTGTTTGTTAAAGTCTTTTCGCATCACGAAAATGTCGTTCAATTATACCAGACATGTATTCCAATGCAAACCTTTTAGCAGATGTTCCATTAGTCGTTTAAAAGTTGCTGATGCGTTGAACAATCTAAATGGCAGCACATTGCCATAGTCCAGTACCAACACTGAATGCGGTTTTCTCTCGATCTTCCTCATTGACTTCCACTTGCCAGTAACCGCTTTGTAAATCTGGCGTTTGAAACAATCTTGCTTCTAATAATGTGTCCAAACTATCATCAATTTTAGGAAGAGGATAACTATCCTTCTTCGTTACTTCATTCAGCTTTCTATAGTCCACACAGAACCTCATTGACCCATCTTTCTTCTCAACTAACACCACTGTGGAACTCAACGGACTTTCTGATGGTTCGATAACACCAGCTGTTCTCACCTCCATTACCATTTTATCTGCTTCTTCTCGTTTGGCTAATGGTAATCTCTTTGGTGCTTGGTGAATCGGCTTTTCTCTTCCTGTATCGATTCGATGCTTTCCATGTTTGTTTTTCCGTTGTCTTCTAGTGTGTTGTAGAATAGGGATGGTAGTATCGCTCAAGTAGTTGTTGCGCTGGTTTCTTTTGTTCTTCAGTTAAATCTTCGATCCATTTCTGCGTGCGTTGTAGCATTTCTTCCTTTAATTTTTGTGTATCAACGTTGTTGCTTATGTTTTCCTGTTTGCATTTGACTATAGCTACTGCTTCTTAATGCTAGCCTATGATGGTTCCTTTCTTCAGCTATCCGACAGATTTAAAGCCCTTATTGGTATCTTGAAGCTTCCATTGCATTTAATTAATGCTTTTCTATAATAACTTCTTGGTGTTGTTGATTTTCTTTATTGCCTTCCACAACCCACAACCAAAGTGACCCAAAACCCTTTTCCATCCTTCGTCAAATGATTGTTTCTGAATTTGGGCAGTTTTTCTTTACGATCCAATATTATGTGCCGTACCGTGCCTTCTTCACCATTAGTATGGAGTGGCAGTTCAATATTGTGGTAACTTAGTACTCCATTCCCAACATCAATAACGAATCCATTCGGGCGCATGAAGTCCGTTCCCAGAATGACTTCATCCACTATGTCTGCTATCAATACTTCATGCTGACAGTGGGTATTACCAGTGGGTTGTACGAGCCGCCTCAGTGTCCAGTGTGATGACACAATCTATACAATCAATATTAGCTCTTATCTAAAGGCTGTCTCCATCCCTTGCCAATCTTGATATCTGGATGAAGGTTATGGGGCAATCAGTTGTGGAAGCCAGCTTACGCCGCTTTAGGCTGACTTTTTGTAGTTTAACTTTTTAGATATTGAACGGCTCTCATCCTTTTCCTGCACCCTCTCTTCCGTTGATCTTATTTTTGCATGTGATGCAGATCTCCCCCGTTTGTGACTAGTTCCCTATTCCCGAGCGAGGTGACTTTGTTTGTCACATAGCCAACATCAGATTCTGTTACTTCGTACATTAGCCGTTTTGTTGTGGACGTTGTTATTTTCCTCTACATCTGGCCGGCGTACCTTAATTGATGGTCTAACGATAGCTTGTGCGGTCTCACGTGTCATTGCATAAGCGATTGTTTCAGCAAATGTTGTTTTTGGTGTTATCATCACTGCTTCAGGATCACGAATTGCGTTGGTGAACGCATCAATTTTGATCCTCCCCATGTAAATTACAGGAGTATTTGAATGTGCAAGACGGACTAGCCGCTCTACGGCAGATGAATACTTCTGAAGGCTTTCTCCAGATCTTTGTAGCTGGCCCTTTTATTCTATTCTATACAGTTCTCTTTTATGATAACATTTATTTTTATTATATTTTCTTTCCAAAGCATTCATAACTTCTTTATAGCTCTCTCTATCCTGTTCAGGTATCGCTTGGAGCGTTTCAGCCGCTTCCCTTTTTAATGCTATTATTAACGTGACAAGCCGATTTTCAGTATTCCAACAGTTTTGATTTGCAGCGGTCTCGAACTGAAACTTGAAAATCCCAATTTTCTTCTCCCTTTTGCCGCCAAGTTCTTTGATATTATTTTTGATTTTATTCGAGTTACTGTAGTGTTCGATGTCCAAATAAAATTTAATATTAATTAGTGGTTTTGCTCCTTTGACGAGCTTACATTTGATCCAAAAAAAGTTTTGTATTTTTTTATTTAGAACAATATAGATGTTAATTTAATTCATCTGTTCATACATTGACTTTATATTCAGTTCAGTTCAAAATTATTATATAGATTTATTCTTAATATATATGTTTCCTCTGTTCGGTTGTTTGTGACTGAACTCCTCCTAAACGGCATGATTGGTTTTTATGAAAAAATATGTGTGCAATAAGGTTGATCTAAGAATGGTTCATATCTATAATTGGATAAAATAAGACAAAATGGTGGGGAGTCTCCCAAACACCTATAAGTTTGAAACTTCAATAAGGTTTAAGTACTGTTTCTAATATTTCTGCGTACCCACTTTGGATTTGTCACTTTCGGTTAAAAAGTTTTTTTTTTATTTTTTAAAAGGGTTTATCCCTACTATTGTCTACAGTCACAAATCGATTTTCATGAAACGTTGATAAAAGTTAATGCAGGAAATTAAAGAACGATATTATGAGCTAGTAGGTACATTGGGCAAAGGGTTGGAGGGCATAGGGTTCTCTCGAGCACATGTTTTTTTTAAAGATCTATAACATTTGTACCTGATAATTGAATTGAATGGATATTGAAAGGACAAAAAACTGACTGGGGATAAGCCGTGTGGGCCTCTTGAGCATCTGTTTATTTGAAACTTTAATTACATCAGTTTCTAAAAATGGATTCTGACGAAACTTGGTAAATATGCTAATTTTTCTATGTCTGTTGCAAAACTACACAACAGACATAAAAACATTTTTTTAATCAACTTACTTAACTACTACTAATTTATTTTATACCTATGGCGATTTTCAAAACATACATAAATAAAAAACAAATATACCATAGCAGAAAATGTCAATAGTAGTGTGATGGGAGTATCTCACATATTATGGGAGTATCTCACATCAGATGTCAATTGATTTTTTTCAGGTGTGAATATATGACTAGTATATTTTTTTGTTTCAAAATAGATTATTTTTGTTGGATTTGTTCGTGGGAGGTCGAAAAATGTTTTAAAGAAAATAAGAAAAAGCGAAATATGAATATAATTTTTTGTGGCTTTTTTACTCGACATATGTTTTAATTTAAACTGCTGCGATATATATATATATATATATATATATATATATATATATATATATATATATATATATATATATATATATATATATATATATATATATATATATATATATATATATATATATATATATATATATATATATATATATATATATATATATATATATATATATAGATATAGATAGATATATATATATATATATATATATATGTAGGTAGCGAAAATCCGAAATTCGACGTCCACGCCGTGCTGCCTGGGTAATGCTGACAGAATTAGGTTGGTGTATTGGAGACAAGCAGAGTAAAAACTGCTTAGTCAATGCGACTCAAGCGTCTGTTCTCCATGTAAGGGGCGGCTTGGAGCGAGCGTCTGTCTTGAATCAAGTGGCTCGCTATATAAACGTGTAAAAAGGTTGTTTCTGGTGACCTTAATATGCAGAACGGACCCATTCATGACAATTTGGGTTGGGCCTAAGGTTAACACCCTAATCCCGGAAAAAAACTAATATGTTAAATTTGGTTATCAGAAAAAGAATAACAGACCCGGACAAAACAACAGAATTTTACCTGGACGTGAAAAAGGACCAGACTAACGAATCGGAACGTGGAACGTGCGCAGCCTGAGCGCTCCTGATGCTCTTATAAGTCTGGAAACAGTGGCTGAGAGGTATAGGATGGATATTATTGCTCTACAAGAAATTAGACAGCCGATAATCGGAAAACAAGATTTGGATAGTCACTCTCTATACTGTAGTGGTCATCCTTCTCGAAAAGAATTTGGAACTGGCTTTCTTGTTGGTGCATCGCATACAAGAAGCCGTGATGAAATTCATCCCGGTCAGTGAGAGGATCTGCTACCTACGTGTACGTGGTACATATAACAATATTTCTCTTATTGCCGTGCATGCACCTACTGAAGCTAAGACCGTCGACGAGAAGGATAATTTCTACATAGCACTGAAAGAGGTTATGAAACAAACACCCACACGTAACTTCATTATGGTTCTTGGTGACTTTAATGGACAGGTTGGAAGAGATATCTCTTATGGAAATGTGGTGGGTCCCAACAGCCTGCATTTGAATTCGAATGATAATGGTGAGAGAATGACTGAGTTTGCATTATCAAATAATTTGAGAATTGCCAGTACGTTCTTTCCGCATCGATCGATTCATAAACAGACTTTGGTCTCACCGAATGGAAACACTCAAAATCAAATTGATCACGTTCTAGTAACAGCACGTTTCTTTTCGAGCGTTCGGAATGTGCGATCCTTTAGAGGTGCAAACATTGGAAGTGATCACTTTCTTGTATGTGCAACGATAAGGTTCCACTTCCCAAATCCAGGCATTCCAAAATTCAATCAACGTAAACGTTTTAACGTCTCATCATTAAAGAATGCTGAAACAGAAGAGAGATATCAAATCCATATTGCCGAAACATTGGATAAATCAGAAACTATTAATGAAGACGTTGATAAGTTATGGTATTTGCTCAAAGATGCTGTTTTAAGCGCTGCTGAGGGAATACTTGGACGACCACAGAACCACTCCCAGAAGCCATGGATGGATCAAGCATGCCTTGACGCTATTCAATACAAAAGAGATTGCTATCTGAAGAGTCTACAAGGACGCAATACCAGGTCCACGAAGGAGAAGTATAAACTGGCAAGACAAGCCGTTACAAAGCTATGTAGATGAACGAAGAGAGAATGGTGGAAGAGGTAGTGTGAGGAGATTGAAAGCTTCAATAAGGAACATCAATCGCGTAACTTCTTTCAACAGGTTAAATCCTTAAAGAAAGGCCCTCAAACTAGATCGACTGCTATTCAAAACGAAGATGGGGAGCTACAAGTAGACCTTAAAAATATTTTAGATACTTGGGCCGCTTATTTTGAGAATCATCTCAACTTAAGTGACCAGAAACAAGTCGGGCGACGAGCAAAGCTTATTCGTGCGTCAAAGGTACATGTGGACGAACCCACCAAAGAGGAATTCGATGTGGCGCTATCAAAATTAAAATGCAATAAAGCACCTGGTATCGACGATATAGCATCCGAAATGATTGTACATGGTGGCGAAACTCTATCCTTAAGATTGTTTGAACTGGTTCAAATGATCTGGAGGACTGAAACCATGCCACAGGACTGGAACACAGCTATGCTGATATAATCCATAAAAAAGGTAATCGCCCATGTGCAAACTACAGAGGAATTGCTCTCCTCTGCACAGCATATAAGATCTTTTCCTACATTTTGCTATCCAAAATCAATCCTTTTGCTGAACAACTTTTTGTAGAATATCAGTTTCTGGCGGGGACGAGGTACCACCGATGCACTTTTCTCGATAAGGATGATTTTGGAAAAGTATCGAGAGTTCAATATAACTGTGCACCAACTTTTCATTGATTTCAGGCAGGCCTACGACTCTCTCGAACGAGAGACACTATGGTCTGCTCTGGTGTATATGGAAATTCCTGGTAAACTGGTATCACTATGCAAAATGACAGTACAGAACTCTCAATGCTGTGTACGAGTAGAGAACGAAATATCAAAGTTTTTTAAAGCAGAGTTTTGAACCGAAATGATTTCCGTTTCGGTTTACGGTTTCGTTCCGACTATTATTTCGTTCCGGTTTTCGGTTTGGTTCCTTAGTTTATTTTTTCGTTCCGGTTTTCGGTTCGGTTCCGGTTCAGTTCCGATGTCAAAATCAAGGATTTTCAGTATTCTTATGCAAAAATTCAAAAGAAACAACTTCAGTAATTATTGAATTTATAACATCGATACAGGCTTCAGGAAGAAGTTTTACAGACATAGTACCGTAATATTTTGAGGTTTAAATTCCATGTCTAATAACGTTGGAGTAAGTGTCATTACACTACTTGAGCTTAACTTTGATGGCAGATTTCGTTTACATGAAGCTTTTGCTGATATTTTAAGACATTTAAAAGTTCTAAATTCTTTTTTATGAAACCGTTCAATATGCCTCTCAAAATTTGCTGCATGGTTTCATGGTATTTTAAAAAAATGTAATAAATTTTGGAATATATTAGAAACCAAAATTGTAATACCTATAGAGTCATTCCATATGAAATCATCGAAAATAAACAAAAAACGTTGCTGCACTATTTTAGATTTTGCTTAAACTTCTTGGAAATGTTCTTTAGGGTTCCAAAAACCAAAATCCATAGGGATTTAATTTTCGCACTCGCCACTTCCGGTCCACACAAAATAAAGCAATGGAAAAGTCTTATTTTGGTATTTTGCGGTTTTAGCTGTAAAAACTTTTCTAATAAAGATATCTACTTGACCAAGGTGGCACTGGAAAGTGGAAATATGATTGTTTTTAAAACAAAAATTAAAATTCACATAATTCATATACCTGAAAAATAACAGGGTTTTGAAAATATGTGTATTTTATTGATTTCTTGTGATTTTCAATTGACACCAGGATCTGCACTGTTAAATTTAAAAGTCTAATCGTTCTCAGATATCAAAGTGCACATATTGTAAGATAATTAAAAATTAAAATCGACTCGTTTGGTCCACTCTTAATGAGAAAAATCTTTGCTTGAAATTTTGAAATTTTAGCATATTTTGCATATTTGCATATTTCAGCCTACAATTTGGACGTGTTTGAAAAGAGACAAAAATTTGAAATTGGCAGGATACTTAGTTCTTACCTTTAACTTTAAAAAACTTCAAGGTAAATTTTGTTTTTTTTAATTTAATTTATTTATTAGTCCTCATAGTTTATACATTTTATTATAATAAATTATTTTTGCTGAGTTTAATTATATTAATTTTACAACAGCTAAAAGATTAGTATAAATATTATTTTGATTAATATACTAAAACTGGCAATATGTTATTGATTTTTAAAGCGACTATAGCTTAACCTACCTTAACCTAATTTAACCTAGCTACGTAATCTAAATTTACTAATTAGTATGATTCTTTTTTATTTCATCACATATATAACTAGTTTAAGGACTCAAAATATTAATTACTCTGTTTTCAATAAATGGCAGTTTTCTATAGTAATTATTAATTTGTTCAAGAGCTACATCTTTGATTAAGTTCATGTTAGTTTGTGTATGTAACGTAAGTGTGCTAAATCTTTTTGGAACTTTCAAAATCAGTTTAAGAAACTTATTTTGTTCGACCTGCAGTTTCTTTTTATATGTTTCAGCCGATTGCCACCAAACAGGACTACCATACATGATGACCGACAGGATCATCGCTTTGTATACTAAAAGTTTGTTGTTTAAATTCATTTTACTTTTCTTATTTAAGATAGGATAAAACATAAAAAATAAGGTGTTGCATTTTTTTAAAATATTACAAATGTGAGTTTTTAGTGTTAATTTAACATCGAGATATATGCCTAGGTATTTGACGACAGATTCCCATTTGATTGAAATGCCATTTATGATTATCTCTGTTTGAGGTAATTTTCTGATAGCCCGACATCTTGTAAAGTAAATTGCCTGACATTTCTCTACATTTATTTTCAACCTCCATTGGTAAAAGAAATTTTGAAGAATGTTAATGTAATTATTTAGCCTACTAATAATAACTGAGGACAATTCATCACTAGTATAGATGGCTGTATCATCGGCAAAAAGTGCTATTTCACAATCGCCAACCTTTGGAATATCATTAATATATAAATTGAATAATAATGGGCCCAGTATTGACCCTTGGGGAACACCAGCTGGAACGTCATATTTACTCGATTTGTCGTTTTGAATTTGGACGAAAAATTACCGATTTTCCAAATACGATCTTAAAATTTTCAGTATGTACATGGGTAAACGATATTTCTTTAATTTGTGTAAGAGCCCTTTTATCCAAACTGTTTCGAAAGCCCGTTCCAAATCTAAAAGAACCAATCCTGTGGACTTTAAGTTTTTACGCATCGTTTTCACATAGTTTGTTACTCTTTGAATTTGATGTACAGTTGAGTGTCCAACCCTAAAACCGAATTGCTCACTAATCTGTATTGCATATTGTTCAACAATTTGTAGTATTCTTTCTTTAATTAAATATTCAAAGAGTTTACCCAAAGTACACAGGAGACTGATTGGTCGGTAGCTTGTATGGAGTGTTGGATCTTTTCCAGGTTTAAGAATTGGGGTGACCTTTGCTAACTTCCAGTTTTGTGGAAAATATCCTAATTTGAGGCAACTATTAAATAACTGGCTTATAAAGGATATACCAGTGTTTGGCAATTTTTTTAAAAGAATATTTGGAATATTATCAATGCCAGGTGCTTTGAAAGGTTTAATTATATTGAGAACAGATTTAATTTCGTTTACTGTTATTGGATAATCTATTATTAATCTATTAAACCATTTAAGGCATCTATTTCATCAATTGAATGTTGCACTTCAGTATCTACATTTACATTTGTATTATTACCACTAACGAGATGTATGTTGTATAGTTCTTGAGATATCAAGTTACATTTTGCCGTGTTATCAAAAATTACGGAACCATCATTGTTATTAGATTTCAGGGGAGGTATTGGCTTGTATTTATTTCTGAGATTTTTCGTTACTTTCCAAAAAGACTTCGATCCATTTTTTAAACTCTCAAGTTTGTTTTGCCAACCTTCGTTGAGCTTTTCATAAATATGAGATCTAATAATTTGGTTCAGTTCATTTACAATTTCTTTTAGATATGTGAATCTTAACCTTTGCCATTGTCTTCTACGAACATTTCGAAGTTTTATCAGCATTTTTGTTTCGTCATTCAAAATTAATTTGTCATTATTTGTATGACGTACTAAGGGAACTGATTTTTCACGCGCCAGTGTAATAAGCTGTGTAAAAAATTTAAATTTTCATCAATACCTTGAGTTGTATTTAGATCGTAATTTGTACCGTTGTAACCCAAACCATCGGTTATATGCTCTTTATATAAAGTCCAGTTCGAATTTTTGTAATCGAATTTTTTAGGAAATAGATTTTCAATACGTGCAGTAAAACTAACCGTGGCAATAACCGGAAGATGATCCGAATTTAGTTCATTAAGACATTCAATTTTGGTAACTGGTAAATTGTTATTGGTAAGAAAAATGTCAATAGTACTAAATCTTCCAATGGGACTCAAGTGCGTTGGAGAACTTGGAGCAATTATTAAACAGCTGTCCAAATCTATGGACAGCTGTTGTAATATTCGGCCACCTTTATTATTTCTACAGCAATTCCACATACTGTGGTGGCAATTTAAATCTCCACCAGCAATATATGGGTTGCTTCTGTTCGAAATTTTAATCAAATCAGCTCTTAAGTTAACATCACCAGATTTTGGGCAATAACAAACGAATACTTCTAAATTAGCATTTCCATTCTTAACTACGATACCAATACATTCAATTGATTTTAAATTTAAATCAGGAAGAAGCGAATGAGAAATGGATTTTTTTATTAGTATGCCTACTCCTCCCTTTGCTTGTGATTCGCGATCACGTCTATAAAAGTAAAAATTATTAATAAAAAAGGAATCGTTTAGTTTCAAATGGGTTTCAGTTAATAACATAATATCTATGTTATATCTTTCTAGAAATTGAACCAGCTCAAATTTCTTTGGTTTTACACTACGGGCATTCCACGTAGCAACTAATAAATTGCAGTGATTACGGACTACCGACATATTTAAACGCATACTCCGCAATGGCACTGATTTGGTCCTGTTTGGTACGACAATTTTTCAGAACTGAAACGATTTCATTAAATATGGTGAACAATTCATTAGTTTGAAAAAAGTTTATCTGTTTCTTCCGCTGATTGTTGTGTGTTTATATGTGTCTGGAGTAATGGTTGATTGTTTTTTAGAACTTGAGAATATGTGCGTGTATTAGTAAACGTATTTTGTGGTTGTGATTGGTGCAAGTAATGTGGTTGTATATTTGTTTTTGTTAAATCTAAATAATTATTATAAGTTTTTTGAATAGCAAAATTTCTTACGTTCATATTTTGTTTTATTCTCAAATAGTCTGATCGATTTGGACATATCAATGAATTTTCTGCATGTTGTCCGTTACAGTTTGCACAGTTGTATTTTGTAGCATCATCTTTGACGGGACATTCGGTTTCTCCGTGATTTGTAGAACAATATTTACATTTGGGCAGCATTTGACAGTTATTGATTCCATGGCCATACATACAGCATCTTAAACATTGTGTTGGATGTGCTTTATTTGATGGAGCCACAATATCCCAGTTGCACACCGTGTGATAAATGTATTTGCACTCTTTTAATTTGTTAAGTGTTACAGTTCCCTTTTTAAAAGTAACAAAATAAATGTAGTCGTCATCATTTCTCGATTTTTTCGGCCTGGTTTGGTATATCTTGAGAGGGTTTAAGCCTCGTTCTTTAAGTTCTTCCTCTATTATTTTGGTGTCTACCAAAGGTATTCCAAATAAAACAAAACGAATCGTTTTATTTTCTTCAAGAGTAAAAGTATAATACTCACTTTCCAAAGTTTTCAACTCATTTATCAATGAATTATAGTTGTTTATGGTATAACAAAAAATTTTTGTCCCAATCGATTGGATTTTAATGTTATAATTATTAATTTTTAATTTACTCATCAATTTATGAATATCAGTATATTGTAATTTACATATAACGGGTGGTATTCTGGTTTTGGTTTTTACAGCTGATGATGTAATAGTGTCAGCATGTTTATCAATCAGTGGTTGGAATTGATTACTAACCGATATTGAATACATTTTAGATTTTTTTTCTTGGTTCACAAAATCTATATCTTCTGCAGGTCTTTTTTTATTTATACTACTTCCTGTGCATAGCAGAGACATGAACACATCATCGTAGTCACTCACTTTAACTGGTATATTTAGATCCAGTTAATTTTTTCAATAATTTTGAATTAAAACTTTTTGTTTTATAACTTTCAAACAATATAAATTTTTTTTTTCAATTTAAATTTATTTTAGATATTTATTTTTACGACCTTTCACGATGAAAGCTAAATTCTTTCTCCGTTTTGTTTTTTCTTCTTATCGCTTAAGGAGAAGCAAACATCATAGCCATTTGTTTGTTTTTTAATTTTATTTTTTAGTATATTTTTATACTGACCTGAGTACTTATCCACCGACAAATTTACTGTTTAAAAATAAGTATTAATAATGTAACCACGAAGATCTCTATAACTAAAAAATTAATTTTACTGCTATAATTAGTCTTCACTAAAACTTTCAGGCTTTTGTTTTGTCCACAACACTACAGTTTTGAATAAAAATAAAGAAAAATGGTTTCAAATTTATAAAGTTTATTTAATTCTAGTCGGTAAAATTTGTTCATGTTGAGATAAGTGGATAAATAAATGATATTAGGAACCATGGTATTAAGTGTTATTTTGTTTTTTAAATTTTACATTTGGTCTAACAATATTCACAGTTTCAAAGTTATCAGAAACTGAAAACTTTTGTACTCTTAATTGACTGTGGGAAAGCGGAGCAAAACTGTGATAGGTCCTCGTATTTTTAATTGTATTAATATCCATAAATCTCCTTTACAAAAATGTTTCGGTAGCATCAACATCAGAATTTGATATAAAAAAAAAATTCTATACCAGGCATTTGATTAACACAAAAATCAAACATCGCTCTAGGTGTTAGTATATGCTGATCTGCAGTTCGTTGCAGGCTAGCTTTCCTTACAGTCCGTTTAATTGTACCTCCTGCACCATCACAAGCACTCTTTTCATGAGAAGTGGCAATCGATTATTCAATAAAAATTTATCACTTTCACTTATTTTATCTTCACTGATTAATTTCGATGATCGTGAATACGTCAGTTTGTGACAATTTTCTCGTAACAATAAGCCAATCGAGCACTCCATTATTTTTATTATTTTTTTACTGAATATTTCTACAATATTCTCTTAAGACACCCACTTTATTTTTTTTTTAAATTCGAATTATATGACCATAAAATACTAACACTTCTCATAACAAAAATTTCTTGACTACACATAAACATCTATTATTGACTGACATTGAATGACGCAACAGAGCAATTAACTAGAAGAACATGTTTAAATATTATTGACATACATAAATCTTTTATCGAATCGAAACAAATTAGCGAATTATTAGAGGATTTCTTTAAAATAATATAAATATTCTAATTTTTAGAGCATAATGTTTGCTACTCTTTAAACGCCTGTAAATGTGCGATAAGAAGAAAAAACAAAACTAACCTTAAAGTTTTTTAAAGTTAAAAGTAAGAACTAAGTATCCTGCCAATTTCAAATTTTTGTCTCTTTTCAAACACGTCCAAATTGTAGCCTGAAATATGCAAATATGCAAAATATGCTAAAATTTCAAAATTTCAAGCAAAGATTTTTCTCATTAAGAGTTGACCAAACGAGTCGACTTTAATTTTTAATTATCTTACAATATGTGCACTTTGATATCTGAGAACGATTAGACTTTTAAATTCAACAGTGCAGATCCTGGTGTCAATTGAAAATCACAAGAAATCAATAAATTACACGTATTTTCAAAACCCTGTTATTTTTCAAGTATATGAGTATTGTAAATTTTAATTTTTGTTTTAAAAACAATCAACAATCGCTTTCTAATTCCACCTTGGTTGAGTAAATATCTATATTAGAAAAGTTTTTACAGCTAAAACCGCAAAACACCAAAATAAGACTTTTCCATTGCTTTATTTTGTGTGGACCGGAAGTGGCGTGTGCGAAAATTAAATCCCTATGGATTTTGGTTTTTGGAACCCTAAAGAACATTTCCACAAAGTTTGAGCAAAATCTAAAATATGCTGGCTTTGCCAATTTGATGATTTCATATGGAATGACTCTATAGCTAATTTTACATGCAAAATGAAAATCTTTTACTCATAATATATGAGCAGATTTTTGTTAGAATATTTTTTTTGTTTTTTCACTGCAAACCGTTTTACATGAACCGTAAATAACATGATTTTTTCGTTCCGGTTACGGTTCATTACATTAAAAAAATTACGGTTTCGGTTACGTTACGGTTCAGCCCAAAATTTCGGTTAATAACGGTTTTCGGTTTACGGTTCGGTTCCGGTTCGAAACTCTGTTTTAAAGTCGACTCCGGTTTAAGACAAGGTGATGCTATCTCTCCTATACTTTTTAATTTAGCCTTGGAATATGTGTGCCGTCAAAAGAAACTACCGACTAATAACAATATCTTGTAATTAAACTCAGTACAGATGATTGCTTACGCTGATGATGTTGTCATCCTCGGCCGAAGTGAAGCTGTTATGAGTGAGACCTTTAAGTCGCTTGAGAGTGGTGCTAGGAAAATTGGTCTGGAAATTAACTACAATAAAACCAAAAATATGAATGTTTCAAGAGAGGCTGAGAAGAAAGATTTGATGTGCGGCGATGAACGAATTGAGGGAGTTGAATCTTTTAAATATTTGGGTTCAATGCTTGACTCAAATAACAGCATACTTACAGATATTAAAGCTCGAATCGCTGCAGGTAATCGAGCTTTTTACTCAATTAAACCTCTCCTTGGATCACCGTATGTATCAACTAGCACCAAGCTCAAGTTATACAAGACATTGATTAGACCGGTTGTGATGTATGGGTCACAAACGTGGACCCTTACACAAAATGACGAATCGCATTTATCTGTATTTGAGCGTAAGATCCTACGCTACATTTTTGGTCCACTTAAGACAGACGATGGGGAGTATAGAACCTGGTATAACTTTGAGATCAGAGACCTTCTTGAGGGTCCTGATATAGTAGGTTGTATCCGTTCTAATAGGATTGCTTGGTTTGGGAATGTTCTACGTGCCGATTCACAGTCTGGAATGATTAGAAAAATGTACGTTAGTACCCCAGGGAGTGGTATACCGCGAGGAAGACCACGACTACAATGAAAGACTGACGTAATAAACGACCTTAAAAAAATCGGCTGCCATGGTAATTATGTCGCTGTTGCGAATGACCGAGGTGAATATTCAAAGCTGATTAGCCTGGCAACGCATATATATATATATATATATATATATATATATATATATATATATATATATATATATATATATATATATATATATATATATAAATATATATATATATATATATATATATATATATATATATATATATATATATATATATATATATATATATATATATATATATATATATATATATATATATATATATATATATATATATATATATATATATATATATATATATATATATATATATATATATATATATATATATATATATATATATATATATATATATATATATATATATATATATATATATATATATATATATATATATATATATATATATAGTTAACATCTGTAATTCCACCAATACCCAAATCCAGAACATCGACTCAAAAGGCTAAATCAATACCACAAATCAATGCCATTTCAATATCAACATAACTAACATTTAAAACTTAATAATTTTGATAACATTTAAATTGCAAGTACGCAAATAAATATTAAACAATTTCATTTCATTTCATTTTCATTTTCTTTATAATTATAATTTGCAATGTTAAAGTAAAATCAAATTACATTATTAGGAATTATGTTGTTTGTTTGTGTAACAAAAAACTATAAAGTCGAGTTCAATCTTAAATAATGTGTTCACTCATATTTTGATTTTTAATAAAGTTACTGTCTAGAATCAAATTAATTATTTGTTAATTACTTACTCTCTACGTTTAATCCACAACATAACTGGCGCGGTTGATAAAAAAATAATTAAAAATTTTCTTTTCTATACTTATAGTATAGAATAATAAACGTGAAAAGTTTTTTCTATACTTATTGTATAGAATAATAAATAACCAAAAAAAATAAATCGAATGTATTAGCACCCACCAGAGGCGAGCTGTTCGATATAATATAAAAGTGGTTTCTATACTTTTTGTATAGAATATTAAATAATAACCAAAAAATAAATCGAATGTAATAGCACCCACCAGTGGCGAGCTGTTCGATATAAAATAATTGTGAAAAGTTTTAAAATGGTGAAGCAGCCTTCGAGCCTGATCAACTCTGGAGGAATGTTTAATAAAGTATTCCTAACAATACTTTTGGCAAGGTGAGTAAACGAAATTTTACATTGCATAATTTTTCCCTTACAAAACCTTATACTTACACCTTTTATGTGAAAATCTAAAAAGATAAAAAACCATGAGTGAACCCAAGTAGAAAAAACTACTTGTAAAACATAAAATACAAATTTACTACACGTAATAAATTGTTTTTGCGCGTAGTGTAGAAATTTAAAACCTAAAATCGGGATTTCATTTCTAAACCGACGAGAACCTAAAATCGGGACTTGTCGTAATAAAAAAATTTGCTATACGGAATTAGCACTACGTATAGTATAGAAATTTAAAACCTAAAATCGGGATTTCATTTCTAAGCCGACGAGAACCTAAAATCGGGACTTGTCGTAATAAAAAAATTTGCTATACGGAATTAGCACTACGTATATAGTATAGAAATTTAAAACCTAAAATCGGGATTTCATTTCTAAACCGACGAGAACCTAAAATCGGGACTCGCCGTAATAAAAAAAGTGTAATCAGGTGCACATTAAAAAAAAAAATACTAATTTCGTAAACTTCTATGTCCGATTCGGAAAATTCAAGTAGCGAATTATTCCAACCTGACACACACTCCAACTCTTCATCTAACGAATCAGAAAATTATTTAATCCCTAAGGGATGCGGTTCTTTTGAAATAAATTGTGAAAAACTTGATAGATTCTTAGAAAAACATAATCTTGATTATAAACCTCGTAAACACATGCAAATTTATAATCTTAAAATGGAAAAATTATTGGAACAACAGAATGCGATTCTGGATAGCTACAAAGTAGATATAGCTACAAAAAACCGACCGATTTTTTCAGGCAAGAAAGATGAATTATTTCACTTTCTTGATTCAGTAGACCAACTGGTAAAAAATATTGAACCTATTAAAGAATTGCCAAGCTATAAAATTATAGTTCAAAATATACGCAATAAAATAATAGACAGTACAAGTCAATCATTGACCACACATGGTGTGATCACTGAATGGGAACAGATACGAAAACATCTGGTATACAAATATGCTGACAATCGGAGCATACCCAATCTACAACTTGAGTTATTTTCGTTAATAAAAGCTAACTTAGACCCTCAAAAACTTTTCGAAAAAATTCAAGCAATATTAACATTGCTGTCCAATAAAGTACGGTTGACCGAAATGGATCAAGGTACTATCAAAGTATTGATTGAGCAACACCAATTAACAGGTTTAACAGTCTTTATGGCAGGTTTACCTGATCCATTAGGCAACTCGTTAAGGGCTTCACAACCACGAGACTTGCAAGAAGCTTTTAGTTTCATACAACAGGAACAAAGCATCTTAAAATTAAAAACTATTCAATTAAATAAACCACAAACTAAAAATTATAACTCACGTAACTTTCAAAGCTCAAGTAACTATGAAAAACGAAGTTTTGATACCAATAATATTAAACCAGAGGTAAAACTAGATAATAAATTTTTTTATAAACCAAAATAACAAGGTAAACAAAAAACATTTTTTCCTAAATCAAATATTAAACAAGAACCAAATTTAAATAATTTAGAATATGTAGATGACGAGGATTTTCTACAAGATGCCTCGGAACAGACATTAACTTCTTAGCTAATTTAACTCAACAAACCAAACTTCCTTTTCTGTTACTTACGATAAAAAACCAAACTCTTAAAATTTTGCTAGACACAGGAGCAGACAAATCATATATTAACCCAAGATTTTCGAAATGATTTGACATTCATAAGGACCAGGGGCGTCAATTGGGTAGGGCTGGGGAGGGCATTGGCCCCCCCCCCCAAGGATCTGAAACTATAAATACATCGATTCAATAAAACCATCCAATCGTGATAGAATTATACACTATAAAAATTTCAATGCACTGTTATTATGTAAATTCGTCTAATTTTTAGAAGATTTACTTAACTAATATACCAATTTTATCGCATACTATTAATTGAAATATATATCTGATAATATAATTATTACGATACATTTTATTTTGGCCCGACTAAAGTAAAGTTCACCGCAATATTCAAACCGTTATCGTTCTTTGTATCAAGGACTAGAGCGCCACCGATACGAAAGGTGGTCGTATTGCTTCTAATCTTCTGATGAAATCAGTTTTATAAACAAAACACGATCGTTCTTCCAAAAACGCCGTGGGTGCGTATTTTGACAAAATTCTATCGTACTATAAGGTGCGCGGCATCACCGCTTTTAGAAGAATGGTTGTGTTTTGTTTATAAGATAATCGTGTCTGAGCCAGAAGAAACAACATATTTCAATAGTATAGGGTTCCTCGAGAGTTCATAGTCGGTGCCGGATCCAGCTATTTCAGCGCCGGGTGCAGATTGGGTAAATGGCGCCCTCAAATTAAATTATATTGTAAGATAAGATATTCAAAAATCATTGCAATACTTGTTTTAATACGAAGTGTTGTGTAATAGAAATTCGAATATGTTTCACTGTCAAACCAACACATAGAGAGCTTTTAAGATCTAAATCCCACAACAACATGCGTTCAAGTATTAAACGCTTTTTATAATTGGATCAACATTTTCTTTTATGGTTTTTCAAATGTTGGATATTTAGACAATAAATCTTATCATATAATAAAATATGATATCTGCCAAAATTTCATGATAATATGTGGAAAATAGAAACAAAATAAAAATTCTGTATTTTAAATTATGAAAAACATAATTAAAACTAGGTTACTAATATTCTAGCTGATGGAATCCTCCTCATTCATGTGACGTACTCATGTGGTCCATGCTTAATGTTCACAAATAGAGTTAGGTATATAGAGGCATATCTTCGAGCAAACAATTGCACAGTAAATAAAAATTTATTTTAATAAATAAAAAATGAAAAAAATAAAAAACGAATTTATTTCAAATATTGTAACGATTATGGAGTGCGATGTAAAAAAATCTATTGATAGTTTTCTTACTGGAAAATGGTTCTGCTAACGCAATACAAACTAAATAACACCTAAATACGTTTCTGAAGATAAAAACAGAATTAAATAATTTTATCTAATTCGAAAATAAAATAAAAACTACACAGTCTATGTTAGAGTAGGTAAATAAACAAATTAAAAATTGTAGATTTCACACCTAGGTGCGATGTTTTGAAGATTGTGTTAGGTTTTTTGCTATTTAATTTTTGACTAGCATAAAAAAGGTTGCGTTGGCGATAGATTAGTTCAAAATAAAAGATACAGTTAGTTTAACATTAACGGTGACAGAAGTTATTGATAATATAGGAGTTATATGGCATAATTATATGAGAAAATCGAGGCACTAGCTGACATCGCGGGATTTTTCTCAGTATCAGAGTTCAATTAAATAGCGATTCAATCCCTTACGCGCTACAAAAAATATCTAGGGGGTGCCTAATAGAGAAAGCATAGCTTAAAACAGACATGGGAAGCAATTATGGAAAATCCTTGAACCTCTCAACACCAGCACTCACACAACAACCTTTTAAATGAGATAGTTGACACAAGAAAGAAAGAAAAATTTAAGTAACATTTTTTTTATATATAATTTGATAATAATTGATATAGTTGATATTAGAGAATAATAAGGATTCATGATAGAATTAATAGTGTTAAAGATTGATATTCGAGATTAATTAGAGATTGAAAGCTGTCATTTTGATAACAATTGATACTGAAAGAATAAATTAAGTAACATTCATTTTGATAATATTTGATACTGAAAGAATAAATTAAGCAACATTCATTTTGATAATAATTGATACTGCAAGAATAAATTAAGTAACATCCATTTTGATAATAATTGATACTGAAAGAATAAATTAAATAACATTCATTTTGATAATATTTAAAGAAAAAAAAAAGAATTTTAACAGAAAATATATTTTTTTTTATAATAGTTGATATTGAAAATAATAAGAAATCATATAAGGATTATTTTTGTTAAGATAAAGTATTGGAATTAAGTATTCTTAGATCGGATCCACATAAACGATTCTGCTTTACGATAACGCGCAGTTGAATTTGAGAACTTCACTTTGAAGTTACGTTATAGCCTACACAAGGACTGTGACTTATTTAGTGAATCAGAATATTTAGTATTAGTTTAACTTTAGGGAATTTTAGAGTCTTTGTCCCAAAATAAAACTCGAGTGTTGCCCGTAACACGATTTTTCGGCTCTACTCTGGTAAGAGTAACCAATATTAAATTAAATCCATCATCTGCCATAGTTTAGTATATTTATTTTATCTTAACACTTCAAAACAATGTCGGTAAATAAGGCCACGGCCGTAAGCGGACAAAGTGGAGTATGCTCCATTTGTCAGGAAGAACTTTCCACATCTCGCGCCACAGTTACCACCCCTTGTCATCATGTATTCCACGAATCCTGTGCGTCAACTTGGTTACAGGACAATAGAACTTGTCCAAACTGTCAACAGCGACTTGGATTGCTTGATTTGCGGTTGAATAATAAGGCCACTGGTGCGGTACCGAAACCCATTACACGTTCACAAACAGCAAATAAACGCCTTAATATAGAAGGAGCGACTGGTTCCAATTCTTATATACCGACTCCTCCACCATATAATACGCCTAGACAGCCGGATTTTGAGTCAACGAACATGAGCACACATCATCAAGTCAATATCGAAGACATCCTGATTGAATCATTTACTAGTTGTTTGCTGTCATAAGTTATTTTAATACATCATCGCTTACCGATTAATATTACAAATTCATCGAAGACATCCTGATTGAATCATTTACTAGTTGTTTGCTGTCATAAGTTATTTTATTACATCATTGCTTACCGATTAATATTACAAATTCATCGAAGACATCCTGATTGAAGCATTTACTAGCTGATTGTTGTCATTATTTCATTGAAGACATTTGTATTGTATGAATCATTTATTTGCTGATTGTGTTGACGTATTTCCTGAAGTTCATCCGTCACCAAACGAAATTGAATCGATTGATGTACTTATTTCTCTCAAGACATCAAGAAGACGTCAAATTAATTTTGCATGATCCAGAGAAGAAACTAGCTATCTGATATTGGATTATTTTACTGTAAGTTTTTTTTTCGTTTATATACATAGTTGTCTATTGATATAATTAATCTTGAAATCAAGAGCACTTAATGCCGAAAGTATTGATTAATAACGTTTTCAAAATAAAAGTATAACTGGCTTAATTTAGATATGTCGATGTCAGAGTAAATTGGTGTGTTGAGGTGTGAGTGGTGGTGTTGAGAGGTTCAAGGATTTTCCATAATTGCTTCCCATGTCTGTTTTAAGATATGCTTTCTCTATTAGGCACCCTCTAGATATTTTTTGTAGCGCGTAAGGGATTGAATCGCTATTTAATTGAACTCTGATACTGAGAAAAATACCGCGATGTCAGCTAGTGCTTCGATTTAGTTTCTTTGGGTAATAACATCACCCCCCTAGAGCGCGTGTTACAAGCAATGGCCGAATTGCTCTACGTTACAATATAATAAAGATTATTAAAAAAAATTTGAATAAATGTGAAAATAAAAATAACATTAATTAGTAAGTAAGAAATAATTGTAATATGAAAATCAAAAATACTATAACATTCATATAAACAAATAAAATTGTATTAAATAAAGAATCACACATGCTCACTTTTATGGCTTTATTTTCAGAAAACTCTTTTATTGCCGGTTCGTAATTTCATATATAAGAAATTTCAGATTCAATTGATATAAGAGAAAAGGCAACTAACCTCTCTCGGCTCATGCTCCATCACCTGGTGTAATTTAGAAAAGCTCCTTTGAGCGGGAGCTACTTTTATTGACAGTATCTTGGCTTTAAATCAATTCGGAAAATATCTTGCATGTTGTGTAAATATAGGAGGTGTAAAATTTTCTATAGAAGTTTCAAATATTTTAAAATCTAATCCCTATCTTAGTTTTTTAATTAAAATATGTTATATAAAAAGCCATATCTATCATTGTGCACTGGCCATCCTTAAGAATAAACGTTCTAATGAATTAATAACAATATCAATGGAAGATATAACTTTGAGATCATAAACCTTCTTGAGGGTCCTGATATAATAGGTTGTATCCGTTTTAGTAGGATTGCTTGGTTTGGGCATGTTCTACGAGCCGATTCACAGTCTGGGATGATTAGAAAAATGTACGTTAGTACCCCAGGGAGTGGGCGACCGCGAGGTAGACCACGACTACAATGGGAGACTGACGTAATAAACAACCTTAAAAAATCGGCTGCCATAGTAATTATGTCGCTGTTGCGAATGACCGTGGTGAATACTCAAAGCTGATTAGCCTGGCAACACTCCTACATGGAACATGAACGCCGTTAAAAAAAAAAATCGATAGAGGAAAAAGAAATTTTGTGAAAGATCCTGGATATTATATTATATTATCTTGTGTTTCATTTTTCCTGTACGATGAATTCGTATTTGATTTGGATGCGGAATATTCGAACCGTTCTCTAAGAAACCCGTCAGCTTTTACATACATTCAATAAAATACATTCAATTACATTCAAATTCAAACTTTCTGTCATTTTAGAAACAACATTAATTTTGGAGAGTGTGTTATATAGTTTTACGTGTCTTGTCCAAAGGGATTTCAATTAAAGTGTTTTAAATTTCTACGATTTAAGAGGTCTTACAGCTGATTTTCAGTTTTCCCAACAAGTTTCATTACTGGCTAAACTAAGCTTTTCATTTGCTGCCTAAAACGATCAAAACGACATGACAAACGAATTATTAAAACATGACAAACGAATTATCGAAAAATATGCGTATATGCAGTTAAAAAAAATTAAATATAGTTGAAAAAAATTAAGAGTTTCTCCAGAAGATGACGCCGCATAATTTATAACAATAATTTAAAGAAAAAGGAAAACTGCAGAAAAAGGAAAACTGCATATAAACTTGAGAGTACTGTTGGATGAATAGAGTTCATTCGACAGCTCCCGTATGATATCACCTTGGCTGGTAATATCTCACTGCTATTGCCAGTGGTATCTAATATTTCACGTTGAATCGTATGTCAATAGCAGCAACAAAAGTACACGGGGCAGTCACGCCCGTAGATCAAAAGTTAAAACAAATATATAAAAATAAATTGTTGTTTTTTATATAGAAAAATAAATTTTAATTTGCCTTAAAATTTATTAAAAACCAAAACAAAAAATAATCGAATTTAAAACAAAACTCAATTTTAGCGCCTTTTGTGTTGGCGCCGGGTGCGGTCGCTTCATTGCACCCATGGTAGATCCGGCCCTGTTCATAGTGCAGTATTTAACATTCAAATTTCAATTGTTATTGGTAATTTTTATAAACTTAAAAGTAAGTACATGCAGAAGAACATAACCTAATTATACCCCACTTATTTGGAGAACCCTGACTGTTTGGCCTTGTTTCTTATCATGATATAGATAAACGATAAATGATATAGACAAACTTTACAAGACTTTTTTAAAAACAATAAATTAAAAACAATTCTAAAATGTAAAATCCTATGACATATCAAAAGTTTTCTTAATAGTTGTGCTAATTTTTATAAAATGAATGAAAATAATTACGGGAGTAATTTAAATTTATTGGGTTATTTCCAGTGATTTTATAATAGTGAATGTTTTATAATGGACAAGTAATATTTTCTAACGACACGAACAAATATTTAAGTTATGTAAATATTTTCAAAGTTTGTTATGAAAACTTGCTGACAAATTCGTTTCGCTATATGGACTATAATTTTTAATTCATAAAATAGCAAAAATTATATGTTTGGTTGGTTATAATAAAATCCAAAACGTATCCTAAACGTCAATCTTTGTTCATTTTTTTTGATACAGTCACAGGGAGGGAGAAACTATTATTTTTTTGTGGTAGATTTTTCTTATAGATTTAAAAGAAGCTCGCAATAATTGTACAATTTTGAATCAAATGAAAAATTTACGCACGTTTATGGGTAGTAAACTGACCAGAAGTCCCACGCTGCGAGAAAATGTCACACATTTCATTGCATTGTCCCACGTAGAAATCTGTCCCACGAAGCGTCCCACGAAACAAATATTTCCACCACATTTGCCAACATTATCAAAATAATCAAAAAACCTTATATCTACAGTTTGCACAATATCTTAGTCAAAGCAATGGCTTCACAGCTTTTTTTGCAGTTTGTATAATGTTATGTATATGTTGATTTAACCATATTGAAAGAGCAAACCAGTGCAATATTTTTTTACTAAAATAATGTTTTAACTATAATTTTCTTAGAAATACTAAACTCAGTTGTTTCACTTCAATAATTTACATATCTTTTAATGTCTAACAGCTCTACCTCAGCGAAAAGGTTTCTTTGTTTATAGAAACATCTCCCCGGTGTATATACGAGAGATCGAAAGTATATTATGAAAAATAAAATACAAAATATTTTACTTAAAACGACGCAGTTTTCCGTATAAATTCATAAACATTTAAATTTTTAAACCAGAGTTTACAATTTTCCTTTATTCGAGCACTCATTTCAATCCTTTGAAATAATATTCAAAAATTAAAATCTTCATAATTTAAATATCGTTCTTACTCGTAAGAGTAAAATTTTTGTTTTTTCGATTTTACTCCTTTGGAGCAAATTACATTTTCCTGTTCTTTCGTTCGATTTGCAAAAGAAGAAAATTAGTCACTCTACGTCATCCTTTATATTCATATTTCTAACAATACATGAATAATTGAACGAACCATTCGAAGCATTTTACGTTGCAAAGTATCAAATTTGACGCAAAAACAAATGTTTTGAGTATTTGAAAGAAAATATTTATTTCAATTTAGGAGCAAGAATGATATTTTATTATTTTTACTCCTGTATGTGAGAGTGTTATTTTTTTTTTAAGCAACGCACTCTGAAAAAACAAAGTAAGGGAGTGGTATAGGTGGCGTTTCAAACTCTGTTTAAAACACACTTTAACTAGGTAGCTCAAAAGTAAAATTATCATTTTCTAATTTATAATTTTTTTTTTCTTAATAAAGAACAAAGTAAGTATAAGTAAAGTAAACAGCATAAAATCTTGATAAATGGTATAGATTTGCAAAAGATAGAACGAGAGGTATACTGTATACCTCTTATACTTACAGAATACAGAAAAGATATTAATTATTTAGTAAAATTAAAATAAATTGTTTCAATTGTTTTGCAGTCTTTACTTGTGTAACAAAAGTTTTAAGCTACTATAAAAGGTAAATTTATATTTTATACTAATTTTTAAAATTATATTTAAAAAGTTCTCCTGCAAATCAAGACGGATAGAAAACGTTAACGTAAATTCTTATACGATATTGAATTGGACTATCCTTTTATTAAAAAATCAAAATATAACGACGCAAAAGTTTAGTGTATTACCAGTCGGAGTGAATTTGCAAATTAACAGTGGACATTATGATATTAAAAGACATATAGATACAAATAAACATAAAAAAGCGTTGCTATAAGCTGCCAGCCCCAGTAGCTTAAACAAGTTTTGTTGTTATTTTGTTGCAATTTGCGCTGATAACAGGAACACCAATTTTATTAGTGTCACGTCAAGGGGTGAAAATTTAAAAACAAGCTAAACTCGAATTTGAATTCCAAAGTGTATTGGGTATTTGATTCGCAGCCCATATTCTAAACAATGCAATAAGAAATGCTGCTGACATTTACTGTCTTTACTAAAAACGTTGAAGGAGTTCTGCGGCAAAAGTAATGTCGAACATAACCAATTTAGTGGATACAGTGAAACTCGCTGGCTGGCGGTAATGCCAGCACTAGAAAGAATTTAGAAAATGTACGAACCACTGCATGCACATTTCCTAACGGTTGAATGTCCAATTAAAATAAAAAAAATTTTTTTGAAGAATTAAATATTAAACAAATAGTAAAGGAAAGTAAATTTATGCACAATCTAGCTAGCACGCTAGCTAGCTAGCACGTTTTCACCGTCCCACTTTCTCCCAATAAAAATTCTAATTAGTTAGTATTTGGAAGAATGTTTGCATTTTGTCCCACATTTTAACGATTTGGCTCTGGTCAGTTTAGGGTAGACATAACTCTTTCTCTCTGAGACAAATAAAGGAAAACAAACAAACAAACAAAAAAACGATTCGACATAAGAGGAGTCACGTAGGGATTGCAATCCCGTGGTGTTTTATGGTTCCTGGGCTATGTGACTCATAAATTTTAAATCCCGGGATGCCCGGGATCTAAAAAATCGTATTGAAAAACCATCATTTTTTTCTATGCTGCACGATCTGCTGTCGTTTACAAATTCACTTTCTGCTTAAACAATCTTGATGCTTAAACAATGCAGAGATGATACTAAATTTAAAATTATTTTTAAAAAATGATGGGATTTTGCAGAAGTTTGCGGCATTCGCTTCGATGAAACAACACCAGAGGACTAGCAGAGTAACCAATGTTGCTCAAAAGCGTTTTATTTTTATTTCTAAGTCGATGCATTTAAATGCTTTTAAATATATGTGTGTATAAAAATGTGTATGTTATGTTTTACGAAAAAAGTCTTTTTATGTCATTTAAATTCTCGCCCCCCACCCCAAGGTTTTGGTGAAATGACGCCACTGATAAGGACGTGCAGTTTAAAATACGATCCGTATTTTTCTCAACGGAAATAAACAAAATGGTAACAGCGAAATTTATGGAAATTCCAGTGAAACTAAAGTTTTTTCTATTTAAGCTTCATGATTTTTTCGATGGGCTTATCGGTTACGAAAATTTGCAAATTATGAATGCAAATATAAACATCGAACATAATTTATTGGAAACACCAACATATACTCTTCGAATTCATAGAGAATTTAAATCCATAATACCACCTACCATAATAAAACCAAATTCTAAGCAATTGGTGGCTATACCAGTAACAAATAAAAAAGGAAATTTTTATATTGAAAGCAGTAAGCTTTCACAAAATTTAAATATACAAGAAGGTATTTATAAAACATGTTTTCCACACGAAGCTATAGTAGAAATTATCAATCTAGGACAAGAGGAAGAGAAAGTCGAACTCATGACTCCAGTAAATGTCACTGAATTCGAAAATTTTTACGAAATTAATTTCCACATTGCAAACCAAAGAGTTATGCAAGTTGATTTTGAAGCAAAAATCAACACGGAAAATTTAAACAATGAGGAAAAACGATTAATATTAAATTTATGTACACAATTCCAACATCTATTTTACGATGAAAATCAAGAACTAAAGTTCACAAACAACATTAAACACGAGATAAATTTGTTAAAAGAAAGACCTTACTTTGTTAAACAATATCGTCACCCGGAACATCAAAAGCCGGAAATCAAAATTGAAATAGACAAGTTGTTGAAAAATAAAATCATTCGACCTTCATTTAGTCCATGGTCGTCTCCAATTTGGATGGTGCCAAGGAAGCCCGACGCAAATGGAAACAAGAAATTGAGGTTAGTTGTTGATTTTCGAAAACTAAATGCTCAAACTGTTGATGATAAATATCCACTTCCTAACATAGATGATATTCTTGGAAAACTCGGTAAAGCCATCTACTTTTCAACAATAGATTTGGCTGCCGGTTTTCATCAAATCGAAATTAAGAACTCTGATATTCCCAAAACTGGCTTCTCAATACCTAATGGACATTTCGAATTTACTCGAATGCCATTTGGCTTAAAAAACGCCCCAAGCACGTTTCAACGTGTAATGGACAATGTCCTCGGTGACTTACAAGGCAGAAACGTATTGTGCTATATGGACGACATAATTATCTACAGCACTAGCTTGCAAGAACATCTTCTTAACTTGAAACAAGTGTTTCAAAAACTATCAAAAGCCAACTTAGAAATTCAAATTGAGAAAACCCACTTTTTAAAGAAATGCATCGGTTTCTTAGGACATATCATAACTCCTGAAGGAATAAAACCCGATCCCAAAAAGATCGAGGCAATAAAACAGTTTAAAACACCACCAACACAGAAAGATATCAAATCTTTTTTAGGTCTTATCGGTTACTACAGAAAATTCATCAAAGACTTTTCCAAAATAACCAAACCATTAACTGCTTGTTTATCTAAAAACTCAGTGATTTACTATGATCAGGAATTTTTAAATTGCATGGAAACATGTAAACAGTTATTAACATCTGAACCAATTTTGAAGTATCCTGACTTCACTCAAGAGTTCACGTTAACAACAGACGCTTCTAACTATGCGTTAGGTGCTGTTTTAAGTCAAAATTTTAACAACAACAATCATCCGATTGCTTTCGCATCTCGTACTTTATCTAAAACAGAGTGTAATTATTCAACGATCGAGAAAAAACGGCTCTCGTGAACAAATTTTCACTCACGAAAAAGCAGCGTTTTCATCTCTTGTAGCAAAATGTACGACTTTCAGAAAATTGAAAAAACTGTATTTTTTTATGTATTTTCGCCGGTTTATCGAAAACAGCTCACTTGATTTGGATGGTTTAAATATATTCTATTAAGATATATGCCCAGGTGGTCCCATATTTTTTATATTACGTGGAAAACGGTAATTGTTCAGGAAATTGAAAAAAAACTATATTTATATGTATTTTCGTCGATTTCTTTGAAACAGCTTAATCTATTTGGATCTATTTGGACAGTTTGAGTTGTATTTAATTGATATAGATGCCGAAAAGGTCCTAAATTCCTTTCTATGACAGAAAATATCCCCTCTTTCAAAAATATGATAAAACCATGTTTGTTAGATTTTCATCGATGAATGCTTGCCGCGATTTTAAGTTATTACTTCAAAAACACTTTCTTAGCCGCCTTTTGATTTTATGACTACACAAAATGAAATAATAAATAAACTTTTTTAAAAAAATATAAGCGACTTCAGAAAAAACAAAAGAGGCACAAAAAAGTGGAAAATAACTCAATTGTGCCTTTTAGAGACGAAAATACGTATAAATTTTGATTAATTTAATTTAATTATAGTTAGTTACAAAAAATTACGCTTTTAAATAAAGATATTATATTGTAAAATTTATTTTTTTATAGTAGCTTTTATATTATGAAATTTATTTTCAATACAAAATGTTCGAAGTCGGTACCACAATTGACATCTCATCGATTGCCAACAGTTTTGTACTACAAATAAATCTTATAATATAATAACTATTACAACAACTATAACAATTATAATAAAATATAAGTTTTATAATATAACATCTTTGTTTAAAAGTGTAATTTTTTGTAGTTAAGTATAATTAAATTAAATTAATCAACATTTATATGTATTTCTGTCTCTAAAAGCCACAATTGAAAAATTTTTTACTTTTTTGTGCCTCTTTTATTGTTTCTGAAGTCTATTTAATTTTTTTTAAAAATGTTTATTTTATTTTCTAAAGAAAAGGGTATTTAAACCTACGATGGTTATCATAATTTTAATAATTTTTTTAATGCCGTTAGTTAACACCAAGCCATATTATATTAATCAATCAATTTTTTCAAATTATTCGGTAGTGTTATAATGTTGAAAGTGTTATCAATAGTTGGATCACAAGAATTGGACACATTTTTATAGGAATCCAAAGTATTTTTAGGCATTTTTAGTCATATACAAAATGATTTGAGTGAATCAATAGGTGTTGATCTAAAAAACTCAATTTTTTTAGAAATCAAAGTTTGTTTATTTATTGCCATACTTCTTGATGAAACATCTTATAAGTCGCAATTGTCAACAATAGGACGATTTGTAACTAAAACAGAAGAAGTTTTTGAAAGACTCTTAGCTTTTACAGATATTAGTGCAGACTGATCTGCCAAAGCCTTATCACGTCATGCAATCAATACAATGGAAGAACTATCATGTGGGTATAAATTAAAAAATGTTCTGTTTTTTATATAATCTGCTTACCGTCTATCGAAACCCACTGCACGCCACTGATATTTATATATATATCGACGGCTACAGTTCATTTACGTGTAACTACATTTTATAAAAATTGAACAGAAGCTCACAAAACGATTTTTTGCGATTCTACACAAGCTTTAAAAAAAAAATACTATCTATAAATAAAAACAAAATAGTTTTTTTGAGTTATTGATAAAAATTTTTTATTTTCAAGCTTGTTTAGAATCACAATAAATCATTTTCTGAGCTTCTGTTCAATTTTTATAAAATGTAGTTACACGTAAATGAACTGTAGCCGTCGATATATTTATATATATATATATATATATATATATATATATATATATATATATATATATATATATATATATATATATATATATATATATATATATATATATATATATATATATATATATATATATATATATATATATATATATATATATATATATATATATATATATATATATATATATATATATATATATATATATATATATATATATATATATATATATACATATATATATATATATATATATATATATATATATATATATATATATATATATTATATATATATATATATATATATATATATATATATATATATATATATATATATATATATATATATATATATATATATATATATATATATATATATATATATATATATATATATATATA
>OY856189.1:16363351-16406253 GCA_963693315.1 Diogma glabrata | reverse complement strand
TTTTAAATATAATAATATAAATTATTATATTTTTAAATATCATAATATAATTATAATAACAATATAATTATAATAACTAACAACAGTAATTCTACGCGTCATTTGGTTTAAAAAAGTAAAACTCTACATAAAAATAATTTTCAGCATCCATCTGCGACGGATAAAAGAGGTGTATCCACAAAAGATATAAATGTTGTGGAGCAGTTCTATAAAAGTGATGAAATCAGTAGATTATTGCCAGGCAAACGAGATGCAATATCTTTTAAAAAAGGAGATGAGCGCATAAAAACACAAAAGCGCTTATTGCTATGTGCATTAAATGAAGCTTATGTGGAGTTTAAAATAAGTTTCCTGATGTGAAAATTTACTAAATTCACGTCCCTTTGACCACAAGAATGTATAAAATTATCCCAAGGAGTTCATAATGTGTGCGTGTGTACCATACATCAAAATATGAAACTAATGATTCAACACTCTAAGATATCTTGAATTACTGATGCTGCTTTCCATAATTATAAAACATTAATTGACTTTAATTCATGTGGTGAATTAACAGAAGATTGTCATACTTTGAAGTGCAATGAATGTTCAAAAAAACTTCAACAACTGGAAGAAAGATTTCTAAATGATTTTGACGTTAAAGGAATCCTTCAAGTCAAATATCAACAATGGAATACCACTGATCGATGCAATTTGGATACTTTAATAGAAACTGTAGAAAAATTTATGAAAAAATTTATTTACCGTTTACAAATTTTGATACCACACAACTTTATAGCAAAACAGCAATCTACATTCATTGAGGAAAAAAAAATTAGAAGCAGGAAGTGCTTTGTTCAAGGGGATTTTTCTGAAAACTACGGCTTCATAATTCAGGATGCGGTTCAAGGCTATTATCATAATAATTCACAAGCTACTATTCATCCATTTGTCATTTATTTTAAAAGTGCCGCAAGTGAATATATACAGCACCGAAGTTTTATACTCATTTCGGATATAAACGATCACAACAGTACTACAGTCCATCTTTTCATTACAAAACTTATTGAATTCATCAAAACGCATATAAATTCTAATATTACGAAAATAATTTATAACACTGGCAGTGCACCTTCTCAATACAAAAATACACTTAGCCTAAATAACTTATGCCACCACAAAAAAGACTTTAAGGTTGATGCAGAATGGCATTTTCATGCTACCAGCCATGGAAAGGGACCTTGTGATGGAATTGGTGGTACACTGAAGCGTGCTGCACACCGTTATAGTATAGGGAGCAAAGATATTATTGATACATCAAAAAAACTTTTCGAATGGGCTTTAAAATGGGAATCTAACATGAACTTTGGATACGCCGATAAAGATAAATATCAATCAACAAAAAAAAATACAAAATCGATAAAAAAATGTGATTACTATAAGTGGAACTTAAAAATTTCATTCTTTTGTACCATTAGATACTAAAACAATAAATGCAAAAATGTTTTCCAACTCAAAAGAAAATTTTAAATGTAAAATAAGTAAATAATTTTTAATAACTATATTTGTTTTCTTTAACCTACATATATAATTTGTATGATACTTTAAAATGTTTATTCTATAATAAAATATTTGTAATTTAATGTTAAAATACAATCTTTTACTTTATGACCATAATAACATAATACGAACATAATACGGTTTGCAGTCGAGATGTCAAATTATTTTTTAATAAGAGTGACAAGTGATTACTAAAAGTGACAAATAAACATTTCATTTTTTTATGCCATCTAATACAAAGAAAATAATTGCAGAAGTGTTTTCCTATTCAAAAGAAACTTCTGTTTGTAAAATAAGTAAATCATTTTTAACAATTGTATTTATTTTATTTGTTGTACTACATATATAACTTTTATAATGTTTTAAAAAGTTCATCTAGTATTAAAATATTTGATATTTAACATAAAAAAAATCTCTTAGTTTATAACGCCATTTTTATAATTTTCCTTCAGAACAAAAAAAACTGATTCCCGACAGTCATATGCACAACGAATTTTATCTTTAAAACAAAAAATAACGCGTGTCCTCAACTTTCACAAGTGGTTAGATATAAAATAAGCTTCAATTTTGTTTAAAAAAAAAAAAAAAAAAGAGGCTATGCCATCTTTTTTTCAATTACACCGTTTTTTTCTTATGTTACACCGTTAAAAATTATTTCAAAAACTTAACAGTGCACATTTTTAAAAACTTTATTCTAATACCTATTCAACGACATATCATTTATGAAAATCGATTTAGTAGTTTTTCTACAATCGCTCGTCAAAATGCACTCACATCACAAAATAACAAAAAATTGAGGGGCACCCTGTGAAGGCCCCTGTTCGAAAAAAAAATTCTAAGAGAACTTGTATTTTTTATTTATCAAAGACTATCTATAAACAAAAAGTAATCAAAATTAAAAGGGGTCAAGTCAAAACGTTGTTGAATCTTCGTGAAATTGCTCAAATAATAAATAAATGATAAATAAATAATAAATAAATAATAAATAAATAATAAACAAATAATAAATAAATAAAAAATAAATAATAAATAAATAATAAATAAATAATAAATAAATAATAAATAAATAATAAATAAATAATAAATAAATAAAAAATAAATAATAAATAAATAATAAATAAATAATAAATAAATAATAAATAAATAATAAATAAATAATAAATAAATAATAAATAAATAATAAATAAATACTAAATAAATAAAAAATAAATAATAAATAAATAATAAATAAATAATAAATAAATAATAAATAAATAATAAATAAATAATAAATAAATAATAAATAAATAATAAATAAATAATAAATAAATAAAAAATAAATAATAAATAAATAATAAATAAATAATAATAATAAATAATAAATAATAATAAATAATAATAATAATAGTAATAAATAATAATAATAAATAATAATAAATAATAATAATAATAATAATAAATAATAATATAATAAAATATAATAAAAATATAAAATATAAAATAAAATTATAGTAAAAATAATAAAATAAAAAAATAACATAAAATAAATAAATAAAAACAAATAACAAAGAAATTAAAGATAGAAAATAAAAAATAAAAAAGTAAAAAATAAATTAAATCAATACACATAGACACATGTCCAGTTTATTCCAGTAAAAATATTAAAAAAAAATTTCTATGAAAAATCAATTCAATGTTCTATTCAATTAATTCTTATCAAAATGAGATACCTGTACTTAATTGTGAATAAAAGCGAAACGCGTTCATAAATTTTCATGATCCATGTCTCATTGTGTGCACCAATTATGTGATTTTACGTCAAAGTAATAAGACTACACTTTTTCCCGTTTTGAATTTTTCATGATTTTTTAAAATACAATTTTTTTATTTTTTACGCAAAAAATTATTTTTTTCTTCATAAATTTATTTATAACTGCAAAACTGTTGATTGTGTTAAGAAATAGTATAATAGTAGATTAAAGGAATTGTAATTCTTAATTTCTAAATTTGTTTCAGTAAAATCGGACTAGTCGTTCTCGAGTAATGTCAAAAAAAGACCCCCAAACGTGACAATTTCCCTTATATGATACCTACTAACTTCAAATCGATATATCTCGATTCCTAGACGTGACCCAGCGAAACGCCGGGACACGCATTTTTTTTTTTACCGATATACAATAGCATTTTTGCTCATATGGCTATTTAACTTTTTAGGTTTTTACTTAACAATAAATAAATAAAATATATACAAGATTGTGCTCTCAGTGATATATGGTTCTTAGACTGTGACACCTTGCAATAAAGTTTTTTTAAACTACATATGTGTTCAGTTAATGTATAACCATTAGACTCAGTTCGTTGCCCCATTTTTCTTATCACGTATACTCAAGCGTAAATTATATAATATGTATGCATCATTATATGATGCGTATAATGATTTATCATTATATTAGGCGTATACATCATGTGCGGTCGTTCACTCCGCTCCTACCGTACATGTTTTTAGTCATTCCAGACTGCAAATCGACCGGTAAAACATGATCAAACCATGCAATACTGTTGGAGCTGATTTAAAGTTGTATCGGGTTCTACTGTACTGTGCATCGATTGGCTTAAGTGGACCAAAAAATTATTGAGGGATCTTATGCTCATATATGCAGCTAAGTATGATTCATCAGTTTATGTAAAGGGATACCCGTTGGTGACCCAACACATCACCACTGGTCTATAATCTGAGTTTTGGGTTAGTTGACACATACGATGATATAAAAGGAAAGGTTTAATTGAAGCTACCAAATATTTAAAAGATTCAACTACCTCAGTTCGTTAATCACCGACATCTAATTTTTTCTCAGCCTCTCTTGAAACATTCATTTGTTTCGTTTTATCCATAATTTATTTGCAGATCAATTTGTCTAACATCACACTGAAATTACTTGAAAGTCTCACTTAATGCAGCTTTGCTTCGGCCGAGGATTAAAATATCATCAACATTCGTGATCATCTGTACTAAGTTTATTGACAAAATATTGTTGTTAGTCTGGGGCCCTATTCCCGAACATATATTTGTCACTCGACAATGTTGTCAATTTCACCAAAATGCTTAACAATTTTGTATAAAAATGGTATTCTGTAACTCAAATTTGTGTATCCTTAGACACAAACCAATTATAACAAATTTTTGCAAAATTATAACAGATTTTTGGTACTAAATTCGTACGTTTGACAGCTAACTTTTTTGATCTTAAAACATGCAAAATAAAATAAAAATATATTTAATAAATAAATATGTTTCAATGATAGTTTTATAAAAATATAATTATTTAATATTAATTTTTACGCCAATCGATGAAATTTGTATAAAAAAGTCAACACACAAAACATAAAGAAAAATTGTGATTTTGACAGTAACTATACTTTTCTTGTCAGATTCACAATATTGTGTTAAATTTTCACCGCATTGGTGTTACATAATACGAAATTTACAATATTGTGTGAATTTACAATATTGTGATGACATTTATGTGTTTGGGAATAGAGCCCCTGTATAGTTTCTTTTAACGCCTCAAATATTCCAAGGCTAGATTATAAGTATCGGCAGGATAGCATCACCGGAGTCGACTTTAAAAAACTTTGATATTTCGTTTTCTACTTGTACACAGAATTGAGAGCTCTGTACTGTCATTTTATATTACTCAACCAGATAACCTAACCAGGAGTGTGTTAACAGACAAGCTCCTCGCGCTACACCCTGGGTTACGTTAATAGTCTATTTATTTTTGATAGCCAAGTATTTCATTTCGAACCCTTGGCTGTGATACAAAAAAAAATGAACATGAACCAAAATCAAAATCACAATAACAACGGTACTTTTCAGCACCATAAGACAAAAAATATTGGGCCCTCAGTCCGTATTTTTTAATTGAATATTGAAGGCATAAGCAAGTCAAAAACTGAACATTTACAAAGAGTATTAAAAGATTTCAACATCGACATCGTAATTTTGCAAGAAACACATGCAGCAGATGAAGCGCAACTTACCTTTATAGGAAACATTGTTTGTTACAAATTAATTAGTGCTATTTACCATCAAGCAAATGGATCTGCCACGTATGTTAAGTCAGAAATCATGAACTGCACCCTTGTACTTACACAGACGGACAACAATATACATCTTATTGATGTTGATATATCAGACACGAAAATTGTAAACGTATACAAGCCTCCAAATACAAGATGGCCAGCTGCTACTCTACCATTATTTCACTATCCTGCAATATATGCTGGTGACTTTAATAGCCATCACGCCCAGTGGTCCTACTCAGACAACAACCCCAATGGCATACAACTGACGTACTGGACGGATGGTAACAGCATGTTCCTGGTATAGATGCGAAAGACATGAAAACCTTTAGATCTGCTAGATGGCGACGTTATTACAATCCCGACATCTGTTTCTCCACCACAAACGAACAACGTAACCCTATCCCAATATCTAGGGCTGTTTTACAAGGTTTTCCAAGCTCTCAACATCGCTCAGTAATTCTTGAGGTAGGAATCCAAATAACACTCGTTAGCTCTACTCCTCAACCTAGATGGAATTTTAACAAAGCTGATTGAGATAAATATAGAAATGCATCCCAAGAGGCTTCCGTGAAGATTGCATTCCTGGATGGAGTTGACAGAGTGATAAACTATATGAGCAGTACCTTAATAGTGGTGAGGCAGACGTGGCTGATGACTTAATTTACTCACTGGACGCCACGAGAAAACAAAAGTGAATTAGCGCTGTTGAAAACATAGATTTTTCCCATTCAAGCAGGGAAGCCGAAGCCTGAAGTCAATGTAACAATGCAAAGTAACAATGAAATAAATCCAGAGGACATTGCGAATCATATTGTAAACATGTCGCGTTCTTCTATTAATCGTCTTCAAAAAAGAACAATTCAACGTAAACTAAGAGAAATGAGCCGCAACTGTGAACTCTTTTAGTAACAAAGAACTAGATTCAACTCTGTCCCAAACAAAAGACGGAAAAGCAGCTGGGTACCATGGTTTTTTTCCAGAATTTCTTAGAAATGCTGGAATAAATGTAAAACAATGGCTAACTAAATTTTTCTCCAATATTCTAGAAACCGGCAATCTTCCAAAACATTTTAACACTACAAAAGTGAAAGCGATACTTAAGCCAGGTAAACCACCTAATGAACCAGGAAGATATCGCCTAATTGCCCTTTTGAGCACTTGCTACAAATTGTTAGAACGGCTCACATACAACCGTATCGCTTCCGTCCTGGCGCCCTTACTTTTTAATTTGTACATCCATGACACAACATCAAAGAAATTTGGTTACGCTGATGATTGGACCTTGGCCACTCAAAATAAAGACATGGGTGTTTTTCAATATTTGCTCTCAACTGACCTGGCGATAATGAATGACTATTTTCGAACGTGGAGTTTATTTCTTAATCTAAAGTAAAACCGAGAGTTCTTGTTTCCACTTAAAAAACAAACTGGCAAAACACGAATTATCAGTGTTATTTAACAGCACTGTTATTATATACAATCAACAGCCAAAGTACCTGGGCATTACACTCGATAGAACTCTTTCTTTTAAACTCCACCTAGAAAATACGTCAAAAAAACTTAAAACGAGAAACAGTATATTGCACAAACTGACAAGCTCGACATGGGGTGCTACTCCAGCTACCCTCCGCATAACTGTTCTAAGTCTGTTGTACCCAGTGGCTGAGTATGGCACATCAGTCTGGTTGAATAGCACACAAACTCAAACAGTTGACTGCCAGCTGCATGCCACGATGCGTGCTATAAGTGGGACTATCAGATCCATCGCTTTACGAAGGGGGAAGGTAACCAACAACATCACGTTACCCTTGCACGAATATTACGGCCACCATACTGGTTGTTGATTGTAGTCAAGAAAGTCTCCACATAAACTGCCAGTAACCTGCTGGCAACTAATTTGAATATCTTGGATGCCTGAGACACCACCTGGCATCATTACAATACACTTGGGCTTTCTATTACTAACCCGACTTCTACCCAACCTGGTTTCGATTTGGCACGTCATAACTGGACTACACTAAACCGAATAAGAACGATTTATGGATTTTGTGCTGATTCTTTTTACAAGTGGGGAGTTTCAGAGTCCCCTCAATGTGACTGCGGCGCTCCACAACATACCATAAAACACGTTGCAACTGTGTGTTCAATTCGACGGTACAATGGCGACATCTCAGACATCCATTTGGCAACTCCCGATGTACTCACTCGATGTAAATATCTAATGTTCAATGTTCTGTACTGCCCAATGCTCAAATATTTTACTTTTTACTTTTTAGCTAAAAGACGCGGAATCAAATTGATTGTAAGCTCATTTAATGTGTATTCATGTTTTGTTTTAGGTAGATTTCATAGGAAAATCTACCTATTTTAAGTTTAATTTTTGTTTTTAATGTGTCATAAAAACCATACGCTAAATAAATAAAACTAAACCAGATTTCCATGTATTCCCATTAACTATAGGAAAGCGCATAAGTCTCCTGTTCGAGAAAGTCGTAGGCTTTCCTTAAATCAACGAAAATTTGGTAGACAGCTATTTTTAACTCTTGACACTTCATCCTTATCGAGAAAAATTCTTGGCGACCTTGCTCAAAATCACACTGATAGTCTGGCCCACTTACGGCCCACTTTCTTCGTTTTCAATAGTGGTAAATATGGTATTAGATCTCTTCTTTAAGGTGTTAACCTGTTGAAAGCCATTATGTGAGTCGGAGATTTTAATTTACTTTCGGCAAGTTGGTCCGTAATAACCGTAATTACCAAATTTACCTTCGGCAAGCTGGTCCTAATAATATTCCAATCAGCCTAACAGTTCTACTGTTTTGACAATAACTCAAAAAATGTGCACTTACAAATCCTAAAAAATTTCCAATGTTCCTAAAATCAAGTGCTCTTTTAAACGAGGCCGTACTTGACCAGGTTTTAAATTGTTTAAATTGTGTTTTTACTCCTTCTCATACCCACCCCCTAAATAAATATAATTATGAGTATGCGACACTTCTATTTCTATATTTTGCATTACAAACTTAGAAGTATACGTTCTTTAAAGCTGTAAAGAATACGTTAACACGTTTTGTAATTCCATTTTCAAATGAAATATCATTATATTTTGTAACACCGACAAGAAATATAGATGATAAATGTTCATATTTCACCTCTAATGCATTCTGCGTGCCAAGGAGCAGATCGAGCGGTTTAACCAAACTCTATCAAAAGGATTAAAAATAATAGGTGAGAAAGAGGGAAATAACAATTGGAAAAATTGGCTACGAAAAATCCAGCACTCCATAAATAATGCTCCAAACGACACAACGAAAGTATCTCCAAAGGAATTAATTCATACGTATATATTCGTCGCGACCAATCTTTGTTGAAAAATTAAAATTATAGTTATATGAGTAGGTGATATGGTAGTAGTATTTAGGGAGCTGACGTCAACTGGAGATAGTAAAATCTACAACAAAAGTTTCGTGGTCTCTTTAAAGTGATCAAGGTTCTACATGGTGATAGGTGTCTAAGATTTAACTAAAGCAATTTCAATTTAAAGGTATAATCACCTAAGATAGGATGAAATTGGTACCTGCACCAGATTTAATGGTAAAAGGAATTGAGGGCAATCCAATATCAAACCGACCGAATGTAAAGACAGTTTAACTTAACTAATTTTATTATTTAAATTTTATTATTTTATGTTTCTCTTAATTGCATTTAACGCCATCTAATAACATTTTTGAATTCTTCTATAAATAGTGTTAAAACTTCGTACTAATTAATATTATCGGATGTAAATTATGGAACCCTGCGGAACACCCTTTGTGATGAGATAGATGATCAGAGAATAAACAAGCAAGGAGTCAAGAGAGCAAACAAACTGATTACGAACGACCTGTCAAGTATGAATAAATGAGGTTACAAGTACTGGACAAAAAGGAAAACTGAATCTTGATCTTGGCCACCAAAAAGGAATTGTGGACAGAGTTGTTGTTATTGTAGCGACGGGTTTGGTGCTAATCCTCCAGCTCCATGTCCAGGCTCAGGAACTCTGCTACTGCTCTTGGGCGGTACTATAAATCTTCCTTCGTTAAGCTGGTTGAATTTTCAGGACATCTACATCGTGGTCTACATCGTGCGGGATGCGGGACACTTGTCAATAATTTAAGGAGCAACTCTGCTCATGTAGTTTTTTAGGATGCGTGATAAACCGGATCTTAGTTGAACTAGGATGGATCTGGTGCTACGGGGTAGTTGGATCTCTTCAGCAGCGACTTTTGGTGGCTTTCTATTTAGAACTCGATTTGGGGCGTAGTTCCTAATAACACCTTCAACAGCTATAATATGAAGTGTTTTTAAGCCTGTTCTATAAACAAGCTCGTCGATGTTACCTGATACGTCGATGTTACCTGTGCACAGAGTCAAAGGCTTTGCTAAAGTCAAGAAACAAAAGGATGGATACCATTTTCCTGTAATTTAAACAATTTCAATGCTATTTTTGCGTTAAATAAAATGTTTGTTGTTCCATATTCACTAAATTTTCCAGCAAGAACCCTCCCTCCCTCCATTGGTCAATGTGGTCCCGCTTTACTAATATTAAAATCTGAATACCTTACTCAATCAACAGAGATTTAAAAAAAGCGTTTACCAACACCTCAGAACGGATGTTGTTGTGGAACCCAACTATCACCTAGGTCGTAGAAGGTGCTTATATTTGTGTTGTGACACATTTTGTAATTCCTATTACATAATTCTTTTATTAAAAAAAAATAATAACAAGAAAAAATCATTGCCTAGAATTTTTACTCTGTAATAATACTTATATAATAAATAGTATATTATTAAATTAGAAGCTAAAGAGCTATTTTTTGCTACACAAAAAGTCACTTTAGCTCCGAATTAGTTACACTATTTTTTCGGCAAACGTTTAAATATGTTTAAAAATATGAAATAAATGCATCAAATTTTTTATAAATATGATTCCAAAAGGTATGAGGTAATAAATTTTCTGAAATTAATTTTTATTGATTTCAATTCATTAAAATGAACTGAAATGCATTCTGTTCTGAACAAATTCATATTATCATGTTATTTTACTTTACTGCTGCTGTAAAATATGAAATTTACTTTACTGCCGCCGTAAAGACATGAAATCTACTTTACCGCCTCCGCAAAAATATGAAAGTTACTTTACAGCCGCCGTAAAAAAAATGGCGTTAATTTATGTTATGGCAGTGTAAACGCACCCAATAATGTATTTGACAATTCATAGTATAAACTTACTCACTTGAGCTTATAATATTTGAAGTAACAACACGCTTTTATTTTTCTCTCTGTTAACAGGTTATGGGCTCAGTACCACAACCAAAGGAAAAATAATAATCGTAATCATCGTAAAATATAATTAATTTTACTGAATTTTAAAGCTCAAGTAGTGATTGTTTTTTGGTGACAATTAAAAAAGCTGAATATTATTGACATTAGTTGTCAATTTTTACATTTGTTGTAAATTAATTATTCACATGTTTTGAATTGTGATGAAAAACAATATGGCTGCTGGAAAATCTGATTTCAACATTGAAAAGCTGCAGTTTTTTTTTTTAATAAAATGTGTTGTGTTGTAGAAATTACAATATGTGTCACAACAACACACAAAAACCTTTTAAGACCAAGGTCCCACAACAACATACATTCAAAGGTGTTGATGGACGTAAATCTTTCTTGGAGCTGAAAATTATCATACGTGGTGTTTTGCTATGCATATTTATTTCGACATCAAAAAATGGCACAAATGTTTAGAAAGGTCTAATGATAAGTCAAAACCAAAAGAAACAAATGAAGATTTGCTCCGTGAATCGAAATCAACATTGGCTTTGAGCGTGGATCCAGAATTATTTATTCATATAATTGCTTGCAAGTCAGCTCTTGAAATTTGAAAGAAATTTCAAAATTTATACCAAGACCGTGGATTGCTGAGAAAGATAACTCAATTACGCGCACTTATTTCAATTCGTCTGGAGAAATGTAAAAGCATGCAGAAATATATTGATGAAATTAGGTCAATTTCATGTAAACTCACGAACATACGATTTGTAATATATGATGAGTGGTTAGCTGCGATAATGTTGGCAGGCTTAACTGAAGAATATAAGCCTTTAATTCTGAATTTTGAGGCAACTGATACAATCAATGCAGATCAAATTAAAATGAAGTTACTTGACACTCAATATGCATCAAAACCATCTAAGAATAATGCGTTTTTCAGTAAAATAAAAAACTAAAAGCCAATTAAATCTCAAAAATAAAATGTAATGGTAATATTACTTGTTATGCATGTGGTGAAAAAGGTCACAAAAGTGTAGAGTGTAAAAACGCTAGCAAGGTAGATGACAAGAATAAAAATTCACACAGATCCACAAGTTTCAAAGAATTTCATAAAATTAAGTCAGCGAAGAGAGCGTTTGGTGTATCGTTTATGAAAACTAACTCAACAGATTGGTATTTGGATAGCGGTGCGTCAAGCCATATGACGCTAAATGTAAATTTATTACAAAATCAAAAGCAACATTGTGTAAAAGAAATTCTAACAGCAAATGATTTGAGAATGCCAGTAAAACTCTATAGGCGGTGCCAAATACTTCATGACGTTCGTTAACGATTGCTCTAGAAAAGTGTTCATATATTTTTTGACGTAAAAGAGTGAAACTTTTGAGGCGTTTGTTGATTTTAAATCGCAGAAAGTCAGACTGGTTGTAAAATTAAAAAATTTCGTACCGACAATGAAAAATAATATATGTCCAATGAGTTCAATCAATTTTTACGCAAGCACGGCATTCAGCATCAGTTAACCAATGTTTACACTCCTCAGCCGAACGGTCTTGCTGAGAGAACTAACAGAATGATAGTCGAACGAGCAAGATGTTTATTGTTTGATGCCCATCTTGATAAAACTTTTTGGGCTGAAGCAGTTGCAATGAGTATGTACCTAATTAATCGTACGATTTCTTCAGTTTTAGTGAACAAAACACCTGAGGATGTATGGACAGTCGTGATGTGGTTTTCCATGAAAATTATGATGAACCAATGGTGAGTTTATCAGTTGACAATTGTTCTGAAGTCATTGCTTATTCAGATGAAGTGAGGGTTGATTATAATGGAAGTGATGATATTATTATATCAAATGATGCCGGCTATGATTTTAATCAATCTGAAGGAGAAATGGTAGCGGAATCCGAAATTCGACGTCCACGCCGTACTGCCTGGGTAATGCTGACAGAATTAGGTTGGTGTATTGGAGACAAGCAGTTAAAACTGCTTAGTCAATGACGCTACATCACGGCCAGTTGGTGCCTTACAACCAATGCGACTCAAGCGTCTGTTCTCCAAATCAGGGGTGGCTTGGAGCGGGCGTCTGTATTGAATCAAGGGGCTCGCTATATAAACGTGTAAAAAGGTTGTTTTTGGTGACCTTAATATGCAGAACGAACCCATTCACGACAATTTGGGTTGGGCCTAAGGTTAACACCCTAACCCTGGGACAAAACTAATATGTTAAATTTGGTTATCAGAAAGAGAATAACTGACCCGGACAAAAAAACAGAATTTTACCCGGACGTGAAAAAATACCAGACTACCGAATCGGAACGTGGAACGTGCGCAGCCTGAGCGCTCCTGATGCTCTTATAAGTCTAGAAACAGAGGACAAATGGAATAGGATGGAATTATTGCTCTACAAGAAATTAGACAGCCGATAATCGGAAAACAAGATTTGGATAGTCACTCTCTATACTTTAGTGGTCACTGGTCATCCTTCTTAAAGAGCATTTGGAACTGGCTTTCTTGTTGGTGCACGCATACAAGAAGAAGTGATGAAATTCATCCCGGTCAGTGAGAGGATTTGCTACCTACGTGTACGCGCTACATATAACAATATTTCTCTTATTGCCGGGCATGCACCTACTGAAGCTAAGACCGTTGACGGGAAGGATAATTTCTACAAAGCACTGGAAGATGTTATGAAACAAACACGCAACTTCATTATGGTTCTTGGAAACTTCAATAGGCAGGTTGGAAGAGATATCTCTTATGGAAATGTGGTGGGTTCCAACAGCCTGCATTTGAATTCGAATGATAATGGTGAGAGAATGACTGAGTTTGCAATATCAAATAATTTGAGAATAACCAATTCTTTCCGCATCGATCGATTCATAAACAGACTTGGGTCTCACCGAATGGAAACACTCGAAATCAAATTGATCACGTTCTAGTAACAGCACGTTTCTTTTCGAGCATTGGAGATGTGCGATCCTTTAGAGGTGCATACATTGGAAGTGGCCACTTCCTTGTATGTGCAAAGATAAGTTTCCACTTCCCAAATCCAGGCATTCCAAAATTCAACCAACGGAAAATTTTAACATCTCATCATTAAAGAATGCTGAAACAGAAGAGAGATATCAAATCCATATTGCCGAAACATTGGATAAATCAGAAACCATTAATGGAGACGTCGATAAGTCATGGTATTTGCTCAAAGATGCTGTTTTAAGCGCTGCTGAGGGAATGGTTGGACGACCACAGAACCACTCCCAGAAGCCATGGATGGATCAAGCATGCCTTGACACTATTCAATACAAAAGAGATTGCTATCTAAAATGTCTGTAAGGACGCAACACCAGGTCCACGAAGGAGAACTATAAACTTTCAAGACAAGCCGTTACAAAGCTATGTAGACGAACATCAATCGCATAACTTCTTACAACAGGTTAAAAGCTTAAAGAAGGTCCCTCAAACTAGATCGACTGCTATTCAAAACGAAGATGGGGAGCTACAAGTAGACCTTAAAAATAATTTAGATATTTGGGCCGCTTATTTTGAGAATCTTCTCAACTTAAGTGACCAGCAACAAGTCGGGCGACGAGCAAAGCTTCTTCGTGCGTCAAAGATACATGTAGACGAACCAACCAAAGAGGAATTCAAAGCGGTGCTGTCAAAATGGTGCCGCAATAAACACCTGGTATCGACGATATAAAATCCGAAACGATTGTACATGGTGGCGAAACTCTATCCTTAAGATTGTTTGAACTTGTTCAAATGATCTGAAGGACTGAAACCATGCCACAGGACTAGAACACAGCTATGCTGATACTAATCCATTAAAAAGGTAATCGCCTACAATGTGCAAACTACAGACGAATCGTTCTCCTTTGCACAGCATATAAGATCTTTTCCTACATTTTACTATCCAAAATCAATCCCGTTGCTGAACAACTGTTTGGAGAATATCAGTGTGGTTTCCGGCGGGGCCGAGGTACCACCGATGCACTTTTCTCGATGAGGATGATTTTGGAAAAGTGTTGAGAGTTCAACATAACTGTGCACCAACTTTTCATTGAAGACTTGACTTTTCTTTTTCAGGCAGGCCTACGACTCTCTCGAACGAATGGGAATTCCTGGTAAACTGGTTTCACTATACAAAATGACAGTACAGAACTCTCAATGCTGTGTACGAGTAGAGAACGAAATATCAAAGTTTTTTAAAGTCGGTTTGATAATCAAACGGTTATCACTTCCATTAAAAGAAAACTTTTTTAAGGTGACACACAAAAATGTGATAGATGGTTTATCAAGAGAAAGCACTTATGTAATAATCCTTCCACTTCAGGTTAATTTCTTAGTCAAAAATTGGCAGAGCTAAATCATTTATACGTTGGATAAAAACGGTTTCTTTACTTTTAAACAAATGTAACGATAAGAGACAATTAATTTCTTTTAACCTCACTATTTCTAGCCTTGGAATATGTGTTCCGTCAAAAGGAACTACCGACTAATAACAATATCTTGTCAATAAACTCAGTACAGATGATTGCTTACGCCGATGATGTTGTCATCCTCGGCCGAAGTGATGCTGTTATGAGTGAGACTTTCAAGTCGCTTGAGAGTGGTGCTAGGAAAATTGGTCTGCAAACTATTTACAATAAAACCAAACATATGAATGTTTAAAGAGAGGCTGAGAAGAAAGATTTGATGTGCGGCGATGAACGAATTGAGAGAGTTGAATCTTTTAAATATTTGGAATCAATGCTTGACTCAAACAACAGCATACTTACAGATGTAAAAGCTCGAATCACTGCAGGTAATCGAACTTTCTACTCAATTAAATCTCTACTTGGATCACCGTATGTATCAACTAACACCAAGCTCAAGTTATACAACACATTTATTAGAAAGGTTGTGATGTATGGGTCACAAACGTGGACTCTAAACAAAATGACGAATCGCATTTATCTGTATTTTCACGTAAGATCCTACGCTACATTTTTTGTCCACTTAAGACAGACGATGGAGAGTATAGAACCCGGTATTACTTTGAGATCAGAGACCTTCTTGAGGGTCCTGATATAATAGGTTTTATCCGTTCTAATAGGATTGCTTGGTTTTGGCATGTTCTATGAGCCGATTCACAGTTAGGAATGATTAGAAAAATGTGCGTTAGTACCCCAGGGAGTGGGTGACCGCGAGGTAGACCACGAATACAATGGGAGACTGACGTAATAAACGACCTTAAAAAAATCGGCTGCCATGGTAATTATGTCGCTGTTGCGAATGTCCGTGGTGAATATTCAAAGCTGATTAGCCTAGCAACGCTCATACATGGAGCATGAACGCCTTAAAAAAAAAACAAAACAAGAAAAAAGTCAACACATGTGATCAAGATTATCAACCTGAAGAAAATATTTCATCAATGGATGATATGACGCTGAGAAGATCTTCGCGTGAAAGGAAGCCGCGTCAATTTCGTGATTATGTAAGTTATTTTTTATCAAATAAAACTAATGATTTTGATCCTGAAACAGTTGAACAAGCAGCAAGCAAAGATGATTATATAAATTGGAAGACAGCAATGCAGGATGAAAAAAAATCATTGAAAGAAAACAAAACATGGACATTAGTTGAATACTTCGATATGACGCACGTCTCGTCGTAAAAGGGTGTGCACAAAAATATGGCTTTAGCTGGCTAGATGGCTTTAGCGGTTAAGCATGATTTGAAGATACATCAAATGAATGCGGTGACAGCATTTTTACAGGGCGACATAGATGAGGAAATGTATATTTTGCAACCCGAATGTTTTGATGATAGGACAAATCGTGTTTGTAAATTGAATCGTGCCAAGTATGGGTTAAAACAGGCTGGACGCCAATGGAACATAAAACTTGATGCTGCGTTGAAAACATTTGGACTTTGTAAATCTGAAATGGACCCATGTATCTATTTAAGTAGAAAGTTAAATTTAATTGTTGCATGTTATGTGGACGATTTGATGATATTTTGGAAAAATGAAGAAAATTTATGCGACTCAAACAATTTATGTTTGCAAATTTTAAAATGAAAGATTTAGGGCTGACGAATGAATGTGTTGGCATAAGTATAAGGCAAGCAGAGAATTACATCGAATTAGATCAATCAAATTATGTGAAGGAAATTTTAATTCGTTTTGGAATGGACAAGTGCAATCCAATTGGAACACCTATAGTGATGTTAATCAAAAATTAGCGATTTCAATGACACCCCAGGTTCGAGCTGATAAATTGAAAAATATACCGTATCAACAAGCTGTTGGTTGTTTACAGTATCTCACACAGTGCACCAGGCCTGCTATAAATTTCGCAGTAAATGATGTCAGCTGATTCAATTCCAATTATTCTATTGCTCATTGGAAGGCAGTTAAACGAATACTGCGTTATTTAAGTGGAACTGTGCATTATAAACTTCGATATGAAAAGGGTGATGAATACCAAATTTCAGGATTCAGTGATGCTGACTGGGCGTCAGATGTAGACAAGCGGAGATCTTGCACAAACTATTTGTTCAAGTTGTCAAATTGTGCAATTACTTAGTCAAGCAAGCGTCAAAAAACCATCGCGCTCTCAAGCTGGCACTGAATCCCAACAATGCTAAATTGATAAAGACAAGACTTTATTGCAATTTAAGACAGACTTAGATTTGGTCGAAAATGTAGATGTAAAAGATTGACTAGAAGCGGTAAGACCTATAGACCAACAGTGTAGGTTCTTACCAGAGAAGATTCAACACTGATGAGCACTGACACAATATTAGAATTCATCCTTTTTAATGCATTATAAAATTAGTAAGAAGTTGATGGATAATTTGAAGATTCGAATTTATGAACTTTGGAATGCAGAGGTTAATCATTTATTAAGTTGCCATAAAAACTCTACGATCACGCCATCCAGAACTACACTAATTTATGCAGGCCCGTTGGCGTTGGCATCTGTTTTTGACGTGAATGATGATGAAATTATTAAAACACCTACCAATAATTCATACAAGTGATTTTAACTATACAAGAAGAATTTAATGTATTGCTTCAGAAAAATGAATCATCAAGAGTCCCATGGACAAGACAATTTCAAGTGATGAAAGGCTAAATTTTCTGTATTTTCTCTGTTTTCTATCTCTCCATTCCCAGGCAGAAAATTTACAGAAGATTTTGATGCAATATTTACAATTAAACCAATATCTTTGGATGTGAAAAGAGTATTTTCAATGTGTGCCAACTTCTGTAAAGGTCACGCTTTTCTACTAGTCGTTATCAGCGCTTGTATTTTGAACATATTATTGTAAAAAATAAAATATATATTAAAATTTAACTTAAACTTTCATAAAAAATTAGAAAAAAAGTAAAACAGCTGTTAACAGCCACAAAAACTCCTAGAACGGTTGAGATATAAACGCCCATGGAACAAATTAGCTGTAAGCGAATTGAATATAATTTTTTTGACGTTTGTTGATGAAAAAATTCACCAAATTTTCCATACTAAAAACCTGTAACAGATTTTGACAATTCTTTCAAAATTAAGAAAAAAACATCTATAAAAACAAAAAAACCAACATTAACAAAATTATATTCTTATGTTTTAAGTGTTTTAATTTATTTTTTTTTCGGTGTCCCTTAGTGCCTTTGAATTACAAAGTGCCCTGGTTTCTATTAAAGTGCCCGAAAGGCACTATAGTACTCCTTTCGACAGCGCTGGTAACAACCCGCTTTTATTTTTCTCTCTGCTAACAATTTACAGCCGCTTTGAATAAACGTCAAAAAGTACCACTTTAACCTTCTCTCTAGCGGGAGTAAAATAAAACTTTACAGCCGTTTGCCGAAAAAAGTTAATTCCTTTTGGAAACAAAATTAGGTAAGTCTCCAAAAACCAAAAGCAAACGTTTCTTTCCTTTAATTAGCTTAATATTATTTAATTATTCTTGCTTTATAATGAGATTTAAACACAAAAGCTACACGTGCCCACTATAAATAAATATAACATGTCAAAGTCCCTCTCTTAATTTTTTCCCTCCCCCGTTTCCATAACAACCTAACAAAAATTATTAATATTATTATACAAACAACAAATCTATTTTCATTTTCATCGTGTACTCCGTAATTGTATTGTAAAAATTATATTAATGTATTGACTCATGAATGACATGGTACTATTCGCGTTTTTATAATAAAAAAATATCGCGCAAAAAAATCAACAAGAACAACTTACACAATTCCAACTCGCGCGTTTGTATTTTTTTCTGATTATATGAGAACAAACAAATAATTTGTTTTTATAAGAACGTAACGTTATAAAAACAGTTCGTGCTACGACGTGATACTAAACGGAACTAAGATTAAAAATTTAAAAAAAAAATTTTGTTAAATAATTATTTATAAAGAAAAATAAATTGTGCAATTGTTATCGTTAAGAAAAAAATTATGATAGTAATGTTAACTTAAAACAATTTTTATTTAAATAAAGTGAATAAAACATTTATTTTTTTATTGTCTTGTGGATTACTAATCAAAAAATTTGTTCGTTTGTAAGTTTTATTTTTAGTTTAATCGATTTAATTACAATCCTACGGATTTTCCATGTTATCATGATGATTCCTAGGATTTTTTTTTTGTTTTGATTAATTCTGTGAAATTTAGTCATAATTATAACCCAAAAAAAATGTGAAAAAAACATAAACAAAATAATTTAAGGTCTCCCACATACGAAATATATTCCGTCTCAATAAATTAAGAGTGAGATAACACAAACAAAACTATTTCATAATAACAACAAATAACAATAGAATTGATAAGACACCAACGTTATCATTGGAAATGACGCAACGATTCTTTGAACTATCGTCATTAAGTGTTTTTGTTCGTTGATTCATACTTATCACTATTATATTACGTCATGGGGATTTAATTATAATCCTTATTTAAATTTTATAGTTATCCCGTTCAATTAAACGTTACTCGACCGACTGACTGAGTTAGTCTATAAAAAATATGTGATAGTGGAATAGAGTAAAAAGAATAGCATCAGTAACAGTAACAAATTAAACACGCAATAATAACAACAACAAAATTAAGTTCATTGAACCTGGTCATAGAAATTCTTAGTAATATCCTTAAGTGTTTTTTAACATAAAAAAATGTTGTTTTAAGATAAGAATATTGCCCTCTTTTATGGTTCAAGGTTACAACGTAACCTGTTCACCATAAAAATATCGATTATGTACTTGGAAATCGTTTCAGAGGAAAAGAAAAAAAAATAAAAATATTTTAACTTGTGCGAGACAGTCGCTAAGTTGAAGGTCAATTGGTGGATAAATTTCTTTGTTTGCATTTGAATTTGAGATACATGAGACAGCCAGCCGGATAGATTAACAAAAAAACAACTATAACAAAAATCGGAAATTCTTAAGCAAATACGAAGATAAAAAAAAATCCTTCGTTTTAGAGAGAATTGCAATTTAGACAAAGAATGGAAAGAAAGAGTAAATTATATTTGTATGGGTTGGTAGAAAGGGTATGATTAAAAAAGCAGTGGGGAAAGAGGATTTTAGCAAAAATAATAACGTCTAGCCAAGTTTTTTTTGTTGTTGCAATTTTCGGTTATAAATGTGTGCTAATTTTTTTTATTAGATGGAGTTTGTGATCGGCAAACTGTTGTTGCAATTTTTCTTATGGTTAAGGTCATTGATTGTTGTTTTCATAGTATGTATCAAATTAAAATTCTAGAAGTGTTTTTGAGTATAAGAATATTTTTATGAATAGGGGATGATGTAGACATTATTGATTTTTTTAACTTATGGAAAATTTGATGATATTGCATATAACTTTTAAATGGACCAGAAAAGTAAGGCTGGTATTAATTTTGTTTTACTGGTTCATATGAATCAGTTTCATCAACTTATCCTCAGGAAATTGCGGACGGTACCAATTACAAAATGATTCGATTGGCCGCTAATTGATATAATGTTTGCATCTGAATGAATTTTGTGCTATTGGTAAATTTGTGGTGACAAAAATAACACTGACATAATTGTTGAAGACAGCTTAACGGTAAAACTCAGGCTATATGTTTAATTCCAAGTTCATGAGCAGGGAGAACTACCAGATATATAAGAATAGTTTTACATGAAAAATTTTACCAACTAACTATTTCTGGCGTGTAAACTCAATCCTGCTAAGAGTCGACATTGAAAAAAAAATTGCAATATTTGGGACGCTGAGGCATAACAGCTTGATCTTGCTGATTAGTAATTCTGAATCTTTCCAGACAAGATGATTGGTTAAGCCAGTTGAATTGGAATATTCCGAACCAAAGCTGCAAATAAATCATAGAACAGTAATAATATGTTTTCTTGTTTAGTCTCTGCCAATCAATAAACCTAAGCCTTATCGAAACTATGCTTCCCGGTGGCTCGTTTTCGAACAACAGACCTTCGCAATGAAGCTGTATTAGACTAATAAATTTTATACATATAGCATTATTAATCGGAATATTATCTCCGATCATGCAATGACGTTTTTAAAAGTAGAAAACGAGAATTGTCAAAATTGTTGTTTTAAAACGAGTTTCAGAATAAAAATTGTTAAGGTAAAGATCGACCAGAAACCTGATTTGGTTTTTGGTATTTGAACCCTAGTTGGCCAAGCAGATCAAGGCCTGATACATAATGCCTTACTAGGGTTTGCCCTATTTAAAAGGGTCAGGCCCATATCAGAAATTATATATGATTTCCCTATTAGGGTCGGCCTTATTTAACCTGAACTAAGCTCTATTCAAAACACACGATATTGCCTGTTTTTTTCGCACAAAAAAATTGTGAACTTATAGTGCTATTTTGAATTTAAAATTCAATATAAAAAATATTTAACGGCATCTTGAAATATAAAACTCCAAATAAAAAAAGTTTACAAAAATTTAATCAAAAACGCTAATCAATTTTTTTGCATATTGCAATGTTCATTGCTTTTTGCATATGGCGTCAATCAAGCAGGCTATAAATATTGGGGGTTTTACCCTATTTCATTTGATAAAATTTCATGTGGTTAAAATTCACTAAAGTATAATCCATTTTAGAAATATGTATATAATTCAAATCGTTTCATGTATGGTTTTGGTCTCCCTTCTCAGATGAAAGACTATAATATAATATTGATTAAGGTGGGATATGTTTTAATTTTTTTCCATTGTAACTATTAATTAATTTATATATAATATAATAAATAGATATATGTATAGAGATATCAAACAGATTATAATATTTTATGATCTAACATTTTAAATAAACATTTTAAAAAACTTTTTCCAAATATTTTCGGTTTCTATAAAACCTTCCTCAGGGAAATATTTATTTCTATTGATAGAAATAAAGAATTCTAAGACACTAGAAATGAATGTATTCAATTGAATAGAATGAAAAATTGCTTTGAAAAGTGAAAGATCCGTAACAAAAGTTTTATCTCAATTCCGGTCGGTTCGGGGAATCGAACCGGCGTCCCTCTGATCAAAGTTTATATGGTTAACAATTTAACCAACTCGACCAGCGACGAGATACAATTTTGTTTTTGGACGATCGACTTAACATCACAATTATTTAATTCATTTTTAATGTCAATTTTTTGTCTTATTTATTTATTCTGCGAACACGTTTTACTGTTCTTCATACCTCAACTAAGTTGACATTGAATGAAGAACATTATGAATCTACGAATATGGAAGACAAATCCCAACTAGTGCAGAATGGCCAGTAACCAATTTAAATTCAAGATTTTATTAAGAGTTTAGCAATGGATCTAACCATTATGTAGTTTAGAAATCTAAGACACTAGAAATGAATGTATTCAATGGAATAGAATGAAAAATTGCTTTGAAAAGTGAAAGATCCGTAACAAAAGTTTTATTTTAATTCCGGTCGGTTCGGGGAATCGAACCGGCGTCCCTCTGATCAAAGTTTATATGGTTAACCATTATAATTGGTTAGTGGTCATTCTCCACTAGTTGCGATTTGTCTCCCATATTCGTAGATCCATAATGTTCTTCATTCAATGTCAACTTAGTTGAGATATGAAGAACGGTATAACGTGTTCGTAGAATAAATAAATAAGACAAAAAATTGACATTAAAAATGAATTAAATAATTGTGATGTTAAGTCGATCGTCCAAAAACAAAATTTTATCTCGTCGCTGGTCGAGTTGGTTAAATGGTTAACCATATAAACTTTGATCAGAGGGACGCCGGTTCAATTCCCCGAACCGACCGGAATTGAGATAAAACTTTTGTTACGGATCTTTCACTTTTCAAAGCAATTTTTCATTCTATTTAATTTGAATACATTCAATTCTAGTGTCTTAGAATTCTAAACTACATAATGGTTAGATCCATTGCTAAACTCTTAATAAAATCTTGAATTTGATAGAAATAAGTATTTCCCTGAGGAAGGTTTCATACAAACCGAAAATATTTGAAACAAATAAAAAGTTTTTTAAAGTGTCTAAGTCGGTTACGAATAATCAAAGTTATTGAAATAACACTTCAAGTAGTTCTTAAACAATCTTCATTTTAAATACAATTTATATATAAATATACCAAGACCTGGTCTGACTATCCAAATCAGAGCGTGATCCGGTTATCCAAGTCAGGCCCTGATTCGATTATCCTAATCACTGTCTGATCCGAATATCCCAATCATGATCTGATAGGAAAAAGGCGTTACACTCATGATCAGGCTTCAAACAGACTGCCCTACTAATGCCTGATCCTTAACATGGCAAACCTGATCGGGACCCTATTTGAACCCGGACAAATTTCTGCTCGTACTTAAAAAATTGGTTTACAAAAACTGTAGCAAAAGTTTCTACCTGAGTTTATAATTATTATAATAGTAAGCTAATGTTACGAATTGAATAACGATATACCGAAAGAAAAAATTCGGTTACTGTAGCCTATTTTGTGCCAACCGAATTTTTCTTGTCACAATAACCTCAAATTCGGTTGTCTTTTCTTCAAAAACCAAATTTGAAGACATAACAGCCGAATTGAAGACACAGCAGCCGAATGTGATGTCATCGTGACCGAATGATCATATTTTTTTTCGGCATTAAAAAATTGTTTTGCATATTTGTGTTCCGTCCTCAAAAGTTGACTTGGGGGTCAACCTCGACGGTTAACATAAATCACCATCACTGGTTTCGTTAAGAAACAAATTCGTAGCTCAAGGTTTTGTTGGAGTTGATGAAAAACATGTTGATAAGAATCAAAAGAGTTCTACATTCCAAGTTTGGGTTTACTGCTGATGATATACATCTTTTTAACTTTTCATATCAACGACAAGCTTTTTGTTTGTTCACTGAAAGAAAAAATTTTATCATTCGGTTGGTACTGTAATTATACGGTCACAATGACCTCATATTCGCTTATTGGGTCTTTAATTCGGTTTGGTTTTGAAGATAAGACAACCGAATTTGAGGTTATTGTGACAGAAAAAATTCGGTTGGCACAAAAGAGGTTGTGATCGATTTTTTTCTTTCAGTGTTCAATCACCACAGTCTTCGTTCATGGCAGGATTTTGATAAATGTTGATACATGATCTGGATCGGTAAAAACTAACTCACTTGTTGTGCAGAACAATTTTGTGGGATCTGCTGAGCAGCTGTTTGTTTCAAAGATCAATAACTTAAAATATCGATGTGTTGATGCACTGGAAGAAAAAATTCGATCACTACAACCGCTTTTGTGCCAACCGAATGTTTTCTGTCACAATAACCGCAAATTCAGTTGTTGTGTCTTCAAATTTGGTTTTTGAAAAAAAGACAACAGAGTTTCAGGTTATTGTGGCAGAAAAAATTCGGCTGGAAAAGAGGCTGTAGTGACCAAATTTTTTCTTTCAGTGTGGTTGTTAATGCTTGGTTTAAAAACAGTTTGACCTAGATGGGAAGTTGAACCCGGGTTCACTGAGTTGGAGACCATCGTGTTAATTGAGTTTTTGTTGTTGATTTTTTTAGCAAAGTACTCGAGTATTATTTTGTTCAGGCAACCCCTATCGTAACCGTAGAAGTGAATGTTTTATTTTAACTTATCCAGTCCTAATTCAGTTCTGATAGATCTAACTTGGATATTTTGAGCAGTTTGCTTCTAATCGGGGTCTAGTATTGCACCTACCAGTAGTAGAAAAAGCACAATGAGCCCTATAGGAGCCGGGTATATGATGACGTGGTAGTTCATAAAAATATGATGACTTAGTGGTTCACTACTCAAACAGAAACTGAAAGTTGAGTTTATTGGCAACTGGCAGCGATGATTGTTCTACATATCCAAAAACCAAATGTTCTAACTGTGCATACAGATATTACATTATGCTTCCATCAGTATATAATCTCTTTTATAGCTGCAGGTTCAGCCAGAAAGACAATGCAACGATCAGGCAAAAAAAGGTTTAAATTTAGTTCTTTGCAGAATGCTCCACAGTTGACTTTTCTATTCATTTTCGATTTATCTACATCGAAGTTGATAACACCTTTATGTATGTTTAAATAGTTCGCTTTCTTAATCCGCACTGGAAAAAATAGCAGATATTATGCCAGCCTCTGAGGATGGTTTCGGAATCGAATAGTCTGTGTTCGAGGAAATATCCCTACTTACCAGAAATGTGACATGTCTATTATTGCTGCAAATCTGGATACCGTTAGCCTGCAGCAACTGTCGTACTGGCGGATATCTGTTTGGCCGAGATGTCAGTTGAAATAAGATGAAGGAGAATTTCTAGTGCTACAGTGGTTGTGCTCCTTAGATGCTTCTAAGGAATAATCATTGAGATCTCTGATCTTTCATAAAGAGTTTCTGATTGACCATTTGACCAACCAGTAAACCGTTAAACATGTGCTAATAAACCACTAAACCATTAAACAGTAAAGTTTATCAAACTATGAAAGTATATATCCAGTGTACAACGTGAGACTCGAGACCCCATTTTCATCCAGGGCCATTTTTGCACGAGCAAAGCGCTATGATAGCTTACCTTCGTCTATCAAAAATGCTTAGTTTATTGTCTAGAATAAACCCTAAGAAATTAGCCTTAACTGTAACACTTATCCTGTCTCAGTTGAGAGTTGAAGAGACACCAATCTCGATTCTGTGAATTCATAGCCAATCCACAGCTATCAGTTCATTTGGAGAGGATGCTAAGAGTACTTTGCATTAAATCCCTAAGAGTACCAGAATATTTGCCTAAGATGCCAATGCAGCGTCATTCCAAAAATCGTTTACTATAAAGATAAGCCCTACTATCGAAGAAACGAACCATAGTATATTTATTACAGTCTGGCTGTTAGCTGTTTCGATAGACTCTCCTTGTAGTATGCATGCAAAATCTGTCAAAAAATCTTCTATCAATTTGTATAGTGTTTCAAAACAAGAAAAAACAAGAGGAATGGCTGATAAACTCAGGTCTTTGGAATTGCAATGAAATCGGTTCCGATTTCCCCACCTTATATATAAAGATAACCTTTTCATCGGCTTATTTTCGAGGAATGTGACATAATGCCAGACTGCTCCTAAAAATAACTAGCAGCCAGAGCAATGGTTAGATCAATGGTTTTTTTAATCCCTCCTGGGACAGTGGGATGACATCGTCCGGCTCTGCAAACATGAAGGGTCTGAAAGTCTTAACCACCCGCAAGGTTTTACCAGCACAAATGATTTGTTAGGCAATGTTCTGACTAGCCCTGTTTCCATGCGTTATGAGCACAGGGCAGGTGTCTCAGAGCAGCCCGGCAAATGCATTTATAGCAGGAGTTTCAAGGGCTTTGTGGATATTTGCAGGAAGGTCGACTGACCATCTGGTCGTTGTATATAACTCAGGAGGTGGGAGTAGTTAATAATACTTTGCGAAGTCTTGCTGCCTCAAAGGACCGGGACATTTCATTACAGTAGCGCCTCTAGAAATTAATATTCATTCAGCTATTAAAAATGTTGGTGGTCGAGGGGAATCAGACAAGATTGTCACTTGACTGAATTTCGATGATCCAATCAAGCAGTTTCGTTGATAATCCAGCTAAAGATTTAATACTTCTGGTATGAACTACTTGTCAGCAGAAACAAAACGTGCTATGCTAATCATAAGGTTTCTAGAAATTCATCTATTTGGCAAAAAATATATTGGTACAAGCTAGAAAATTCTCTGAAATCTACCAGTCTCGAAGATTGAAGTTATCTATCCTAGCTTTCATGGTTTACCATTCTAGGTCATCCTTCCATGATTATTTCACGAGGTTCATGAGGTCTTACTTAAGGGAGGAACTATAATGTGTTCACGCCTAAATAAACTATTGCCATGATCTATTCTACTCGAATTTCTGCTCTTTAGAACGTAACCTGTGTTGGAAGAGCGTATGCTTCATATTTATTATCATCTTGATTACGAATTTAATTTGATATATTTTGTAAGTTCGGACTTAAAAAGGTTTTTTTTTTGGTTTTGTTATAGAAATCATTCATTGAAATGAGATATGATGGACCGCGAATGTCCATTAGTTTGTCGTGCACGCAAAGTTAGTTTCACTCAACACCATCCAAAAGGCATAAGAGTTAACTGCTATTGGCATATGAGTTAACGTGAGATATCACTTACCACTGGCAATAGCAGTGAGATATCACTAGCCAAGGTGACATCTTAGGGGTGGTGACGGATGAACTGTATGCAGTTAACGGTAGCACTCTCAATCTTAGCTGTGAAATAATCCTTGATGATGAGACGCTATTGCTTCCTTGAGGAAATGAGCATTCATATAACTATGAGTGGACTTGAATCTTCAAGAAAGACGGTGCGTCACGGGATCAAGGAATATGCAACCGGCTGGATTATTGGGAACTACATTTTTGTTTTGTTGCATCAAATTTTTATAAAAATTTGCTATTTATTTTTTAATTTACTTTTATTTTCTCTATTCTATCATAAAATATTGGCTTATGTCATATTTTGTCAGTGATAGGATTTTTTGTTTAGTTATTCATTCTTTAACAAAAAATATAAAAACAAAAAAAATTTACGTCCATCAACAACTTTGAACGTATGTTGTTGTGGGACCTTGGTTTTAAAAGGTATTTATGTGCTATTGTGACACATATTGTAATTCCTACTACACAACACATTTTATTAAAAAAAAAAAAAATAAGTCCTATTAACCGATTTCAATGTAAAAAGTTGAACAAAACGCGTTCCTTAAACACCACCCAGGTGTCTAGACTCTAGAGAGATGCAAACATTAAATTAAAGGGAGTTTTATAGGTCGTTTTAGTAATGACAACAGTCCACAAGCCAACCCATTTGATCTACTTATTGGTGAGAGCCAAGAGCTAGCATTATCTCGTTCTGTGTTGCCCTTTCAGCAATATCAACACGCAAATAACCTAAATGGAGAACTGTCAGTCTTGGATGTAACGACCGTGGCAAGAAATATAGTCGATATAATCTAGTGATAGGCATTGAACAATAGCCATAAGGTGAAAATGTCAACTTCAAAAGATGACAGAAACCAGTTTTCCCATTGAACAATTTTAGTTTCCAGCTATATCATTATTGGCTGAAGTAATATTTTCTCGAAATTGACAACATGGGTTTTCTGTTCAGAAGCTAGTTTTTCTCTTTTACTAAATTGATGTCAATAATGCAGAGTTTACAATTTTATTTTATTCGAGCACTCATTTCACTCCTAGAAACAAGTTTGGATAGGAAAAGGAAGTCCTCATTCATAAATTTAAATGTTTATAATTTCAACATCTCTCTCGCTCATAGGAGGGATATTTTTAATTTTTCAATATCGCTCCTAAAGATTTTTTATTTTATGTATCTTTTCTATTCATCCAAGTGCAAAGAAGAAAATTATTACCTTTTCCTCATCCTTTTTATATATTTTCATAAAAAATTGAATAAAACATTCTCAAAAATTATCCACTTTTTACGTTGGAAAGCATCAATTACGAAGCAAAAATTAAATGTTCGAGTATTTGAAAGAAAATATTTTTTTCAATATAGGAGAAAGAACGATATTTTACTATTTTCACTCCTGTATTTAGGAGTGTTATATTTATTTTATGCTACTCGCTCTGAAAGAACGGAGTAAAGGAGTGATATAAGGAGCGTTTTAAACTATGCCAAAATGTGGATAAAAATAAGAAGTGGTTGGATTACGTTAGGGTATTCTCGATGCATAGAAGCAAAGTTTGGGCATGATAAGATTATGTTTTATATGCGGTCAGATCGGTGGTCTTTTAAATTACAAGATAGAAATACCAAGCAAGTGCGTATCCATTCAAAAAATATTTGCTTTCTAGCGCTACTCTATCGTTAATCATATTGAGATTTTAACTGACAATTTTTTTAATCAAATCATTTTAGTGTCAATTCGTCTAAATCATTTGATTAGACGCTAGAAGGCTAAAACCGTTAAGATCAGTCTAGTAATCATACATACGTATGAAGTAAAATAAGATCATATTTTAATTATTTCCAAACCAACCATTATGTTGCCACTGAAGTTAATTCTTGTATACAAGTTAACTTGTATACGATTTGAAGCTAACTTGTTTACTTGTATACAAAAATTGCTTCAGATGCCCAGTCTATTAAAGCGATTCACAGTTAACCTCTATGGATAGTGTTGAGATGACATAGTCGGTGACCAAGATTGGTGTTGAGAATAAATCCACAGGATTTATAAATCCACAGCTTCAGCTTTCTTTGGAAAGAATGCAAACGGAACATAAATTTCCAAGAGGTGGTTACAGTAGCATAGGCATAACTAACTACAATATAAACACACTTGAAAATGCTGCCCCCTCAACTCTAAAACCATTTTTTACAGTTTTCTCCAATAAAAATTAAAATTTAAAACTTCTAATCACAAAAAAAAAAAAAAACAAACGTTAAGATTAACCTAAATTAAAATCTAATAACATTTCTTTTTATTTTTCTAATATTTATTATATCATCTTGTCCTACTTTTCTAAGATATAATAATAAAAAAAATTATATAAATATATAACATAGATTATCTTCCGTTATATTTCTTACATCGCATATTTCATAATTAACGAACAAATAAGACGGTAAACAAGAAAAAAAATACAACGAAGAAAAAGTGTCATGATCATGATCACGATGAACAATACAAAATATCTTTAATATATGTGAATGTCCTCCATTCACAACCTTCAATATAACAAAAATCTTGATTCGTTGTCAAGATTATGAATTTTACTACTACCATACTACTACCACTACATTAAAAAACTTTTCTTTGTTTATAAACTATTTTATTTTTTTCGATTTGAGAGCAGGGTTGCCTCGTTTTAAAAGTTTCAAAGTAGGGTCACACTACCCCTTGGGTATCAAAATTCAAAACTAAAAAAGTCGTCGGATTTGTGCCACTTCATTTCCAGTTAAAAAAAATTTTTGTTTAACACAATTAGGTTTCTATTTGGTGTAAGTATGAATGTATACGTGTTATTTCTGTAATACTAATTTGGTTATTTATAATGAATAATGGCATACAAATTCGCATTGATGTTATCGGTTTCCAATGCAGTAACACTCAAAAAACTTAAATTTAGAGTTTTTAAGAAATCAGAAATACAGCTAAACATATCATCTGCGGATTCATTGGAACTATCATAAAAATTTTGTTCTGTGTAAGATATTGTATTAGAGTTTGCTTAAAGTAGGACATTTTTATATTAAAGGAGGACTAAGGACATTCTTGATTTAAATGAGGACTGTCCTACCGAAAGTTGGACACGTGGCAACCCTATTTGAGAGCTAGCTGTATAGAGAAAAAAATTGCGCGATATAATACAATGACTTATTTGCGATGATGCAATTTTGAAATATTTTAAAAATAAATCAAAACAAAGAAAGACAACAAACACACACACACAAATTTAACAAAAAATTCGCTAATTATTTTTTTGCTAATGATGATGCTGTTGCCTTTGTGTTTATTTCGTCGAATTTTAAAATTTTCTAAATTGTATTATTTTTTATGAAAACCCAATGAACCATCTTAAGTATTTCTTATTATTTGATGAATAAGATTTGTTATGTAAGTCTCAAATTTAATAAGCTTTTTTAAGAATTGTTGTTAGTCATTGAATAATTGGATGTTTAAGAATATTCGAATAATTACGTTTACATTCGACGATATTCCAGCGGTCTACAATTAGAAATTTAGCTCGTGTTGTTGTTTTAGCAAAATCATCTGACTAGCAAGAAGTATTTAATCAGAAAATATTAGTTATGAACAATTCAGTTTAACTAACATTTTCAAGAACGAAATCGAATTCTCGGACGGAAGTGACTTAACTAAATAATTGTTTACTCTTCTAACATTTAAATCGACACACGAGTGAATATGTTCAGAAAAAAACGAAACAAACAATGCAATCATTTACTTTGTATTAAATCGATTGCATGTTTGCATTTTCTGTTGAATCATTTTATAAAAAAAAACTATTTTTATTTAATTATATTAAAATAAAATTTCCGCGCAAATTCCCCATTTTACAAAATGCTAAAAAATTAATTTGTAACATATATTCCGCCCATTTTTTTTGTCCACAAATCAACTTTAATCTATTGTCTTAAAAACAAACAAAAACAAAAGCAGATAACCTGAATAAAAAATAATAAAAAATTGCGGCGTAAAAATAAACCCGCGTTTTATTTTCATAAATAAAATATTTGATTCGTCATCATTTTGATAATAATTATGAAATACAAAATCGATTTATCATATTCGCTACACCTCTAGCTTTTTTCTAACTCATTGATTCCGGAATAAAAAAGTTTTACTCTTGAATTACTTAACATTGAGTTTTCTTCGATTTTTATTTTCAGTTATAAAAATATAATTAATTTCCGAAAGAATTTTCTTTCTATTATTTGATATCAAAACTATGCCAAGCTGATCCCATTTATAATCTTATGAAATAGTTACTGTTAGTATTCTTGAATTGAATTTGTGTAAGAAACATGTGATTTTAACAATAAACATTGATTTTGTAATAACAATAGTTTTTTTACGAAATTAGAGATAAAATTATTTGTGTATAAATAGAATGTGATGTCTGTGACACGTGATGTGACTGGTTTATTGAATCTATAATTGTTGATTTGTTGTTATATCGGTTTAAATTGCATAATTGTATAATGTTTTGTTATTGAAAATAATAGTACACGATCTAAGATTAGAGAGGTGTATGCACTATTTTTACACTATCGACTACACTTTTGTTACGAATACCATGTGCTTATTTTGTTAATTTGAACTAAATTAAAAAACGTGATGTTTTTATCTTGTTGTTTTTTTTTTCTAAATTTGATTTAGGAATGAATTAAATATACTGTCTGTCGTTCAAATAGTTTAGATTTCGTAATTATTTAATAGAATAGTTAGTTGTTGATCATACTTGACATTGCTGCTCAATTTTAACTAATTTAAAGTAAAAAGATATATGGGAGAGAGACATAATTTTATTTACATTCCAATAAATATTTAAAGCAAAGGTTGATTCAAAAAAATAAATGGTGAAATGTGTAAAATATTGATTTTGTGGGCAAAGTAGAATTGTCGGAAAGAAAACTACAATGTAACATGTGTAACATAACATAACATACCAAACATAACATAACAACATAACATAACATAACATAACATAACATAACATAACATAACATAACATAACATAACATAACATAACATAACATAACATAACATAACATAACATAACATAACATAACATAACATAACATAACATAACATAACATAACATAACATAACATAACATAACATAACATAACATAACATAACATAACATAACATAACATAACATAACATAACATAACATAACATAACATAACATAACATAACATAACATAACATAACATAACATAACATAACATAACATAACATAACATAACATAACATAACATAACATAACATAACATAACATAACATAACATAACATAACATAACATAACATAACATAACATAACATAACATAACATAACATAACATAACATAACATAACATAACATAACATAACATAACATAACATAACATAACATAACATAACATAACATAACATAACATAACATAACATAACATAACATAACATAACATAACATAACATAACATAACATAACATAACATAACATAACATAACATAACATAACATAACATAACATAACATAACATAACATAACATAAAATAACATAACATAACATAACATAACATAACATAACATAACATAATATAACATAACATAACATAACATAACATAACATAACATAACATAACATAACATAACATAACATAACATAACATAACATAACATAACATAACATAACATAACATAACATAACATAACATAACATAACATAACATAACATAACATAACATAACATAACATAACATAACATAACATAACATAACATAACATAACATAACATAACATAACATAACATAACATAACATAACATAACATAACATAACATAACATAACATAACATAACATAACAAAACATAACATAACATAACATGACATAACATAACATAACATAACATAACATAACATAACAGTCTGAGTGTAGAAATTTGGGAAAAAAAAATATTTTTGATCATGTCTAGGGAGAATTTTTAGATGTTCAAAAAAATGTTTTTCTAATATGCGAAAGTACAGTTTTTGATTTATTTCTAAAATTGTGCTTTTAGAAAAACTATTTTCGTAGAATATTATATACACGGAACCTTCGTCGAGCGAGTTAAATTTGGCACTTGTCCGACTTTTTAATATTGAAAGTGGTTTATCATAGGTGGTCAGGTCAACAAATATTAAAGTAATAAATTGAAATTCCGTCAAAAAACTTAACTCCACCCCCATCGTTGAAGGCTGTAAAATGTATACAATGCATTGTATGATATTATTTGCCATCTCCTTTACCGCTACTCACCACACAGTATCAATTTTTTGTACATTTGACTCCCCAAAATTCATAAAACAGAATAAATTGGCAGGTGAGATTTCAGAAGACATTTCAATTGTAATGAAGGCCCTTTTTTCAAAAATATTAAATTGAGATGTGAAGGCCTATATCCAAAAATATTAAAGATTTTAAACTGCCAAATGTCATGTTATTTAGTCGGGTCTTGCCATCTAGGTAGCATTTCTGTCTTAAAACGAACAGATTTTGTTTAAGATCAAAATAAATATTATTATTACTATTATTATTAATCCTAGCATAATTAGGGTCCTGATCAAGTTTGTCCTAGTATGGGTCAGGAATGGAATTAGGCAGTGTGATTCGGCTCTGATCATGATGTAACGCTTTTTCCGTACCAGATCCTGATTGGAATAGCCGAACCTGGCAAGAAGTTACAAACAACACAAAACGCAGCCTTGTGAACCGCAACCGGATGTCATTTGATGTTCCACTAAAGTCACCTGCACGAGGAATGTAACATATTGTCAGTGAAGATAATTAACTGCTAACCAAACAATATCTATTGGCTTGTCACAAAGAGTAACATTCTTATCATATATTAAAATAAGTTTAACTCTAGGCATTCTTGATCAGGTCCATATCAGATTGCCCTAATAGGGCTTACTCCTTACTATATACAGGCTTCCCTAACTAGTTTCCGCGCAGGCAGCTTTTGTCTAATAGGTTTTAATTCTTGAAAAGCCACTAGTGTCATTCTGATTATTGGAATTAGTTAATTTATCTATAAACTATTTTTGGTTTCACAACAAACCAATTATGAACTGTTGACCACAGGTTTCAGGTTCTCTGTGGGCAACTAACTAGGTTAGATTTGTTTGCCCATTTGTATATGCAAACCAACCTAAAGTAGAACATAAAATATAAATGGCTAGACCAGGAAGTCAGTCTCGAATTTCGTACTATTTCCGTCGTCCAATTTTCAACTATTGATATTACCTTCGTTTTTATTAAATAAATTTTACGGAAAAACCTTCAAAGCACTTATATTATGATTATGTGAAAATTCAATTTATCTTTACTTTGCGTCATGTGTATTATTTTTCTCACGTGGATTATGATTTGGTGTTCACGTTTTGTTTAAATTTGAGGCTCAGACGATAAAATGATTGTGAACTGTTTAGAATGATACCTTACGATTTTATTCATTATTAGCACGCGTTTATTTGTGAACGTGATTAAAACAAAAACAAATTAAATTAAGTCGGGACATTGCCATTTTAATATATTACTTTTAATCGAACCATTAGTCATTGTATAAAATAAATAACCTTGTATGAAAACGTGATATTCGAAAAATTGATAGATATAAATTCTATGAATTAAATAAAGTGATATGTCGGATTAGGGGTTTGTGCTTAGTTTTTAAAAGCTTCAAATAAATTTCATATGTGCAACAATCCTGAAATATGTCTATAATTTTGCTGATGATAGCACGTTTCATACGTCTCACAAAACATCAAATCTATATGTATTAATCATCAACACTGTACCATAATACTTTCAAACTGGGAATAGTAACTTTCAAAATGGAATATGTAATAACTTTCAATATGAGAACTATAATTAGTCTTATAATCAGAATTCTCATATTAAATGTTACTATTCTTATATTGAAATTTTTTGTTCCAGTTTTAAAGTTGCTGTTCTCATATTGAAAGCTACTATTCTCATATTGAAAGTAAACTGGTATAGATCAAGTTTGAAAGATACTTTAAACGTTCATTTTTTGCAAAGCTTGCCATTTGCCTGGCCTAGTTAAAAACATTGTTCTTGTACAAAGGGTGCAGCATACATAACATCCCGAGTAGAAGTTTCTTAGGGCTCAAATACGGCCCTGATCAGGTAAGCCCTAGTTTGATAGGGCCCTGATCATGAGTGTAACGCTATTGCCCAATCAAGCTCTGATTGGAAAAAACGGATCAGGGACTGATAAAGTTTTCCATATAATATTAAATAGGGCAAACCCTAGTAAGGTATTTTGTATCAAGCCCTGATCAGATTGCCCAACTAGGGGTCAGATACGAAAAATCGAATCAGGGCCGGATATATCCAAATAAGGTTTGCCCTAAAAGGATATTCTAATTCAGGTCCGGAACAGGCCCACATCAGATTGCCCTAATAGGGCTTGTCCTATCTGACCCTGATCACGCCCTGACTGTATTCAGGCTTTCCCTAACTAATTTCTGCTCGGGTAGTTTGAAATTTCTGGATGTTGTGCAACGAAGAGCACTTAAATTGACCGTTAACTGTAATCCTACTGATGAACCTAATTTATTCGCGATTTCTGGGTAATTTGACAATGTTGTTAAAGTCTATAATGGATGAACACTGCTGAGGAAAATCCAATCAACAAACAAAACATTTTTTATTCTAAAATTTTAATGTTTTTTTTTTATTTTTTTTTTTAGATGTTATAAGACAACGTATGATGGTTGCTGATTTTGTTGTCCGTCAACAAACGAATTCACCTGTTAACGGTGAAACACCAAATCAAAATCAAACAAATCATAATCACCATCATCAACAGCAATTACAACAGCAAATTTTACATCAAACTCATGGAAATAATAACCATCCATTAGATAATCGTTCATCATCTCCAGCATCACCTGGTATACCATTTTTACAGCATGATCAACATAATAACCACCATCATGGGGCATTACTTATTGGCTCCGGACAAATATCACCACGTTCAAATAGTCAAGATCGTTCCTATTCACCTGGTTATGATTTAGCATCACATTTAAAACGTAAAGAATTATTTACACAAAGAAAACAACGAGAATTTATACCGGATAATAAAAAGGATGATAGCTATTGGGATCGACGACGTCGTAATAATGAAGCAGCTAAAAGATCACGTGAAAAACGACGTTTTAACGATATGGTACTTGAGCAACGTGTTGTTGAGTTAACAAAGGAAAATTATGTTTTAAAAGCACAGTTAGAAGCGATTAAAGATAAATATAATATATGTGGTGAAAATTTAGTTAGTATTGATCAAGTGATGGCTACATTCCCATCAAATGAGCAAGTTTTAAGTATTACAAAACGAGCTAAAATAAGCACAAATAGTAATAGTAGTTGTAATGGCGGATCAATGTTATCCCCACAAACGTTAATTTATCCAGATTCACCAAGTCCAGTTCCAACATCTGTTATACATCAAACAAATGGCAATGGAATTGGTGGTGGGGGAGGAACTAGTAATTTAATAAATGATATTGATACTTCGTCATCGTCCGTTTCACCTTTAAATAATAGTAATAGTCATCATCATAATATTGTAACAACAAATCATCATAATACAAATCAAATATATCATAATCGGGATTCATCTATATCACCTAGCCCGACTGTGAATTGCCCCAGTCACAAAGATTTAAATGAAACATCTAGTGCAACACCAATTACAACAAATAATACCAATAGTAATAGTAATAATAATAGTAATTGTAATAATAATAGTAATAATAATAATATCAATAATAATCCAATTGAACTATACCGTGATCGGTTAGAACAGTATTCAAATACCGTTCAATCACCAACATCAAATCATCATAATCACCATCATCATTACTCCAGTCATCCTTACCAAATCCATCACCACCATTCTTTACATCATCATGAGATGTATAGTAGCAGCAATGGTAATACTGGAGCAACAATTAATGGTGGAATAAATAATAGTGACATTGAAAATGTTTTGAATCTATCACGACGGGGTGCTGGGAGTAATAATAGTAGAAAAACAAATCATATTGGAGAGCAAACGAATTGTGATAATGATATAATAGAAACCGAACCAGATGGTCGTCAATCAACATCACCATATGAAATAATATCAAGTGGAAGTGGTGTTATATCTGGTGATGAGGAAGCACAGCAATCAACAAATGATGCAAATAATAGTTTACCATTAAAATTACGCCACAAATCACATTTAGGTGATAAAGATGCAGCCACAGCTTTATTAGCATTACAACATATTAAACAAGAACCAAATTTACGTGGATCACCTCCATCTTGGGATGGTGAAGGTTCAAGCGATGAACGAGATTCTGGTATATCCATTTGCACAACCGAATGGACAATACAACCAAAATTAATTAATCATCATTTACATCATAATCATCATAATCAACATATGAATCAAATACATCAACAACAACAAACCGCTACGGCTACAATTACAAATGACCTTGATCACGACCACGATAGTAATGTTGTTGAAAATATTTATTTAAAATCAAAATTAGCTAAAATTGAATCTGAAGTGGCATCACTCAAAAATATAATGATACTTAAAACAACGGGAGTTGTTGGAGGTGCAACAGCAGCTGCACAATGATAATTATAATAAACTCTTTTACTAATCATTAATTTTTAATGTAAAACTATTTATGATTTTATTCTATTATTTATTTATTATTCTTAATATTATTGTTACTAATGGCCATATTGAATATGATCTTTCCCTTAAATCATAAAAACAAAATGTGCAGAGAAAAATATTTAATGGGTGGAAATGATAAGGTGCAATACGTTTCTGTACTGTATATATTATTGTACATGTGTTTGTTTGTATATTTTTCATTTTTGGTGACCCCAAAATATTTAATCGTATACAAAATATAGATTTAAAAAATTTTAATCTTATTTATTTTTAATAGTCCTATACCAAATTGTTAAAAGCCCGACTTTCACTCCTCGTAATGGTGGTGATAATAGTTTTCTTTTAGATATCTTAGGACAATGCCAGATATTACGAGTAAGGATGTCGCGAAAGGTAGTATTGGAAATTCTGATCATTATTTAATTTCGTCAGTTATCAAAACTGATTTACTTAAAACTACAGCTTCCAAACCCCGTAAAATATTTCGCTACTCAAAAATGGATAAGAGTGGTCGTCAAAATTTTTTCCATGATTTCCCTTTCGACCGTCATTGTTTTCATACTGACAATGTAAATTTTTCTGCTCAAAACTTTACAGAAACCATCCAATTTACTTTGAATAAATTTGTCCCTTTCTCCATAGTAAAACCCAAACAAAAATACTTGTATTCAAAAGCTGTCAAAGCGGCACTTAGAAACAAACGTAGATCATTTAATGTATGGATTCATAACAAAACTCCCGCTAATCGATCCCAATATCTAAAGGCCAACAAAATATCTAACCAGATTATCTCAAACGAAAAGTCTGAAATTGACAGAGCGAAATCTTCAAAACTTACGTCTATGTCTGTTTCTGACAAGAGTTTCTACAGTGCCATTAGTTCTTTAAATTCTTGTACAAAATCTCCTATTCCCCCAATTATTGATGGTGATTCAATCGACAATGATCCCGCAAGAAAGTGAACTTGTTCGCTGAACGCTTTGCTCTGAACTCCACTGTTTTGAAAACTCCTAAAGAAATACCCCAAATCCAGTCGTCAGGAGTTAATTTGAATGAACTCCACTTCAAAACCAAAGTAGTCGCTATACTTTTAAAGGGTTAAACATCGACAAAGCATCAGGAATGGACAATATTCCACCCATCATTTTAAAAACCTTTTCTAAAGAAGTTGCACCAACTTTGACTAAAATATTCTACCAATTCTACAATTCTGGAAGTAAATTATTTCATAGCCGACAGCCAATATGGTTTTTTGAAACAAAAGATCAACTACCCATCTATTAAAATGTAGCGCATTGTTGGAACAGCATACTTGATAAGGTGGTGGATTATACGTTATCGCTTTAGACATTTCCAAGACATTCGATCGATTCTGGCATGCCAATTTATTGAACAAGCTCGTTGCGTATGGTTTTCATCCCAATGTTGTGAAGCTGATTCAAAATTTTCTATCCAATCGATACATTTCGGTTCCTTAGACGGATTTTCTTCTGAGTCTAAACTAATTAACGCTGGTGTACTTCAAGGCTCAGTACTGTCCCCAACCCTATTTTTTATTTATATCAATGATTTGTTGAAAATTACTAGCAACCCAATAATTAGTATTGTAGACGAAAGTACTCTGCACAAGTCGTTCGAGCCCCTTCCTTCAAAAGGTAAAATGCATGAACGAATTAATCCCGCTCAATGAGACGCTGCCAAAAACGTGAGTAAAGATCTAAAATAGTCGCCGATTGTGGTGACCAAAACCTGGCCAATTTCAACTATACAAAAACACAGCTGTTGATTGATTCCAGATCAAAGATCGAGTTCCTCAAAGATATTTTATTCAGTATGTGTGATGAGCCAATAGGTGAATGTAAAAACATACATTTATTGGGTGTCACAGGGTGTCACTAAATAGATGCAAACAAATTTTCATTCCATACTAATTGCCCATGTTTATAAGTCCTATATGATTCCCTGTATGGAGCACTGTTTCCAAGTTTGGGGTGTTGCTGCAGTTTCCTTCTCGGCCCTCTTGGTCTCTTCAAAAGCGGGCTATACCAATTGTGGGTGATCAAGATTTGACACCAAAACTTGATTCCCTACAACATCGTCGCACTGTTGCTGACCTCGTTGTTTTTTACAGTGCTCGGATTAAATCAGCATCATCATGCCTCAAATTTTTTCTTACCCCCGTTTCACTCGCAATCGGCTAGCGCAATCAGTCAAACGGTCTAGATCCCGCGCTGTCATACTGGCAGGTCGCAGAAAGACTTCTTTATCCGAACTGCATACAAATGGAATAGTGTTCAAGAATCCATAGTCTCAGGTGGTTGCAATCCGCAGAGGTTTCAAAAAAGCGTTCATCAACACCTTAACGCGCAGGTTGTTGTTGGACCTAGGTCTTAAAAGGTATTTATGTGTTGTTGTGACACATATTGTAACACAACACTTTTTATTTAAAAACAAAAAAATAGTAATAAAATGAACTATTTAATAGTTTTAAATTAATAACAAAAATAGTTGAGGCAAAAGAATATTGGATGAAAAATATATATATTTAGGAATACCTCATTCATTTAACTCACTATTCCCCCATAAATATTGTTACTTGAAATATTTATTCCTTGATGTATTAACTGTTTGTGATGAATAAAAAGGAGTGCCTTATGCATTTTTTTTGCTTCAAGAAAAAGAAGGTGATCAAGTTTTGAGCTTGCATTCCGTGATTTTGTAAAATAAAATTGTTTTGTCTCAACATTTTGAAAAAAAAAAACAAACTTTGATAAAAACTATAATAATCGATATAAATGAAATATATGTATTTTAAATATAAATATATAAAGTATTAATTTATAATTTTATAAAAACATTTTTTTAGTTATTTATTTTTTTGTTAATCTTATTTGTAATTGTTGTATTTTTACAATAACAACTATTATATTAATTTAATAAGTAAAAAATCATAATAAAAAATATTTTATATTTTGTTCAATGGTTTTATAACTAAGAAAAGATGAAATTGTGAAAAATAATTTAGTAATATGTTGAACATTTTTCTAGAATTAAGAATTAAATATTAATCATAAAACTATATATAAAATTAATGAAAAATTTGAATTAAAAATGGATATACCCAGTTACTCTCATAAAATATATATTTTATACAATAAATGATTAATTTATTTATTTGATGTTCATTATTTATCTATCTAACCAATACAATTTTACGACCTCATTTTATCATTGTAAAACAAAAATAATAGTTATGAAGTTTTAACATTTTTTCAACAAGTCTATGGGCTGCTTTTGTTGCTGGCGTAACGGGAGAAATTTTCAGATATTGGTGAAAAAGATTTGACGTAAGAGTCTTGAAACAGAGACTGGGACTGAGAGGTTGAGAAACTAAGAGGTTCCTTGTAGGTGAACGCACAAAAAAAGCCGTAATGAAATTCATTCTGGTTAATGAAACGATCCTTCTAGTACGCGAAACAAACAACAATATTTCTCTCATAGCCGTGCATTCACCCACTGAAACTTAGACAGTCGTCGAGAAGGACACTTTCCATATGGCATTGGAAGATGTTATAAAATCCATAGCAACACGCGACTTAATTATGGTTCTAGGTGATTTGAATGGATAAGTTGGCAGAGATATTTTTTATGAAAATCTAGCGAACCCCAACAGTCTTCATTTTAATAGAAATGATAATATCAAAAACATGACTGATTTTGCATTATCAAATAATTTGAGAACTACCAGTACTCTCTTCCCGCACCGATCAATTTATAAATAGATTTGGGTCTCCTGAATAAAAACACACACAGTTAAATTGATCACGTGTTAGTAACTGCAATATTCTTTTCGAACGTTCTGCATGTGCTATTCTTTAGAGGTATTGGAAGTGACCGCCTCCTTGTATGTGTTAAAATAAAATTTCATTTACCAAGCCCCAAACATCTAAATTTTAACCAACGGACACGATTTAACATTTCATCGTTGATGATGACTGAAAATACACTGAGATATCAAACCCATATTACTGAAACATTAAAGATCTAAGCGCTAGGATGTTTTCACCGCCATACAAAGGCGCACACATAGGGGAAGGGGGGGGGGGGGGTCGGATCCAGATTTCCTTCTAACCGATTATTTTTCAGTATTTTTTTTATTTAAATTTTGAAATTGTTTAGTGTAACCATAATAAATTAAAGATTAACGTCTCTGAATATTAGAAGATACGATGCTAATTAATTACTAATTTTAAAGTTTCGAGAAAAAAAAATATCAGGGAAAACTGACGCCGGTGAGGCCTTTCAAAGATGCCAGACGCAAAAAATCACTTTGAAAAGCGACAGTTCTACATCTTGTCAATCGAACAGTAAAAAGATGGTCTGCTATTGACGCTCTGGTGTAACGTGAAGAGTTTGAGGCTCTTGCAAAATCGATTTGATCTAGACGGACGCTTATTCATCTATAATGTATTTGTAAAATACCGTCAAATCAGCGACATACA
>OY856189.1:16015851-16360851 GCA_963693315.1 Diogma glabrata | reverse complement strand
CCAAGAAAACGTCCTCCTAAAATATGAGCCCTCAAAATTAATGTTTAGCATTCGGCATCGGCGTTTGAAGATTTTCCATACAAAATACATGTAAACTATAGTGTTTTTTAATAAAAAAATTACAGTTCAGCGGCATTTCATACTATTTCAAAAAGGAAAAAAGCCACTAACTCAGGACTAAATTATCTACAAAAAAGCCTAAATAGATGTAATTGTAACCTTCACCGGTGACACACTACAGATCACTAATGTCAGTTTTATGTGTTTTTCTTGTTCTTTTGTTTTTATTTCAAAAATGGCTGAAGCTATAGGGCGATTTTTCTGTTCTGGTGCTTACCGCAATGGCGCTGCAAAAAGGGGACAAGAGAAAAAATTCAAAAACTTTTATATGGGATTTCATACAAAACACAACTTGAATAATTTTAAAAATTATCTATGAAATTTCTCATTTTACCACAATTGAACAATTTCAATTTGCTTATGGAGTATTATTGACTATATTTTAGGCCTAATATATAAAATAATATTCTTAAGTCGCACAAAAAAGAAACATAAAAATTGCCAAAATTTCCCATACAAAATTGTATGAAAAATTTAACCTATTTTCGTATTTGTTTTACGGACAGAAGAAAAGAAAATATTTTATATATTATGCTTAATATATTGTCAATAATACTTCATAAACAAATTTAAATTATTTAATTGTAGTAAAATGAGAAATTTCATAGATATCTTTTAAAATTATTCAAATTGTGTTTTGTATGGAATTCCATATAAAATTTTTGTGATTTTTTCTCTTATCCCCTTTTTGCAGCGCCATTGCGGTAAACACCGGAACAGAAAAATCGCCCTATAGGAAAAATGTCAATAACAAAGTTGTAGTTAGTTAAGTTTCCTACAAAAAACTCAAAGTAACCGAATTTCTATGATTGATATTTCTCGAGATAATAAGCTTTTATTAAAATGGATGTTTTAAGAGATTTTCGTCATCAATTTATGAAGATCGCAAGTTCTAAAATAATAAAAGTTTATTATCTCGAGAAATATCAATCACAGAGATTCGGTTACTATGAGTTTTTTGTAGGAAACTTAATTAACTACAACTTTGTTATTGACATTTTTCCTATAGCTTCAGCCATTTATGAAATAAAAACAAAAGAACAAGAAAGACACATAAAACTGACTTTAGTGATCTGTACTGTGTCACCGATGTATGTTACAGTTACATCTATTTAGGCTTTTTTGTAGATAATTTAGTCCTGAGTTAGTGGATTTTTCCCTTTTTGAAATAGTATGAAATGCCGCTGAGCTGTAATTTTTTTATTAAAAAACACTATAGTTTACATGTATTTTGTATGGAAAATCTTCAAACGCCGATGCCGAGTGCTAAACATTAATTTTAAGGGCTCATATTTTAGGAGGATGTTTTCTTGGGTATTTCCAACAAAATTTTGGTGGGGCACCAGAAAAAAAGAATTGTCGCCCAAAAAAAAGCACCCTAATATATATATATATATATATATATCGACGGCTACAGTTCATTTACGTGTAACTACATTTTATAAAAATTGAACAGAAGCTCAGAAAATGATTTATTGTGATTCTAAACAAGCTTGAAAATAAAAAATTTTTATCAATAACTCAAAAAAACTATTTTGTTTTTATTTATAGATAGTATTTTTTTTTTTAAAGCTTGTGTAGAATCGCAAAAAATCGTTTTGTGAGCTTCTGTTCAATTTTTATAAAATGTAGTTACACGTAAATGAACTGTAGCCGTCGATATATATATAAATATCAGTGGCGTGCAGTGGTTTTCGATAGACGGTAAGCAGATTATATAAAAAACAGAACATTTTTTAATTTATACCCACATGATAGTTCTTCCATTGTATTGATTGCATGACGTGATAAGGCTTTGGCAGATCAGTCTGCACTAATATCTGTAAAAGCTAAGAGTCTTTCAAAAACTTCTTCTGTTTTAGTTACAAATCGTCCTATTGTTGACAATTGCGACTTATAAGATATATCTGATGTTTCATCAAGAAGTATGGCAATAAATAAACAAACTTTGATTTCTAAAAAAATTGAGTTTTTTAGATCAACACCTATTGATTCACTCAAATCATTTTGTATATGACTAAAAATGCCTAAAAATACTTTGGATTCCTATAAAAATGTGTCCAATTCTTGTGATCCAACTATTGATAACACTTTCAACATTATAACACTACCGAATAATTTGAAAAAATTGATTGATTAATATAATATGGTTTGGTGTTAACTAACGGCATTAAAAAAATTATTAAAATTATGATAACCATCGTAGGTTTAAATACCCTTTTCTTTAGAAAATAAAATAAACATTTTTAAAAAAAATTAAATAGACTTCAGAAACAATAAAAGAGGCACAAAAAAGTAAAAAATTTTTCAATTGTGGCTTTTAGAGACAGAAATACATATAAATTTTGATTAATTTAATTTAATTATACTTAACTACAAAAAATTACACTTTTAAACAAAGATGTTATATTATAAAACTTATATTTTATTATAATTGTTATAGTTGTTGTAATAGTTATTATATTATAAGATTTATTTGTAGTACAAAACTGTTGGCAATCGATGAGATGTCAATGGTGGTACCGACTTCGAACATTTTGTATTGTATAAAACATTTTGTATAATATAAAAGCTACTATAAAAAAATAAATTTTACAATATAATATCTTTATTTAAAAGCGTAATTTTTTGTAACTAACTATAATTAAATTAAATTAATCAAAATTTATACGTATTTTCGTCTCTAAAAGGCACAATTGAGTTATTTTCCACTTTTTTGTGCCTCTTTTGTTTTTTCTGAAGTCGCTTATATTTTTTTAAAAAAGTTTATTTATTATTTCATTTTGTGTAGTCATAAAATCAAAAGGCGGCTAAGAAAGTGTTTTTGAAGTAATAACTTAAAATCGCGGCAAGCATTCATCGATGAAAATCTAACAAACATGGTTTTATCATATTTTTGAAAGAGGGGATATTTTCTGTCATAGAAAGGAATTTAGGACCTTTTCGGCATCTATATCAATTAAATACAACTCAAACTGTCCAAATAGATCCAAATAGATTAAGCTGTTTCAAAGAAATCGACGAAAATACATATAAATATAGTTTTTTTTCAATTTCCTGAACAATGACCGTTTTCCACGTAATATAAAAAATATGGGACCACCTGGGCATATATCTTAATAGAATACATTTAAACCATCCAAATCAAGTGAGCTGTTTTCGATAAACCGGCGAAAATACATAAAAAAATATAGTTTTTTCAATTTTCTGAAAGTCGTACATTTTGCTACAAGAGATGAAAACGCTGCTTTTTCGTGAGTGAAAATTTGTTCACGAGAGCCGTTTTTTCTCGATCGTTGAATAATTACACTCTGTTTTAGATAAAGTACGAGATGCGAAAGCAATCGGATGATTGTTGTTGTTAAAATTTTGACTTAAAACAGCACCTAACGCATAGTTAGAAGCGTCTGTTGTTAACGTGAACTCTTGAGTGAAGTCAGGATACTTCAAAATTGGTTCAGATGTTAATAACTGTTTACATGTTTCCATGCAATTTAAAAATTCCTGATCATGGTAAATCACTGAGTTTTTAGATAAACAAGCAGTTAATGGTTTGGTTATTTTGGAAAAGTCTTTGATGAATTTTCTGTAGTAACCGATAAGACCTAAAAAAGATTTGATATCTTTCTGTGTTGGTGGTGTTTTAAACTGTTTTATTGCCTCGATCTTTTCGGGATCGGGTTTTATTCCTTCAGGAGTTATGATATGTCCTAAGAAACCGATGCATTTCTTTAAAAAGTGGGTTTTCTCAATTTGAATTTCTAAGTTGGCTTTTGATAGTTTTTGAAACACTTGTTTCAAGTTAAGAAGATGTTCTTGCAAGCTAGTGCTGTAGATAATTATGTCGTCCATATAGTACAATACGTTTCTGCCTTGTAAGTCACCGAGGACATTGTCCATTACACGTTGAAACGTGCTTGGGGCGTTTTTTAAGCCAAATGGCATTCGAGTAAATTCGAAATGTCCATTAGAGAAGCCAGTTTTGGGAATATCAGAGTTCTTAATTTCGATTTGATGAAAACCGGCAGCCAAATCTATTGTTGAAAAGTAGATGGCTTTACCGAGTTTTCCAAGAATATCATCTATGTTAGGAAGTGGATATTTATCATCAACAGTTTGAGCATTTAGTTTTCGAAAATCAACAACTAACCTCAATTTCTTGTTTCCATTTGCGTCGGGCTTCCTTGGCACCATCCAAATTGGCGACGACCATGGACTAAATGAAGGTCGAATGATTTTATTTTTCAACAACTTGTCTATTTCAATTTTGATTTCCGGCTTTTGATGTTCCGGGTGACGATATTGTTTAACAAAGTAAGGTCTTTCTTTTAACAAATTTATCTCGTGTTTAATGTTGTTTGTGAACTTTAGTTCTTGATTTTCATCGTAAAATAGATGTTGGAATTGTTTACATAAATTTAATATTAATCGTTTTTCCTCATTGTTTAAATTTTCCGTGTTGATTTTTGCTTCAAAATCAACTTGCATAACTCTTTGGTTTGCAATGTGGAAATTAATTTCGTAAAAATTTTCGAATTCAGTGACATTTACTGGAGTCATGAGTTCGACTTTCTCTTCCTCTTGTCCTAGATTGATAATTTCTACTATAGCTTCGTGTGGAAAACATGTTTTATAAATACCTTCTTGTATATTTAAATTTTGTGAAAGCTTACTGCTTTCAATATAAAAATTTCCTTTTTTATTTGTTACTGGTATAGCCACCAATTGCTTAGAATTCGGTTTTATTATGGTAGGTGGTATTATGGATTTAAATTCTCTATGAATTCGAAGAGTATATGTTGGTGTTTCCAATAAATTATGTTCGATGTTTATATTTGCATTCATAATTTGCAAATTTTCGTAACCGCCCATCGAAAAAATCATGAAACTTAAATAGAAAAAACTTTAGTTTCACTGGAATTTCCATAAATTTCGCTGTTACCATTTTGTTTATTTCCGTTGAGAAAAATACGGATCGTATTTTAAACTGCACGTCCTTATCAGTGGCGTCATTTCACCAAAACCTTGGGGTGGGGGGCGAGAATTTAAATGACATAAAAAGACTTTTTTCGTAAAACATAACATACACATTTTTATACACACATATATTTAAAAGCATTTAAATGCATCGACTTAGAAATAAAAATAAAACGCTTTTGAGCAACATTGGTTACTCTGCTAGTCCTCTGGTGTTGTATCATCGAAGCGAATGCCGCAAACTTCTGCAAAATCCCATCATTTTTTAAAAATAATTTTAAATTTAGTATCATCTCTGCATTGTTTAAGCATCAAGATTGTTTAAGCAGAAAGTGAATTTGTAAACGACAGCAGATCGTGCAGCATAGAAAAAAATGATGGTTTTTCCATACGATTTTTTAGATCCCGGGCATCCCGGGATTTAAAATTTATGAGTCACATAGCCCCAGGAACCATAAAACACCACGGGATTGCAATCCCTACGTGACTCCTCTTATGTCGAATCGTTTTTTTGTTTGTTTGTTTGTTTTCCTTTATTTGTCTCAGAGAGAAAGAGTTATGTCCACCCTAAACTGACCAGAGCCAAATCGTTAAAATGTGGGACAAAATGCAAACATTCTTCCAAATACTAACTAATTAGAATTTTTATTGGGAGAAAGTGGGACGGTGAAAACGTGCTAGCTAGCTAGCGTGCTAGCTAGATTGTGCATAAATTTACTTTCCTTTACTATTTGTTTAATATTTAATTCTTCAAAATTTTTTTTTATTTTAATTGGACATTCAACCGTTAGGAAATGTGCTTGCAGTGGTTCGTACATTTTCTAAATTCTTTCTAGTGCTGGCATTACCGCCAGCCAGCGAGTTTCACTGTATCCACTAAATTGGTTATGTTCGACATTACTTTTGCCGCAGAACTCCTTCAACGTTTTTAGTAAAGACAGTAAATGTCAGCAGCATTTCTTATTGCATTATTTAGAATATGGGCTGCGAATCAAATACCCAATACACTCTGGAATTCAAATTCGAGTTTAGCTTGTTTTTAAATTTTCACCCCTTAACGTGACACTAATAAAATTGGTGTTCCTGTTATCAACTCAAATTGCAACAAAATAACAACAGAACTTGTTTAAGCTACTGGGGCTGGCAGCTTATAGCAACGCTTTTTTATGTTTATTTGTATCTATATGTCTTTTAATCTCATAATGTTCACTGTTAATTTGCAAATTCACTCCGACTGGTAATACACTAAACTTTTGCGTCGTTATATTTTGATTTTTTAATAAAAGAATAGTCCAATTCAATATCGTATAAGAATTTACGTTAACGTTTTCTATCCGTCTTGATTTGCAGGAGAACTTTTTAAATATAATTTTAAAAATTAGTATAAAATATCAATTTACCTTTTATAGTAGCTTAAAACTTTTGTTACACAAGTAAAGACTGCAAAACAATTGAAACAATTTATTTTAATTTTACTAAATAATTAATATCTTTTCTGTATTCTGTAAGTATAAGAGGTATACAGTATACCTCTCGTTCTATCTTTTGCAAATCTATACCATTTATCAAGTTTTTATGCTGTTTACTATAATTATACTTACTTTGTTCTTTATTAAGAAAAAAAAATTATAAATTAGAAAATGATAATTTTAATTTTGTAGACCAGGGCCAATCCTGTTAGAGGAAAAAAAAATTCTTAGCAGTATACGAATGGTCGGAAAATGTAGCTAAGGGTCTAAGTAATTAAGGAAAAATCGACCGAACTGTGTAAAAGTCCCGGAAAGGGGTGGGGGGTCCTAGTATATACGTTTTTAGGGGTTTATATTAGTTTTTCGCAATTTGCGACTTAACTATGCATCCCATCGAAAAAAGTTATGGATAAAAGTTGTAGATAATAAAAAAATCTAAATCTGTCTTACTGGACATTATTGACCGTAACCACAAAATTATCGAGAAAAATGCAAAAAACCGTTTTTTTGGTTTTTAATTTATAACTATCGCAAAAGTTGTTATATTTTCATGAAAATTGGTGAAAATGTTCTTTTTTGTGTTTCCAACAGTCTCAAATTTTTTCAGAGCGAAATACTTAATTTTCGATGTTTTATGAAGAAAATTAAACAAAAAGACCTAATTTTCAATCGAAAAATTTGGTTAGGAAATTTTCGATTTTTGAACTTTACCAGTGCTCATTTTTGTCGTTAAAGTTCCAACTTTAATATAGAATTCAAATATAATGTTGTTTATGCACAAAAATTTCGTTAAAAAAGCGAAAAACTGAAAAAACTACTTTCAAATCATGAATTTCTTTTTCTTTGTTGTAAATAAACGTTTCCATTCATAAAAGCGTTAATTCACATACGATACTATGTTATACAAGTAATTTACATATACTGATCCGGCACTGCTTATAGCAACGTTTTTTATGTTTATCTGTATCTATATGTCTTTTAATATCATAATGTCCACTGTTAATTTGCAAATTCCCTCCGACTGGTAATACACTAAACTTTTGCGTCGTTATATTTTGTTTTTTTTTATAAAAGTCCAATTCAATATCATATGAGAATTTACGTACACGTTTTCTATAGAAAATAATAATTTTGCTTTTGAGCTACCTAGTTAAAGTGTGTTTTAAACAGAGTTTGAAACGCCACCTATACCACACTCCCTTACTTTGTTTTTTCAGAGTGCGTTGCTTAAAAAAAAATAACACTCTCACAAACAGGAGTAAAAATAATAAAATATCATTCTTGCTCCTAAATTGAAATAAATATTTTCTTTCAAATACTCAAAACATTTATTTTTGCGTCAAATTTGATACTTTGCAACGTAAAATGCTTCGAATGGTTCGTTCAATTATTCATGTATTGTTAGAAATATGAATATAAGGGATGACGTAGAGTGACTAATTTTCTTCTTTTGCAAATCGAACGAAAGAACAGGAAAATGTAATTTGCTCCAAAGGAGTAAAATCGAAAAAACAAAAATTTTACTCTTACGAGTAAGAACGATATTTAAATTATGAAGATTTTAATTTTTGAATATTATTTCAAAGGATTGAAATGAGTGCTCGAATAAAGGAAAATTGTAAACTCTGGTTTAAAAATTTAAATGTTTATGAATTTATACGGAAAACTGCGTCGTTTTAAGTAAAATATTTTGTATTTTATTTTTCATAATATACTTTCGATCTCTCGTATATACACCGGGGAGATGTTTCTATAAACAAAGAAACCTTTTCGCTGAGGTAGAGCTGTTAGACATTAAAAGATATGTAAATTATTGAAGTGAAACAACTGAGTTTAGTATTTCTAAGAAAATTATAGTTAGTTAAAACATTATTTTAGTAAAAAAATATTGCACTGGTTTGTTCTTTCAATATGGTTAAATCAACATATACATAACATTATACAAACTGCAAAAAAAGCTGTGAAGCCATTGCTTTGACTAAGATATTGTGCAAACTGTACATAGGTAGATATAAGGTTTTTTGATTATTTTGATAATGTTGGCAAATGTGGTGGAAATATTTGTTTCGTGAGACGCTTCGTGGGACAGATTTCTCCGTGGGACAATGCAATGAAATGTGTGACATTTTCTCGCAGCGTGGGACTTCTGGTCAGTTTACTACCCATAAACGTGCGTAAATTTTTCATTTGATTCAAAATTGTACAATTATTGCGAGCTTCTTTTAAATCTATAAGAAAAATCTACCACAAAAAAATAATAGTTTCTCCCTCCCTGTGACTGTATCAAAAAAAATGAACAAAGATTGACGTTTAGGATACGTTTTGGATTTTATTATAACCAACCAAACATATAATTTTTGCTATTTTATGAATTAAAAATTATAGTCCATATAGCGAAACGAATTTGTCAGCAAGTTTTCATAACAAACTTTGAAAATATTTACATAACTTAAATATTTGTTCGTGTCGTTAGAAAATATTACTTGTCCATTATAAAACATTCACTATTATAAAATCACTGGAAATAACCCAATAAATTTAAATTACTCCCGTAATTATTTTCATTCATTTTATAAAAATTAGCACAACTATTAAGAAATCTTTTGATATGTCATAGGATTTTACATTTTAGAATTGTTTTTAATTTATTGTTTTTAAAAAAGTCTTGTAAAGTTTGTCTATATCATTTATCGTTTATCTATATCATGATAAGAAACAAGGCCAAACAGTCAGGGTTCTCCAAATAAGTGGGGTATAATTAGGTTATGTTCTTCTGCATGTACTTACTTTTAAGTTTATAAAAATTACCAATAACAATTGAAATTTGAATGTTAAATACTGCACTATGAACAGGGCCGGATCTACCATGGGTGCAATGGAGCGACCGCACCCGGCGTCAACACAAAAGGCGCTAAAATTGAGTTTTGTTTTAAATTCGATTATTTTTTGTTTTGGTTTTTAATAGATTTTAAGGCAAATTAAAATTTATTTTTCTATATAAAAAACAACAATTTATTTTTATATATTTGTTTTAACTTTTGATCTACGGGCGTGACTGCCCCGTGTACTTTTGTTGCTGCTATTGACATACGATTCAACGTGAAATATTAGATACCACTGGCAATAGCAGTGAGATATTACCAGCCAAGGTGATATCATACGGGAGCTGTCGAATGAACTCTATTCATCCAACAGTACTCTCAAGTTTATATGCAGTTTTCCTTTTTCTGCAGTTTTCCTTTTTCTTTAAATTATTGTTATAAATTATGCGGCGTCATCTTCTGGAGAAACTCTTAATTTTTTTCAACTATATTTAATTTTTTTTAACTGCATATACGCATATTTTTCGATAATTCGTTTGTCATGTTTTAATAATTCGTTTGTCATGTCGTTTTGATCGTTTTAGGCAGCAAATGAAAAGCTTAGTTTAGCCAGTAATGAAACTTGTTGGGAAAACTGAAAATCAGCTGTAAGACCTCTTAAATCGTAGAAATTTAAAACACTTTAATTGAAATCCCTTTGGACAAGACACGTAAAACTATATAACACAATTTGGAGCAAAATGTTTAGCGAAGATAATGCTGCTTTAAATATCTTTGCAGTTTAATTTTGTGAAACGATCTTCTCTCCAAAATTAATGTTGTTTCTAAAATGACAGAAAGTTTGAATTTGAATGTAATTGAATGTATTTTATTGAATGTATGTAAAAGCTGACGGGTTTCTTAGAGAACGGTTCGAATATTCCGCATCCAAATCAAATACGAATTCATCGTACAGGAAAAATGAAACACAAGATAATATAATATAATATCCAGGATCTTTCACAAAATTTCTTTTTCCTCTATCGATTTTTTTTTTTAACGGCGTTCATGTTCCATGTAGGAGTGTTGCCAGGCTAATCAGCTTTGAGTATTCACCACGGTCATTCGCAACAGCGACATAATTACTATGGCAGCCGATTTTTTAAGGTTGTTTATTACGTCAGTCTCCCATTGTAGTCGTGGTCTACCTCGCGGTCGCCCACTCCCTGGGGTACTAACGTACATTTTTCTAATCATCCCAGACTGTGAATCGGCTCGTAGAACATGCCCAAACCAAGCAATCCTACTAAAACGGATACAACCTATTATATCAGGACCCTCAAGAAGGTTTCTGATCTCAAAGTTATATCTTCCATTGATATTGTTATTAATTCATTAGAACGTTTATTCTTAAGGATGGCCAGTGCACAATGATAGATATGGCTTTTTATATAACATATTTTAATTAAAAAACTAAGATAGGGATTAGATTTTAAAATATTTGAAACTTCTATAGAAAATTTTACACCTCCTATATTTACACAACATGCAAGATATTTTCCGAATTGATTTAAAGCCAAGATACTGTCAATAAAAGTAGCTCCCGCTCAAAGGAGCTTTTCTAAATTACACCAGGTGATGGAGCATGAGCCGAGAGAGGTTAGTTGCCTTTTCTCTTATATCAATTGAATCTGAAATTTCTTATATATGAAATTACGAACCGGCAATAAAAGAGTTTTCTGAAAATAAAGCCATAAAAGTGAGCATGTGTGATTCTTTATTTAATACAATTTTATTTGTTTATATGAATGTTATAGTATTTTTGATTTTCATATTACAATTATTTCTTACTTACTAATTAATGTTATTTTTATTTTCACATTTATTCAAATTTTTTTTAATAATCTTTATTATATTGTAACGTAGAGCAATTCGGCCATTGCTTGTAACACGCGCTCTAGGGGGGTGATGTTATTACCCAAAGAAACTAAATCGAGGCACTAGCTGACATCGCGGGATTTTTCTCAGTATCAGAGTTCAATTAAATAGCGATTCAATCCCTTACGCGCTACAAAAAATATCTAGAGGGTGCCTAATAGAGAAAGCATAGCTTAAAACAGACATGGGAAGCAATTATGGAAAATCCTTGAACCTCTCAACACCACCACTCACACCTCAACACACCAATTTACTCTGACATCGACATATCTAAATTAAGCCAGTTATACTTTTATTTTGAAAACGTTATTAATCAATACTTTCGGCATTAAGTGCTCTTGATTTCAAGATTAATTATATCAATAGACAACTATGTATATAAACAAAAAAAAAACTTACAGTAAAATAATCCAATATCAGATAGCTAGTTTCTTCTCTGGATCATGCAAAATTAATTTGACGTCTTCTTGATGTCTTGAGAGAAATAAGTACATCAATCGATTCAATTTCGTTTGGTGACGGATGAACTTCAGGAAATACGTCAACACAATCAGCAAATAAATGATTCATACAATACAAATGTCTTCAATGAAATAATGACAACAATCAGCTAGTAAATGCTTCAATCAGGATGTCTTCGATGAATTTGTAATATTAATCGGTAAGCAATGATGTAATAAAATAACTTATGACAGCAAACAACTAGTAAATGATTCAATCAGGATGTCTTCGATGAATTTGTAATATTAATCGGTAAGCGATGATGTATTAAAATAACTTATGACAGCAAACAACTAGTAAATGATTCAATCAGGATGTCTTCGATATTGACTTGATGATGTGTGCTCATGTTCGTTGACTCAAAATCCGGCTGTCTAGGCGTATTATATGGTGGAGGAGTCGGTATATAAGAATTGGAACCAGTCGCTCCTTCTATATTAAGGCGTTTATTTGCTGTTTGTGAACGTGTAATGGGTTTCGGTACCGCACCAGTGGCCTTATTATTCAACCGCAAATCAAGCAACCTAAGTCGCTGTTGACAGTTTGGACAAGTTCTATTGTCCTGTAACCAAGTTGACGCACAGGATTCGTGGAATACATGATGACAAGGGGTGGTAACTGTGGCGCGAGATGTGGAAAGTTCTTCCTGACAAATGGAGCATACTCCACTTTGTCCGCTTACGGCCGTGGCCTTATTTACCGACATTGTTTTGAAGTGTTAAGATAAAATAAATATACTAAACTATGGCAGATGATGGATTTAATTTAATATTGGTTACTCTTACCAGAGTAGAGCCGAAAAATCGTGTTACGGGCAACACTCGAGTTTTATTTTGGGACAAAGACTCTAAAATTCCCTAAAGTTAAACTAATACTAAATATTCTGATTCACTAAATAAGTCACAGTCCTTGTGTAGGCTATAACGTAACTTCAAAGTGAAGTTCTCAAATTCAACTGCGCGTTATCGTAAAGCAGAATCGTTTATGTGGATCCGATCTAAGAATACTTAATTCCAATACTTTATCTTAACAAAAATAATCCTTATATGATTTCTTATTATTTTCAATATCAACTATTATAAAAAAAAATATATTTTCTGTTAAAATTCTTTTTTTTTTCTTTAAATATTATCAAAATGAATGTTATTTAATTTATTCTTTCAGTATCAATTATTATCAAAATGGATGTTACTTAATTTATTCTTGCAGTATCAATTATTATCCAAATGAATGTTGCTTAATTTATTCTTTCAGTATCAAATATTATCAAAATGAATGTTACTTAATTTATTCTTTCAGTATCAATTGTTATCAAAATGACAGCTTTCAATCTCTAATTAATCTCAAATATCAATCTTTAACACTATTAATTCTATCATGAATCCTTATTATTCTCTAATATCAACTATATCAATTATTATCAAATTATATATAAAAAAAATGTTACTTAAATTTTTCTTTCTTTCTTGTGTCAACTATCTCATTTAAAAGGTTGTTGTGTGAGTGCTGGTGTTGAGAGGTTCAAGGATTTTCCATAATTGCTTCCCATGTCTGTTTTAAGCTATGCTTTCTCTATTAGGCACCCCCTAGATATTTTTTGTAGCGCGTAAGGGATTGAATCGCTATTTAATTGAACTCTGATACTGAGAAAAATCCCGCGATGTCAGCTAGTGCCTCGATTTAGTTTCTTTGGGTAATAACATCACCCCCCTAGAGCGCGTGTTACATGTTTATATACGGTTCGACTTCTAGATTTAATAAACTTAAACAATGGATTTTCTTTACGTTATAAATATTATTCGTCCATTTATCTTATTCCTCTTTCCTAATCAGTTTACTATTATTTTTTCACATTGTGTAAATTATTTATGACTTTCTCATATAATTATGCCATATAACTCCTATATTATCAATAACTTCTGTCACCGTTAATGTTCAACTAACTGTATCTTTTATTTTGAACTAATCTATCGCCAACGCAACCTTTTTTATGCTAGTCAAAAATTAAATAGCAAAAAACATAACACAATCTTCAAAACATCGCACCTAGGTGTGAAATCTACAATTTTTAATTTGTTTATTTACCTACTCTAACATAGACTGTGTAGTTTTTATTTTATTTTCGAATTAGATAAAATTATTTAATTCTGTTTTTATCTTCAGAAACGTATTTAGGTGTTATTTAGTTTGTATTGCGTTAGCAGAACCATTTTCCAGTAAGAAAACTATCAATAGATTTTTTTACATCGCACTCCATAATCGTTACAATATTTGAAATAAATTCGTTTTTTATTTTTTTCATTTTTTATTTATTAAAATAAATTTTTATTTACTGTGCAATTGTTTGCTCGAAGATATGCCTCTATATACCTAACTCTATTTGTGAACATTAAGCATGGACCACATGAGTACGTCACATGAATGAGGAGTATTCCATCAGCTAGAATATTAGTAACCTAGTTTTAATTATGTTTTTCATAATTTAAAATACAAAATTTTTATTTTGTTTCTATTTTCCACATATTATCATGAAATTTTGGCAGATATCATATTTTATTATATGATAAGATTTATTGTCTAAATATCCAACATTTGAAAAACCATAAAAGAAAATGTTGATCCAATTATAAAAAGCGTTTAATACTTGAACGCATGTTGTTGTGGGATTTAGATCTTAAAAGCTCTCTATGTGTTGGTTTGACAGTGAAACATATTCGAATTTCTATTACACAACACTTCGTATTAAAACAAGTATTGCAATGATTTTTGAATATCTTATCTTACAATATAATTTAATTTGAGGGCGCCATTTACCCAATCTGCACCCGGCGCTGAAATAGCTGGATCCGGCACCGACTATGAACTCTCGAGGAACCCTATACTATTGAAATATGTTGTTTCTTCTGGCTCAGACACGATTATCTTATAAACAAAACACAACCATTCTTCTAAAAGCGGTGATGCCGCGCACCTTATAGTACGATAGAATTTTGTCAAAATACGCACCCACGGCGTTTTTGGAAGAACGATCGTGTTTTGTTTATAAAACTGATTTCATCAGAAGATTAGAAGCAATACGACCACCTTTCGTATCGGTGGCGCTCTAGTCCTTGATACAAAGAACGATAACGGTTTGAATATTGCGGTGAACTTTACTTTAGTCGGGCCAAAATAAAATGTATCGTAATAATTATATTATCAGATATATATTTCAATTAATAGTATGCGATAAAATTGGTATATTAGTTAAGTAAATCTTCTAAAAATTAGACGAATTTACATAATAACAGTGCATTGAAATTTTTATAGTGTATAATTCTATCACGATTGGATGGTTTTATTGAATCGATGTATTTATAGTTTCAGATCCTTGGGGGGGGGGCCAATGCCCTCCCCAGCCCTACCCAATTGACGCCCCTGGTCCTTATGAATGTCAAATAATTTCGAAAATCTTGGGTTAATATATGATTTGTCTGCTCCTGTGTCTAGCAAAATTTTAAGAGTTTGGTTTTTTATCGTAAGTAACAGAAAAGGAAGTTTGGTTTGTTGAGTTAAATTAGCTAAGAAGTTAATGTCTGTTCCGAGGCATCTTGTAGAAAATCCTCGTCATCTACATATTCTAAATTATTTAAATTTGGTTCTTGTTTAATATTTGATTTAGGAAAAAATGTTTTTTGTTTACCTTGTTATTTTGGTTTATAAAAAAATTTATTATCTAGTTTTACCTCTGGTTTAATATTATTGGTATCAAAACTTCGTTTTTCATAGTTACTTGAGCTTTGAAAGTTACGTGAGCTATAATTTTTAGTTTGTGGTTTATTTAATTGAATAGTTTTTAATTTTAAGATGCTTTGTTCCTGTTGTATGAAACTAAAAGCTTCTTGCAAGTCTCGTGGTTGTGAAGCCCTTAACGAGTTGCCTAATGGATCAGGTAAACCTGCCATAAAGACTGTTAAACCTGTTAATTGGTGTTGCTCAATCAATACTTTGATAGTACCTTGATCCATTTCGGTCAACCGTACTTTATTGGACAGCAATGTTAATATTGCTTGAATTTTGTCGAAAAGTTTTTGAGGGTCTAAGTTAGCTTTTATTAACGAAAATAACTCAAGTTGTAGATTGGGTATGCTCCGATTGTCAGCATATTTGTATACCAGATGTTTTCGTATCTGTTCCCATTCAGTGATCACACCATGTGTGGTCAATGATTGACTTGTACTGTCTATTATTTTATTGCGTATATTTTGAACTATAATTTTATAGCTTGGCAATTCTTTAATAGGTTCAATATTTTTTACCAGTTGGTCTACTGAATCAAGAAAGTGAAATAATTCATCTTTCTTGCCTAAAAAAATCGGTAGGTTTTTTGTAGCTATATCTACTTTGTAGCTATCCAGAATCGCATTCTGTTGTTCCAATAATTTTTCCATTTTAAGATTATAAATTTGCATGTGTTTACGAGGTTTATAATCAAGATTATGTTTTTCTAAGAATCTATCAAGTTTTTCACAATTTATTTCAAAAGAACCGTATCCCTTAGGGATTAAATAATTTTCTGATTCGTTAGATGAAGAGTTGGAGTGTGTGTCAGGTTGGAATAATTCGCTACTTGAATTTTCCGAATCGGACATAGAAGTTTACGAAATTAGTATTTTTTTTTTTAATGTGCACCTGATTACACTTTTTTTATTACGGCGAGTCCCGATTTTAGGTTCTCGTCGGTTTAGAAATGAAATCCCGATTTTAGGTTTTAAATTTCTATACTATATACGTAGTGCTAATTCCGTATAGCAAATTTTTTTATTACGACAAGTCCCGATTTTAGGTTCTCGTCGGCTTAGAAATGAAATCCCGATTTTAGGTTTTAAATTTCTATACTATACGTAGTGCTAATTCCGTATAGCAAATTTTTTTATTACGACAAGTCCCGATTTTAGGTTCTCGTCGGTTTAGAAATGAAATCCCGATTTTAGGTTTTAAATTTCTACACTACGCGCAAAAACAATTTATTACGTGTAGTAAATTTGTATTTTATGTTTTACAAGTAGTTTTTTCTACTTGGGTTCACTCATGGTTTTTTATCTTTTTAGATTTTCACATAAAAGGTGTAAGTATAAGGTTTTGTAAGGGAAAAATTATGCAATGTAAAATTTCGTTTACTCACCTTGCCAAAAGTATTGTTAGGAATACTTTATTAAACATTCCTCCAGAGTTGATCAGGCTCGAAGGCTGCTTCACCATTTTAAAACTTTTCACAATTATTTTATATCGAACAGCTCGCCACTGGTGGGTGCTATTACATTCGATTTATTTTTTGGTTATTATTTAATATTCTATACAAAAAGTATAGAAACCACTTTTATATTATATCGAACAGCTCGCCTCTGGTGGGTGCTAATACATTCGATTTATTTTTTTTGGTTATTTATTATTCTATACAATAAGTATAGAAAAAACTTTTCACGTTTATTATTCTATACTATAAGTATAGAAAAGAAAATTTTTAATTATTTTTTTATCAACCGCGCCAGTTATGTTGTGGATTAAACGTAGAGAGTAAGTAATTAACAAATAATTAATTTGATTCTAGACAGTAACTTTATTAAAAATCAAAATATGAGTGAACACATTATTTAAGATTGAACTCGACTTTATAGTTTTTATTATTATTATTATTATTACACACTTTTATTTAACTTGACTTCAGAGAGCTTTGATGGGTGGAATTTTGTGATTCATTTTTCAGTAACTTCCCATTATGTGATTGATCCCAAATTGAAAAGACAAGTTTGTTGAAGCAGTCAGTACGTATTTCTAAAACTTTTAAAGCAAAAAACTGTATAAAACTGAAGAAAAAAAATTCAAATTTTTCTTCACTCTGAAAGACCCTAAAGAATTGCACTGAAATCCCCATAAACTGGTTAACTCATTTTGAGCGATGGAATTTTGGTAATACTGTGTATATCATTATAATCATAGACATCATACATGTTTGTGTCATTTTATATGGATAAAAGGCCTTATAATGAACACAAAACAAAAATAAAAGTATGACATTTCATACTTATAGACCTTTTTTCTTAAAGCTCAAATCGTTATTTTGCTGTATTTGACAGATTACATACAGCAATGATAATTAGAAATCAGTTATTATGTATGAAAATTTGAAAATCCATAAGATCTGAATGTCCCATTTTCTACGTTGGAATTTCGCTCATACTGAGTATATCATTATAATATAGGACATATTACACATTTGTGTTACTTTTATAAAAATAAGGGATTAAAAATATCAAAATTTTACTTTTTGTTTTTATTAAGCTTTAATTTTATTGATTGGAGGAAACTTCTGGTGGTAAGAATCAGAACTAGTGTACCCATATAAATTTTGACATTTAGTTCATTTTTGTATACATTATCAAATTTGTGTTGACATTGGTAAGTTTTCAAGCCGAAAAATAATAATTTTATCTAAATCTAATTGAAATATACATTTATAATACTTGTGTTTTTCCAGGTGTTTTGTTACAATTACAGAAAAACTACCAGAAATGTATATAAAAAGAATATTAAAACAGCCATCACGGCAATACAAAATCCAGTTCACAAAAGAACTTGGATATTACATTGTGGGGTAAAATAAAAATTTAAACTAAATCTAATTGAAATATACATTTATAAAACTTGTGTTTTTCCAGGTGTTTTGTTAAAATTACCAGAATTGTACATAAAAAGAATAGTAAACGTATTATCCTGATGAATGGAAACATGATGTAGGAATCGATGCTTTGTTCGCTTCATTCAGAGTTCGAACATTAAATCCTGTTAATTACGATTCTAAATTAAAATTTTGGAAAAATGCCATAACGAAATATTGTTTAAAGGGGAAAACAATATAAATATAAAAGAATTGAAAAATGCATTTCAGCGTAATATTAAAATTCCTTATGTTAAATAAAAAATGTTAATTAAAAAATGATTTCATGGAAATTTGACAGTATACATGGAGTTGAAGGGGTTTTAATTCGTTGATAAAAAAGTATTTCAAAGAGTCTCCATAAATTTAAAAATTTAATGATACAAACAAAAGATGATTCCACAGAATATGTTTTAATTGAAAGTTTAAAGGTGAGTTTTTATTTAAGATTCTGTTGTCTCGAGGTTTAATTTCTATTCTTATTTGTAGAATCAAGCAACAAAAATCCAAAGGGAAATGGAACATTTAACCGAATCTGTTATGTCCTTAGCCGATGCTATCGAAAAGCTTACCAATTCCAATTTAGAGTTTAAATTAACAAATGAAGGTGCATTGTTAGCAATTCAACAGTTAGAAAACGAAAAGAGTCGATAGATAATTACTCAAAAATTATAATAAAATTCGGTGCCACCGCACAAAAAGTCACAGCAATCAATGAGCTTGAACGTTCTATTTATAATCTAGAAAAAATAAAATTCAAAAAACTGACTCAAAAAATGTATGTCGCTAAAAACTATAAAATAAAAAAAAATAAAAAAAAAATTTTAAAAAACACACTTTTATTGAAATTGAACTAAAAACTAAAAAATAAATTTTGCATTGACACAACACGATGTTCCAAAGAAACAAAGGTTATATTCAAATGTTAAATCTTTTATTAATAACTATATGTTTGCTTTTAAACTATAATAAGGAAATAAATATTTAAATATCTTTTTAAACAATTTAACATAGATGGCAAAATTAGATGTACAGACTAGAATACTATTTAACTAGAAGTTTTGTTAGATAAATAATTTTCCGTTACAGTTTTTACAAAAAATAAAAGTGGGTGGCGCAGTCAGCGTATTGAACGTATTACATCACATTTCTTGTATTATAAGTAATTTATAATACTTTAAAATAGTTGAATTAAGTTTTAGTATTTATAATTATTACTTAATTAAGATTAAGAATTAGCACATTTTCTACATATTTAGTGCCCTTCTATATTGACTACGCCACCCACTTTTATTTTTTGTAAAAACTGTAACGGAAAATTATTTATCTAACAAAACTTCTAGTTAAATAGTATTCTAGTCTGTACATCTAATTTTGCCATCTATGTTAAATTGTTTAAAAAGATATTTAAATATTTATTTCCTTATTATAGTTTAAAAGCAAACATATAGTTATTAATAAAAGATTTAACATTTGAATATAACCTTTGTTTCTTTGGAACATCGTGTTGTGTCAATGCAAAATTTATTTTTTAGTTTTTAGTTCAATTTCAATAAAAGTGTGTTTTTATTATTACACACTTATATTTAACTTGACTTCAGAGAGCTTTGATGGGTGGAATTTTGTGATTCATTTTTCAGTAACTTCCCATTATGTGATTGATCCCAAATTGAAAAGACAAGTTTGTTGAAGCAGTCAGTACGTATTTCTAAAACTTTTAAAGCAAAAAACTGTATAAAACTGAAGAAAAAAAATTCAAATTTTTCTTCACTCTGAAAGACCCTAAAGAATTGCACTGAAATCCCCATAAACTGGTTAACTCATTTTGAGCGATGGAATTTTGGTAATACTGTGTATATCATTATAATCATAGACATCATACATGTTTGTGTCATTTTATATGGATAAAAGGCCTTATAATGAACACAAAACAAAAATAAAAGTATGACATTTCATACTTATAGACCTTTTTTCTTAAAGCTCAAATCGTTATTTTGCTGTATTTGACAGATTACATACAGCAATGATAATTAGAAATCAGTTATTATGTATGAAAATTTGAAAATCCATACGATCTGAATGTCCCATTTTCTACGTTGGAATTTCGCTCATACTGAGTATATCATTATAATATAGGACATATTACACATTTGTGTTACTTTTATAAAAATAAGGGATTAAAAATATCAAAATTTTACTTTTTGTTTTTATTAAGCTTTAATTTTATTGATTGGAGGAAACTTCTGGTGGTAAGAATCAGAACTAGTGTACCCATATAAATTTTGACATTTAGTTCATTTTTGTATACATTATCAAATTTGTGTTGACATTGGTAAGTTTTCAAGCCGAAAAATAATAATTTTATCTAAATCTAATTGAAATATACATTTATAATACTTGTGTTTTTCCAGGTGTTTTGTTACAATTACAGAAAAACTACCAGAAATGTATATAAAAAGAATATTAAAACAGCCATCACGGCAATACAAAATCCAGTTCACAAAAGAACTTGGATATTACATTGTGGGGTAAAATAAAAATTTAAACTAAATCTAATTGAAATATACATTTATAAAACTTGTGTTTTTCCAGGTGTTTTGTTAAAATTACCAGAATTGTACATAAAAAGAATAGTAAACGTATTATCCTGATGAATGGAAACATGATGTAGGAATCGATGCTTTGTTCGCTTCATTCAGAGTTCGAACATTAAATCCTGTTAATTACGATTCTAAATTAAAATTTTGGAAAAATGCCATAACGAAATATTGTTTAAAGGGGAAAACAATATAAATATAAAAGAATTGAAAAATGCATTTCAGCGTAATATTAAAATTCCTTATGTTAAATAAAAAATGTTAATTAAAAAATGATTTCATGGAAATTTGACAGTATACATGGAGTTGAAGGGGTTTTAATTCGTTGATAAAAAAGTATTTCAAAGAGTCTCCATAAATTTAAAAATTTAATGATACAAACAAAAGATGATTCCACAGAATATGTTTTAATTGAAAGTTTAAAGGTGAGTTTTTATTTAAGATTCTGTTGTCTCGAGGTTTAATTTCTATTCTTATTTGTAGAATCAAGCAACAAAAATCCAAAGGGAAATGGAACATTTAACCGAATCTGTTATGTCCTTAGCCGATGCTATCGAAAAGCTTACCAATTCCAATTTAGAGTTTAAATTAACAAATGAAGGTGCATTGTTAGCAATTCAACAGTTAGAAAACGAAAAGAGTCGATAGATAATTACTCAAAAATTATAATAAAATTCGGTGCCACCGCACAAAAAGTCACAGCAATCAATGAGCTTGAACGTTCTATTTATAATCTAGAAAAAATAAAATTCAAAAAACTGACTCAAAAAATGTATGTCGCTAAAAACTATAAAATAAAAAAAAATAAAAAAAAAATTTTAAAAACACACTTTTATTGAAATTGAACTAAAAACTAAAAAATAAATTTTGCATTGACACAACACGATGTTCCAAAGAAACAAAGGTTATATTCAAATGTTAAATCTTTTATTAATAACTATATGTTTGCTTTTAAACTATAATAAGGAAATAAATATTTAAATATCTTTTTAAACAATTTAACATAGATGGCAAAATTAGATGTACAGACTAGAATACTATTTAACTAGAAGTTTTGTTAGATAAATAATTTTCCGTTACAGTTTTTACAAAAAATAAAAGTGGGTGGCGCAGTCAGCGTATTGAACGTATTACATCACATTTCTTGTATTATAAGTAATTTATAATACTTTAAAATAGTTGAATTAAGTTTTAGTATTTATAATTATTACTTAATTAAGATTAAGAATTAGCACATTTTCTACATATTTAGTGCCCTTCTATATTGACTACGCCACCCACTTTTATTTTTTGTAAAAACTGTAACGGAAAATTATTTATCTAACAAAACTTCTAGTTAAATAGTATTCTAGTCTGTACATCTAATTTTGCCATCTATGTTAAATTGTTTAAAAAGATATTTAAATATTTATTTCCTTATTATAGTTTAAAAGCAAACATATAGTTATTAATAAAAGATTTAACATTTGAATATAACCTTTGTTTCTTTGGAACATCGTGTTGTGTCAATGCAAAATTTATTTTTTAGTTTTTAGTTCAATTTTTTATTAATAATTTTTACTTTTATAGACGTGATCGCGAATCACAAGCAAAGGGAGGAGTAGGCATACTAATAAAAAAATCCATTTCTCATTCGCTTCTTCCTGATTTAAATTTAAAATCAATTGAATGTATTGGTATCGTAGTTAAGAATGGAAATGCTAATTTAGAAGTATTCGTTTGTTATTGCCCAAAATCTGGTGATGTTAACTTAAGAGCTGATTTGATTAAAATTTCGAACAAAAGCAACCCATATATTGCTGGTGGAGATTTAAATTGCCACCACAGTATGTGGAATTGCTGTAGAAATAATAAAGGTGGCCGAATATTACAACAGCTGTCCATAGATTTGGACAGCTGTTTAATAATTGCTCCAAGTTCTCCAACGCACTTGAGTCCCATTGGAAGATTTAGTACTATTGACATTTTTCTTACCAATAACAATTTACCAGTTACCAAAATTGAATGTCTTAATGAACTAAATTCGGATCATCTTCCGGTTATTGCCACGGTTAGTTTTACTGCACGTATTGAAAATCTATTTCCTAAAAAATTCGATTACAAAAATTCGAACTGGACTTTATATAAAGAGCATATAACCGATGGTTTGGGTTACAACGGTACAAATTACAATCTAAATACAACTCAAGGTATTGATGAAAATTTAAATTTTTTACACAGCTTATTACACTGGCGCGTGAACAATCAGTTCCCTTAGTACGTCATACAAATAATGACAAATTAATTTTGAATGACGAAACAAAAATGCTGATAAAACTTCGAAATGTTCGTAGAAGACAATGGCAAAGGTTAAGATTCACATATCTAAAAGAAATTGTAAATGAACTGAACCAAATTATTAAATCTCATATTTATGAAAAGCTCAACGAAGGTTGGCAAAACAAACTTGAGAGTTTAAAAAATGGATCGAAGTCTTTTTGGAAAGTAATGAAAAATCTCAGAAATAAATACAAGCCAATACCTCCCCTGAAATCTAATAACAATGATGGTTCCGTAATTTTTGATAACACGGCAAAATGTAACTTGATATCTCAAGAACTATACAACATACATCTCGTTAGTGGTAATAATACAAATGTAAATGTAGATACTGAAGTGCAACATTCAATTGATGAAATAGATGCCTTAAATGGTAACGATTTAATAATAGATTATCCAATAACAGTAAACGAAATTAAATCTGTTCTCAATATAATTAAACCTTTCAAAGCACCTGGCATTGATAATATTCCAAATATTCTTTTAAAAAAATTGCCAAACACTGGTATATCCTTTATAAGCCAGTTATTTAATAGTTGCCTCAAATTAGGATATTTTCCACAAAACTGGAAGTTAGCAAAGGTCACCCCAATTCTTAAACCTGGAAAAGATCCAACACTCCATACAAGCTACCGACCAATCAGTCTCCTGTGTACTTTGGGTAAACTCTTTGAATATTTAATTAAAGAAAGAATACTACAAATTGTTGAACAATATGCAATACAGATTAGTGAGCAATTCGGTTTTAGGGTTGGACACTCAACTGTACATCAAATTCAAAGAGTAACAAACTATGTGAAAACGATGCGTAAAAACTTAAAGTCCACAGGATTGGTTCTTTTAGATTTGGAACGGGCTTTCGAAACAGTTTGGATAAAAGGGCTCTTACACAAATGAAAGAAATATCGTTTACCCATGTACATACTGAAAATTTTAAGATCGTATTTGGAAAATCGGTAATTTTTCGTCCAAATTCAAAACGACAAATCGAGTAAATATGACGTTCCAGCTGGTGTTCCCCAAGGGTCAATACTGGGCCCATTATTATTCAATTTATATATTAATGATATTCCAAAGGTTGGCGATTGTGAAATAGCACTTTTTGCCGATGATACAGCCATCTATACTAGTGATGAATTGTCCTCAGTTATTATTAGTAGGCTAAATAATTACATTAACATTCTTCAAAATTTCTTTTACCAATGGAGGTTGAAAATAAATGTAGAGAAATGTCAGGCAATTTACTTTACAAGATGTCGGGCTATCAGAAAATTACCTCAAACAGAGATAATCATAAATGGCATTTCAATCAAATGGGAATCTGTCGTCAAATACCTAGGCATATATCTCGATGTTAAATTAACACTAAAAACTCACATTTGTAATATTTTAAAAAAATGCAACACCTTATTTTTTATGTTTTATCCTATCTTAAATAAGAAAAGTAAAATGAATTTAAACAACAAACTTTTAGTATACAAAGCGATGATCCTGTCGGTCATCATGTATGGTAGTCCTGTTTGGTGGCAATCGGCTGAAACATATAAAAAGAAACTGCAGGTCGAACAAAATAAGTTTCTTAAACTGATTTTGAAAGTTCCAAAAAGATTTAGCACACTTACGTTACATACACAAACTAACATGAACTTAATCAAAGATGTAGCTCTTGAACAAATTAATAATTACTATAGAAAACTGCCATTTATTGAAAACAGAGTAATTAATATTTTGAGTCCTTAAACTAGTTATATATGTGATGAAATAAAAAAGAATCATACTAATTAGTAAATTTAGATTACGTAGCTAGGTTAAATTAGGTTAAGGTAGGTTAAGCTATAGTCGCTTTAAAAATCAATAACATATTGCCAGTTTTAGTATATTAATCAAAATAATATTTATACTAATCTTTTAGCTGTTGTAAAATTAATATAATTAAACTCAGCAAAAATAATTTATTATAATAAAATGTATAAACTATGAGGACTAATAAATAAATTAAATTAAAAAAAACAAAATTTACCTTGAAGTTTTTTAAAGTTAAAGGTAAGAACTAAGTATCCTGCCAATTTCAAATTTTTGTCTCTTTTCAAACACGTCCAAATTGTAGGCTGAAATATGCAAATATGCAAAATATGCTAAAATTTCAAAATTTCAAGCAAAGATTTTTCTCATTAAGAGTGGACCAAACGAGTCGATTTTAATTTTTAATTATCTTACAATATGTGCCATTTGAGATCTGAGAACGATTAGACTTTTAAATTTAACAGTGCAGATCCTGGTGTCAATTGAAAATCACAAGAAATCAATAAAATACACATATTTTCAAAACCCTGTTATTTTTCAGGTATATGAATTATGTGAATTTTAATTTTTGTTTTAAAAACAATCATATTTCCAATTTCCAGTGCCACCTTGGTCAAGTAGATATCTTTATTAGAAAAGTTTTTACAGCTAAAACCGCAAAATACCAAAATAAGACTTTTCCATTGCTTTATTTTGTGTGGACCAGAAGTGGCGAGTGCGAAAATTAAATCCCTATGGATTTTGGTTTTTGGAACCCTAAAGAACATTTCCAAGAAGTTTAAGCAAAATCTAAAATAGTGCAGCAACGTTTTTTGTTTATTTTCGATGATTTCATATGGAATGACTCTATAGGTATTACAATTTTGGTTTCTAATATATTCCAAAATTTATTACATTTTTTTAAAATACCATGAAACCATGCAGCAAATTTTGAGAGGCATATTGAACGGTTTCATAAAAAAGAATTTAGAACTTTTAAATGTCTTAAAATATCAGCAAAAGCTTCATGTAAACGAAATCTGCCATCAAAGTTAAGCTCAAGTAGTGTAATGACACTTACTCCAACGTTATTAGACATGGAATTTAAACCTCAAAATATTACGGTACTATGTCTGTAAAACTTCTTCCTGAAGCCTGTATCGATGTTATAAATTCAATAATTACTGAAGTTGTTTCTTTTGAATTTTTGCATAAGAATACTGAAAATCCTTGATTTTGACATCGGAACTGAACCGGAACCGAACCGAAAACCGGAACGAAAAAATAAACTAAGGAACCAAACCGAAAACCGGAACGAAATAATAGTCGGAACGAAACCGTAAACCGAAACGGAAATCATTTCGGTTCAAAACTCTGCTTTAAAAAACTTTGATATTTCGTTCTCTACTCGTACACAGCATTGAGAGTTCTGTACTGTCATTTTGCATAGTGATACCAGTTTACCAGGAATTTCCATATACACCAGAGCAGACCATAGTGTCTCTCGTTCGAGAGAGTCGTAGGCCTGCCTGAAATCAATGAAAAGTTGGTGCACAGTTATGTTGAACTCTCGACACTTTTCCAAAATCATCCTTATCGAGAAAAGTGCATCGGTGGTACCTCGGCCCCGCCAGAAACTGATATTCTACAAAAAGTTGTTCAGCAAAAGGATTGATTTTGGATAGCAAAATGTAGGAAAAGATCTTATATGCTGTGCAGAGGAGAGCAATTCCTCTGTAGTTTGCACATGGGCGATTACCTTTTTTATGGATTGGTATCAGCATAGCTGTGTTCCAGTCCTGTGGCATGGTTTCAGTCCTCCAGATCATTTGAACCAGTTCAAACAATCTTAAGGATAGAGTTTCGCCACCATGTACAATCATTTCGGATGCTATATCGTCGATACCAGGTGCTTTATTGCATTTTAATTTTGATTGCGCCACATCGAATTCCTCTTTGGTGGGTTCGTCCACATGTACCTTTGACGCACGAATAAGCTTTGCTCGTCGCCCGACTTGTTTCTGGTCACTTAAGTTGAGATGATTCTCAAAATAAGCGGCCCAAGTATCTAAAATATTTTTAAGGTCTACTTGTAGATCCCCATCTTCGTTTTGAATAGCAGTCGATCTAGTTTGAGGGCCTTTCTTTAAGGTTTTAACCTGTTGGAAGAAGTTACGCGATTGATGTTCCTTATTGAAGCTTTCAATCTCTGTCACAACACTGTCTCTTCCACCATTCTCTCTTCGTTCGTCTACATAGCTTTGTAACAGCTTGTCTTGCCAGTTTATACTTCTCCTTCGTGGACCTGGTATTGCGTCCTTGTAGACACTTTAGATAGCAATCTCTTTTATATTGAATAGCGTCAAGGCATGCTTGATCCATCCATGGCTTCTGGGAGTGGTTCTGTGGTCGTCCAAGTATTCCCTCAGCAGCGCTTAAAACAGCATCTTTGAGCAAATACCATGACTTATCAACGTCTCCATTAATAGTTTCTGATTTATCCAATGTTTCGGCAATATGGATTTGATATCTCTCTTCTGTTTGAGCATTCTTTAATGATGAGATGTTAAAACGTTTACGTTGATTGAATTTTGGAATGCCTGGATTTGGGACGTGGAACCTTATCGTTGCACATACAAGAAAGTGATCACTTCCAATGTATGCACCTCTAAAGGATCGCACATCCCGAACGCTCGAAAAGAAACGTGCTGTTACTAGAACGTGATCAATTTGATTTCGAGTGTTTCCATTCGCTGAGACCCAAGTCTGTTTATGAATCGATCGATGCGGAAAGAACGTACTGTCAATTCTCAAATTATTTGATAATGCAAACTCAGTCATTCTCTCACCATTATCATTCGAATTCAAATGCAGGCTGTTGGGACCCACCACATTTCCATAAGAGATATCTCTTCCAACCTGTCCATTAAAGTCACCAAGAACCATAATGAAGTTGCGTGTGGGTGTTTGTTTCATAACCTCTTTCAGTGCTATGTAGAAATTATCCTTCTCGTCGACGGTCTTAGCTTCAGTAGGTGCATGCATGGCAATAAGAGAAATATTGTTATATGTACCACGTACACGTAGGTAGCAGATCCTCTCACTGACCGGGATGAATTTCATCACGGCTTCTTGTATGCGTGCACCAACAAGAAAGCCAGTTCCAAATTCTTTTCGAGAAGGATGACCACTACAGTATAGAGAGTGACTATCCAAATCTTGTTTTCCGATTATCGGCTGTCTAATTTCTTGTTGAGCAATAATATCCATCCTATACCTCTCAGCCACTGTTTCCAGACTTATAAGAGCATCAGGAGCGCTCAGGCTGCGCACGTTCCACGTTCCGATTCGTTAGTCTGGTCCTTTTTCACGTCCAGCTAAAATTCTGTTGTTTTGTCCGGGTCTGTTATTCTTTTTCTGATAACCAAATTTAACATATAAGTTTTTTTCCGGGATTAGGGTGTTAACCTTAGGCCCAACCCAAATTGTTGTGAATGGGTCCGTTCTGCATATTGAGGTCACCAGAAACAACCTTTTTACACGTTTATATAGCGAGCCACTTGATTCAAGACAGACGCTCTCTCCAAGCCGCCCCTTACATGGAGAACAGACGCTTGAGTCGCATTACCTAAGCAGTTTTTACTCTGCTTGTCTCCAATACACCAACCTAATTCTGTCAGCATTACCCAGGCAGCCTTACCCTTCTCAAATAAATGTTTGACATAAGGAAGTGAAACGAATTTTGTTTCATCATCAATTTGTGGATTTGAATTTGGATGTACAATAAAATTGGTATTATTATATTTCATGATCGTTGTTCTCAAGATCCTTTTAATCAGTTTAATTGGGTAATTGTTAGTTTTCAGTGTTTTTTCTAACAAAACGAAATTCTCTTTGTGGTATTTCTCATCAGATAGTTGAAGAATTTTCCTAGTAAGTACGGATATAGTATTTTTCTTGTAGCTCAAAGGTAGCCATGAATTAAAAGAAAGACGGTAAAATTTCTTTCCTTGATACTCTAGTGATAAGAAATAACGATGGTACCATCAGCACCAACTGGTACCATAAACCAACCTGGTCCGGTCGGTATTTGGATTTCAATTCATGGCTACCTTTGAGCTACAAGAAAAATACTATATCCGTACTTACTAGGAAAATTCTTCAACTATCTGATGAGAAATACCACAAAGAGAATTTCGTTTTGTTAGAAAAAACACTGAAAACTAACAATTACCCAATTAAACTGATTAAAAGGATCTTGAGAACAACGATCATGAAATATAATAATACCAATTTTATTGAACATCCAAATTCAAATCCACAAATTGATGATGAAACAAAATTCGTTTCACTTCCTTATGTCAAACATTTATTTGAGAACATTAAATCACTACTAAGAAGATACAATATTGAAACAGTAGGAAGATCATATAATTGTACAGGCACATCTATTTTCTCTAAATTAAAAGATCGAGATCCTATTAAATTTCAATCAGATGTTATTTATGAAATAAAATGTTCATGTGAAAAAGTATATATAGGACAGACTTCACAATATATGAATAAACGTTTATACCAACATACCCACAATTCTCCACCTGATAATAGTTCATTATCTACACACATTAAAGACACAGATCATGTCGTCTCAATGGAAAACGTTAGAATTTTGGAAAAACAGGCGAATCAAAAGAAACGAAAAATATCTGAAATGTTGTTCATCAAAAAACGAAAACCCACACTCAATAGACAAATTGATTGTGATTTTCAAAATATTTATGATGGAATTATAAAATCAAACAATATTTAAAGTAAAACAATATAATAATTTTGGTTAAAGTAATCTCCCAAAACATTTCCAATCATAGTATATATTGGTTAAAAAATTGTTTCTTTTTTTAGTTTTAGTTTGATTTTTAATAATTATTGTTTTTAATTTGTTGTTTCCATAAATAATTTTTTTATTATACACAATTAAAATTTTCGCTTGAAGATAATGCGGGAGTCGTATCGAAACGTAGCGATAACTAATTGAAATATTTTTGTTTCTTTTATTAACTTCATCCACTAGAGCTAAACCCGAATAAAAATAACCAAATATATATAATATATTCAAGCTCAATACTTAAATTATCATACATATAACTCCTCGGTTGAAATAATGGAGCCCAATAATCAAAATTTCTTTAAGAATATTAAATTTATTTATGGCATTGACGTCTACAAGACCATGAAGTCAATTTTGCAATTAAAATTGAATCAAGCAAAATCTATTAATAAACAACATTTTTTGCTTCGACTCAGAAAAGACAAAATAATTCCGCCAAGTAGAAGAATGAAGAATATACATAATATTGATGTTGCAGTTTTTGATAAGCTCCAAGAAACATTCATTTTCAAAATAATGAACCAAGAAATTTCTGAAGTTGTTAATTTGATTAAAGAAACTAATATAACTTTAGTAAGAAAATTAGAATATATAACTAATATGACACCTGAAATAATTTCATCAGAGTTCAAAAACAGAATAGAATCGTCGTTCCAAAAACTGTTTGATGAAATTAAACAGAAACATCAAAAGAAATTTGAAAGTTTTTCAAATAAACTAGCTAATATTCCAATCATCGATAATGGATCAGATAATTGGTTAGTAAATTTATCGAATGTTGAAATACCTGGAAATATAAAAAATTTCTTAGGCTTAGGTGACAAGTTTGCAATTCCGTTAAATTCAAAAACAGTACCATATCACAACATAATTACGGACATTGAAAGTTCCATTTTGGAATTAAATAATGAAGAACAAAAAATTGAGATAAGAAACGGTGTAGTCAACATTCTAACGAATTTCAAACAGAGTTTTGGATCTCATATGAACCTTTCTAATGAAGAACAAAAACTTATCCAGATTCATAAAAAAAACAAAACGTTTCCTAAAAGAACATACGGATTTACTTGTAACAAAAGCCGATAAAGGAAATATAACAGTGATTACAACAAAATCTGATTATAAAACAAAAATGCAGAATATGCTAGATGACGAATCAACTTATATTATCTTAAATAAAGACCCTACACAACGAATACAACGTGAAGTGAACAGTTTGATATCCACTTTTGAAGATAATAATAGAATAACAAAATTACAAGCTAAAAAGTTAAGACGTCATAATAGTAAAATCGCACATCTTTATGGTCTTCCTAAAGTGCATAAAGAGAATACACCTTACAGACCAATAGTAAGTTCTATTGGTGATCCTTGCTATAACTTGTCTTCTTTCTTGTGTGGAATCATTAAACCCAGTATTGGTAATACTTCAACAAACATCTTAAACTCACATGATTTCAAAGAGAAAATAAAGAATATCAAAATACCTGATAATCATATTATAATTTCGTTGGATGTTGTTTCACTTTTCACGAACATTGATTCAGAACTAGTGTTAAAGCTTCTATCCAAAGATTGGCTACAGATTAAGAAGAGAGCAAACATAAATTTATTAAAGTCTCAGTTCATGGATGCTGTTGAACTAGTTCTGAATAATTGTGTCTTCTCTTACGACAACAAAATTTATCAGCAAAAATTTGGATCTCCAATGGGCTCACCAATAAGCCCAATGTTGGCAAATATAGTCATGGAACATGTAGAATCTAATGTTCTTACATCACTTGAGTTCAAACCAATATTTTTCTTCAGATATGTGGACGATATAATCACGACTGTTCCAAAGGATAAAGTAAATATTTTCTTAAATAAATTTAACAATTTTGATACGAATATTCAATTTACATCAGAGTCAGAGAAAGACGGTGAAATTTCTTTCCTTGATACTCTAGTGATAAGAAATAACGATGGTACCATCAGCACCAACTGGTACCATAAACCAACCTGGTCCGGTCGGTATTTGGATTTCAATTCATGGCTACCTTTGAGCTACAAGAAAAATACTATATCCGTACTTACTAGGAAAATTCTTCAACTATCTGATGAGAAATACCACAAAGAGAATTTCGTTTTGTTAGAAAAAACACTGAAAACTAACAATTACCCAATTAAACTGATTAAAAGGATCTTGAGAACAACGATCATGAAATATAATAATACCAATTTTATTGAACATCCAAATTCAAATCCACAAATTGATGATGAAACAAAATTCGTTTCACTTCCTTATGTCAAACATTTATTTGAGAACATTAAATCACTACTAAGAAGATACAATATTGAAACAGTAGGAAGATCATATAATTGTACAGGCACATCTATTTTCTCTAAATTAAAAGATCGAGATCCTATTAAATTTCAATCAGATGTTATTTATGAAATAAAATGTTCATGTGAAAAAGTATATATAGGACAGACTTCACAATATATGAATAAACGTTTATACCAACATACCCACAATTCTCCACCTGATAATAGTTCATTATCTACACACATTAAAGACACAGATCATGTCGTCTCAATGGAAAACGTTAGAATTTTGGAAAAACAGGCGAATCAAAAGAAACGAAAAATATCTGAAATGTTGTTCATCAAAAAACGAAAACCCACACTCAATAGACAAATTGATTGTGATTTTCAAAATATTTATGATGGAATTATAAAATCAAACAATATTTAAAGTAAAACAATTTAATAATTTTGGTTAAAGTAATCTCCCAAAACATTTCCAATCATAGTATATTGGTTAAAAAATTGTTTCTTTTTTTAGTTTTAGTTTGATTTTTAATAATTATTGTTTTTAATTTGTTGTTTCCATAAATAATTTTTTTATTATACATAATTAAAATTTTCGCTTGAAGATGATGCGGGAGTCGTATCGAAACGTAGCGATAACTAATTGAAATATTTTTGTTTCTTTTATTAACTTCATCCACTAGAGCTAAGCCCGAATAAAAATAACCAAATATATATAATATATTCAAGCTCAATACTTAAATTATCATATATATATATATATATATATATATATATATATATATATATATATATATATATATATATATATATATATATATATATATATATATATATATATATATATATATATATATATATATATATATATATATATATATATATATATATATATATATATATATATATATATATATATATATATATATCGCAGCAGTTAAAATTAAAACATATGTCGAGTAAAAAAGCCACAAAAAATTATATTCATATTTCGCTTTTTCTTATTTTCTTTAAAACATTTTTCGACCTCCCACGAACAAATCCAACAGAAATAATCTATTTTAAAACAAAAAAATATACTAGTCATATATTCACACCTGAAAAAAATCAATTGACATCTGATGTGAGATACTCCCATAATATGTGAGATACTTCCCTTACACTACTATTGACATTTTCTGCTATGGTATATTTGTTTTTTATTTATGTATGTTTTGAAAATCGCCATAGGTATAAAATAAATTAGTAGCAGTTAAAATTAAGTAAGTTGATTAAATAAAGGTTTTTATTTCTTTTGTGTAGTTTTGCAACAGACATAGAAAAATTAGCATATTTACCAAGTTTCGTCAGAATCCATTTTCAAAAACTGATGTAATTAAAGTTTCAGATAAACAGATGCTCAAGAGGCCCACACGACTTATCCCCAATCAGTTTTTTGTCCTTTCAATATCCATTCAATTCGATTATCAGGTACAAATGTTATAGATCTTTAAAAAAACATGTGTTCGAGAGAACCCTATGCCCTCCAACCCTTTGCTCAATGTACCTTATAGCTCATAATGTCGTTCTTTAATCTCCTGCATTAACTTTTATCAACGTTTCATGAAAATCGATTTGTGACTGTAGACAATAGTAGGAATAAACCCTTTTAAAAAATTAAAAAAAACTTTTTAGCCGGAAGTGACAAATCCAAAGTGGGTACGAAGAAATATTAGAAACAGTACTTAAACCTTATATATCAAGCATCATTAAGATTGAAAGCCAGGATCAGAAGTTATTGAATTTTCAAACTTACAGATGTTCGGGAGACCCCCCACCATTTTGTCTTATTTTATCCAATTATAGATATGAACCATTCTTAGATCAACCTTATTGCACTCATACTTTTTCATAAAAATCAATCATACCGTTTAGGAGGAGTTCAGTCACAAACAACCGAACAGAGGAAACATATGTATTAAGAATAAATCTATATAATAATTTTGAACTGAACTGAATATAAAGTCAATGTATGAACAGATGAATTAAATAAAAATCTATATTGTTCCAAATAAAAAAATACAAAACTTTTTTTGGATCAAATGTAAGCTCGTCAAAGGAGCAAAACCATTAATTAATCTTAAATTTAATTTGGACATCGAACACTACAGTAACTCGAATAAAATCAAAAATAATATCAAAGAACTTGGCGGCAAAAGGGAGAAGAAAATTGGGATTTTCAAGTTTCAGTTCGAGACCGCTGCAAATCAACACTGTTGGAATACTGAAAATCGGCTTGTCGCGTTAATAATAGCATTGAAAGGGGAAAGGGCTGAAACGCTCCTAGCGATACCTGAACAGGATAGAGAGAGCTATAAAGAAGTTATGAAAGCTTTGGAAAGAAAATATAATAAAAATAAATGTTATCATAAAAGAGAACTGTATAGAATAGAATAAAAGGGCCAGTTACAAAGATCTGGAGAAAGCCTTCAAAAGTATTCATCTGCCGTAGAGCGGCTAGTCCGTCTTGCACATTCAATTACTCCTGTAATTTACATGGGGAGGATCAAAATTTATGCGATCACCAACGGAATTCGTGATCCTGAAGCAGTGATGATAACACCAAAAACAACATTTGCTGAAACAATCGCTTATGCAATGACACGTGAGACCGCACAAGCTTTCGTTAGACCACCAATTAAGGTACGCCGGCTAGATGTAGAGGAAAATAACAACGTCCACAACAAAACGGCTAATGTACGAAGTAACAGAATCTGATGTTGGCTATGTGATAAACAAAGTCACCTCGCTCGGGAATAGGGAACTAGTCACAAACGGGGGAGATCTGCATCACATGCATAAATAAGATCAACGGGAGAGAGGGTGCAGGAAAAGGATGAGAGCCGTTCAATATCTAATAAGTTAAACTACAACAAGTCAGCCTAAAGCGGCGTAAGCTGGCTTCCACAACTGATTGCCCCATAACCTTCGTGGCTCGTACCATTGGTAATACCCACTTTCAGCATGAAGTATTGATAGCAGACATAGTGGATGAAGTCATTCTGGGAATTGATGTTGATGTTGGGAATGAAGAACTAAGCTACCACAATATTTAACTGCCACTCCATACAAATGGTGAAGAAGGCATGGTTCGGCACATAATATTGGATCGTAAAGAAAAACTGCCCAAATTCAGAAACAATCATTTGGCGAAGGATGGAAGAGGGTTCTGGGTCACTTTGGTTGTGGGTTGTGGAAGGCAATAAAGAAAATCAACAACACCAAGAAGTTATTATAGGAAAGCATTAATTAAATCCAATGGAGGCTTCAAGATATCAATAAGGGCTTTAAATCTGTCAAATAGCTGAAGAAAGGAACAATCATAGGCCAGTATTAAGAAGCAGTAGGTATAGTCAAATGCGAACAGGAAAACATGAGCAACAACGTTGATACACAAAAATTAAAGGAAGAAATGCTACAACTGACGCAGAAATGGATTGAAGATTTAACTGAAGAACAAAAGAAACCAGCGCAACAACTACTTGAGCAATACTTCTCCCTATTCCACAACACACTAGAAGACAACGGAAAAACAAACGTGGAAAGCATCGAGTCGATACAGGAAGAGAAAAGCCGATTCACCAATCACCAAGGAGATTACCATTAGCCAAACGAGAAGATGCAGATAAAATTGTAATGGGGGTGAGAGCAGCTGGTGTTATCGAACCATCAGAAAGTCCGTTGAGTTCGCCAGTGGTGTTAGTTGAGAAAAAATATGGGTCAATGAGGTTCTGTGTGGACTATAGAAAACTGAATGCAGTGACGAAGAAGAATAGTTATCCTCTTCCTAGGATTAATGATAGTTTGGACACATTATATAAGAAGCAAGATTGTTCCAAACGCCAGATTTACAAAGCGGTTACTGGCAAGTGGAAGTCGATGAGGAAGATCGAGAGAAAACCGCATTCAGTGTTGGTACGGGACTATGGCAATGTGCTGCCATTTAGATTGTGCAATGCACCAGCAAATTTTACACGACTAATAGAACATGTGCTAAAAGGTTTGCATTAGAATACATGTCTGGTATATTTGGACGACATTATCGTGATGCGAAAAGACTTTAACGAACACTTGAAAAATTTGAAAGAAATCTTGGGAAGGATAAAGGATGCAGGATGCAGCTCAGTCCGAAGAAATGTATACTTTTTCGAGAAGAAGTTAAGTTCTTTGGACATAAGGTATCAGCATCCGGAATCCATACTGATACACACATGATATCAGCAGTAAAAGATTGGCCAAGACCTAAAAATCTACAATGCGAATCTTCCTTGGAATATGTACATACTACAGGAGATTCGTGCCGGGATTTGCCAACGTTGCTAAGGATCTACACGAGTTAACAAGAAAGAACAGAGCATTTGAACGGACCGATGAGCAAAAGGAAGCGTTTGTTGTACTCCCGAGAAGATTATGCACAGCACCAATTCTGGTTTATCTACTACCCAACGTGAAATTTATATTTTACACCGATGCAAGTAATAATGGTATGGGAGGTGTGTTGTCGCAGGAAATCGACGGACATGAGAGAATGATAGCATATTTCTCAAAAATGCTACCTAAACCCGAAAGAAATTATTGCGTCACAAGGAAAGAATTGTTGGCCATTGTAAAATGTAACAAACATTTCCATAAGTACTTATATGGTCAATAATTCCAACTAAGAACCGATCATGAAGCACTAAGATGGTTACTTCAATTCAAAAGTCCAGAAGGACAAGTAGCCCGTTGGATGGAACGGACACAAGCATATGCTTTCCACATGGGAACGCTGATGCAAACATTGTAATCGAGTGGAGAATAAGGAGAACAACATCGATGTCTGGCTATTGCAAGTGCTTCTTGAGGAAGAATGGACAGCTCACAAAATAAAGAGTGAGCAGTTACAAGATCCAGATACAAAACCATTGATTGAATTTAAAGAAAATGGCAACGAACCAATATGGAGTGAAATTGCGAATTGGGATCGTCATATACCTCTGTTCCTGATAGCGTACAGATCCTGCATTCATGAAATGACACAAACAACACCTGCTCGAACTATTGTTGGCAATGATTTACGACTACCTGGTGATCTGAAGTTTGGAACAAATCCATCAACAACCCTTAGCAGTCAGAATTATGTAAACCAACTAAAACATGAGCTTGAGGAAATAAATGAAATCAATAATTTAAATTAATAAATTATTGTTAAATTGAATCACCAAACAATCTTTTTACTAAGTATATTTATTTATTGACGCGTTTCGAATATTAAATATTCATCATCGGTACAAAAAATATGACTAAATCTAAATGAAAACAAATATTCATTCTTTAAATTTTGATTGAAAAAATAGCATACTAACATTTTATGAATTAAATAGCTTAAAATAATTTTCATACGTATAAAATTTACTTGTTTTTTTAAAAAATATGACATACTGATCAAAATACTATGAATAAAATATAAATGAATTGAATTTTTAGAATGAAAATTTACAAAATCGAATTATACAAAATATTTGAATTAAATAATAATTGGTCGTTTAAAATTAAATTTTTAGATTTTTTGAATGCCTTATAAATTTCAAACTCTTCAAGAGAATCCATTAAAAATCCTTTACTACATAGATGCAATGGTTCTAAATTTTGTTCAAAACTGGTGTAGTTATGGTTATTATCATTTAGATGATTTGCGAAAATGGACTTTAAATTTTGTTTATTTTTGTTCATTGGAATATGTTCTTTAAATCTCTCAATGAAACTTCTTCCTGTTTTTCCAATATAAAATTTTCCACAAGTATCACACTTGATTTCATAAATTCCAGAACATGATCTTAAATTGAATTTAGATTTGGTTTTAAAATTTTGTATAAATTATTTTTTGTTCTAAAAGATATCGAGTAATTATGTTTTTTGAAATAATTTCTTAAAATGTTAGGTAATAAGTTAGTATATTCCATTGAAATATATTTGATGTTGTTATTATTATTATTCGAATTTTTTAACTTATTTAAACATTTAGATAATAACTTATCAATAAATTTTGAATCATAACCATTATCTGAAGCGATAAATTTTATTGTATTCAATTCATCTTGAAAATTTGAAATATTTAGTGGTATATTTAGAATTCGATAAATGAGTGAATTGTATGCTGCTGCTTTTTGTGAATTTGGATGATGTGACGAATTATTTATTGTTATACTGGTAGTAGTTGGTTTTCGAAAAATTTTATATTCAAATTGATTATTAATTTTTGAAATAGTTATATCTAAAAAATTTATGGAATTATTTTCTTCAATTTCAATGGTAAATTTTATATTTGGGTGAATACTATTCATGTGATTATTAAAATTTTGTATTTGTCGACATGTTCCATTAAACAAAATGAAGGTATCATCCACATATCTTGAATAAGATATTAATAAATTTTTTTTTTAATTCAAAGTTAGGCATGTTTAGTGTTAATTATAATAAATTATAAATTAACGTCTCTGAATATCCGAAGATACCATGCCAACTAGGGATAAGAATGGAATGCAAATTAAGATTCTCTGAGAAATTTATGAACGTTAACTTTAAAGCCTTGAGGATTAAATTCATCAGGGAAAACCCAGGAAGGTAAGGCATTCCAAAGATGAGATACTCTGTTGAAAAAGTCACGTTGGAAGGCTACAGTTCTACACCTAATTATTTGAACTGTGAAGGGATGCGCTGCTACGTTTGCTCTGGTGTGACGCGAAAGGTTTGCTGATTTAGGTAAAATCGGTTTGATCTCTTCAGAAGCTCGTTCATCCATAATATATTTATAAAATATAGTCAAATCAGCAACATTTCTTCTGTGCTGCAAGGAATCAAGACCGTTAGTAAGACTAGGGTTACCAATGAGTTTAATAGCTCTACGCTGTACAGAATCAAGGCAGTTGAGACTACTCAAGTAAGCTCCACCCCATATGTGAGAACAGTATTCTATGCAGGGACGTATAAAAGATTTATAAACTAAAAGAAGTTGTTCGCTATCGAAAAACTTACGACATCGCCCCAAAAATCCTAACTTTTGAACAGCATTCTTAGCCAGATTAAAAATATGAGAATTCCACTTCATATTATTTTCAATCTCAACTCCTAGAAGTCTGACAGACTCATTCTCTTAAAGATTTTTGGGGCCAAACGTTAATGGAAAAGGATTGGGTGACGTTATCCTAGAAAAATGACAAACCTGTGTTTTGCTTGTATTGAATTCAACACTGTTAGCAATACCCCAATCCATAATTGTTTTAAGATCAGTGTTAAGGGAATCTATCAATTTTGACCTACACTCACTAAGCGCTAAGGGTGTATATAATTTAGGTGCTTCATGAGACGCATGAAGCGTGCTATCATCAGCAAAACTATGTATAGGATGAACCGTTGAGTCCAACAAATCATTAATATAGATAAGAAAAAGAGTTGGTGACAAAGCGGAACCCTGAGGAACTCCTGCATTAGTTGAAAAAGTATTCGATGATACACCGTCAACATTGACCCGAAATTTTCGATCAGATATAAAGCTCTGTGTCCAAGATATAAGCTGCTCGTCTAAACCATAGGATCTCAATTTGCATATAAGGTTGTTATGCCAAACTTTGTCAAACGCCTTGGAAATATCAAGAGCAACACCGAATGTTTCTCCAAAGTTTTCAAGCGACTTGTTCCAAATATGAGTGACAAAAGACAGCAAATCTCCCGTCGCTCTTCCTTTTCGAAATCCATATTGTCTCTCATTAATTAATTTGGAAGACTCTAAGAAGCTCATTAAATTAAAATTTACATATTTCTCAAAAATTTTAGCAACTACCGATAAAATTGAAATGGGTCTGTAATTCGTAGGATCAGTCTTACTGCCCTCTTTTGAAACGGGCTGTACACTAGCCTTTTTCCAAATTTCAGGAAAAATTCCTTTCTTATATGACAAATAGAAGATTTTAGTGCGGATTGGTGCTAGCTCCCTAGCAAATGTTTTAAGTATAATCGGAGGAATAAAATCAGGGCCTGTTGCCCTGTTAGTATTGATTTTGAAAAGCATTTTTCGAACAATGTTTTTCCGAAAAATTATCCGCCTCATTTTATAAGAAACTTTAGAAATAGGTTTAGGTTGGAAATTAGGTTCTTTTAAAGTAGAATTTAAAGAGAAATAATACCCAAGCAAATTAGCTTTCTCTTTTGGATCAATGATAGGGACATCTCTATTAACAAGAGGCGGTAGGGAAGATTTACAAAAGTTGCTTTGGACAGCCTTTGCGGCTTTATAGAAATTACGTGAACCAATCGGATGTTCTGCGAATTTAGATGCTTTTTTCCTATTAAATAGATGTTTCTCTTCATCTATTAACTTACGACATAAATTTCTCTCTTTACGGTACTGTCTAAGGTTTTCATCGGTTTTGTTTTGATTAAACTTTCGAAAAGCCTTTTTTTTAACTTTTATAGCTTTTTTGCATTTACTAGAAAACCATAGATCAGTTTTCGGAATGATCAATTTATTAGGAATAAATCTGTGCATACCATCAATTACAGTTTCAGAAAAATTTAATGCAGCTATGTCTGGGTCTTGGCCGGTAAGGCAATAGCGTTTCCAAGGAAAACATCTAAAAAAACTTTTAAGTCCTTGCCAATCCGCAGCTTTGTAATCCCAAACATTGCGAGGATTCGCTTTAAATTGTTTTGGAATTTGTATATTTAATTGTGTGGAGATCAAATTATGATCTGAACCACCCAATGGTTCTGATATTTTAAATTGAACCAGATATGGATCGTTTGTCAAAAATAAATCAAGTAAATTACTACTTTGACCAGGAATGTCAGGAACTCTGGTTGGCAGGTCTATTATTTGAGTAAAATTGTGATAAAGAGCAAACAACTCAGCCTGTCTACCAACCTCGTCAGTTTTAGAGCTGTGTATAAGCCATTCTTTATTGTGGACATTAAAATCTCCAAGAACTATAAATTTTGCATTAGGATACTCAACCAACCTATCTATCTTCTCAGATAAGTCATGAAATAAATTAGAGTTCTCAGGTGAATTAGGTGAACGGTAAAGTCCAAAGACAAACAGCGTTTGACTTGGGCAACTAATTTTTAGTGACACCATATTGTGAAATTTTGCATTTAATTCAAATTTATTTAATCTCATATATGGCATAGTATCCCTAATATAAGCACAAACTCCATGCTTAATGTAGAAAGATGATTCAAGTTCATAATTGGAACAAAGGTATCTGTTTTTATCTAAGGTCACAGCACGCGCACTGATAATCGTTTCCGTTAAAAACAAAATATCAGGTTTCATAGTTTCAAGAAATAGATGGACTGAATTAAGGTTTATATTCAATCCTCTTATGTTCGCATAGCTGATAGATAATTTTGCCATTTTAACTCATAGAGAAATATCAATGAAAAACATACATACGAAAACCACAGTAATGCGAAAACAAACAAACTCAAATTGAAATTGAAATTAACTACTTCAACAGCTGGACAACCTGAATCTAAGTCTAGGCTCACTGTTAAAATCGACAATTAAAATTATGAAATTGTAAACAAAATATTATTTTAGAAACATCAAAACAATATGTAACTCAAAGACAGGAAACTATACATAAAGTGTACTTAAAACCTGTTATTGAGTCAACAAGACCACAAGAAAACTAACAACGAAACCAATAAAATAACTACAATTCTACATAAGTCAACAATAAACAATTATTGTACCTTACCGTCCACGAATATTTCGAATTGTTTATTATATTATGTTTACAATAAACAATTCCAATTTAACAGATTATGTACAATAATTGTACACTAAATTGTTAATATATAAATAAAAACTAAATATTATATTAAAACGCTTATCTTATTTTTATTTTCCTGAATTTCTTGAATCTATGGATCTAAATTTTTGTTGATGTTTTTCTTGTCAAATTTTTCAAATTGATTATTTTTCTTACTTAATAATTTCCTAGAATTTCTAAAATGTAAATCTTCCGTTCAATTCACAAAAAATTACTAAAATATTTTTTCTTTTATTCTTTTTTCTTACCTAAAACCAAAAAAACAGAAAATAATATTAATTATTAAAAATAAAATTAAAATTAATTTTTTCTATATTAAAATTTTAATAAAATTATAAAAATAGAAAATAATTATTTTTTCAAAATATATGTTAAAGAATTTTTTTGTGAAAAAATAAACACAGCCGTTCAGTTTGACATTTCGCCTACTTTTTAAAATATTTAAATATTTAAATATTTCGCCTACTTTTTGTTGAATATTTAAATTTGAAAATATGAATTTGTTCTCAAAACTATTTAAGAAAATTTCAGCAAGTAATCCACTTAAAGGAGAACCCATTGCAAGACCCTTATCTTGAATAAAAAACTTATCATCAAAGGTAAAATAATTTTGTTTCAAAATAATTCGAATTAAGTTGATTAGATCTTTAATTTTTAAAATATCTAAAGTGCCAGTGTTGATTAAGTTTTCTTCTAAAATATTTACAGTTTCATTAATAGGTATATTAGTATACATATTTGTTATGTCTAACGAAAACATCTTGTATTGAGATAATAATTTGATCTTATTAATTTTCTCAATTAAGCTCAAATTATTTTTAACCGATTGGTTATTCATTAATATAATATTATTATTAATAATTTTGACTAAAAATTTTGCTACTTTGTAAGAAGGTGCTGTTTTATAATTAATAAGAGGTCTGATGGGAACATTTGGCTTATGAATTTTTGGCAAACCTTGAAATTTTGGAGCTCTTGCATGAATTTGTTTCAAATTAGTTCGTGTGTGTTGATCAAATAAATTTCTAGATAAATTTATAATATTATTAATAATTTTTACATATGATTAAGTTGGATCTTTTGGTAAAATTTGTATATCATTATTATTTATAAATTCATATGTTTTTTTTAAATATTCTTCTTTAAATATTAAAACTACAGTGTTACCTTTGTCACATTGGGTAATTAAGGCATTATGGTTAATTAGTTTGGTTTTAATACTATTAATGGCTTTTAATTCACTTTGATAAAAACTTTTTAGAAAAATATTATAATTACCATTTACTATTAAATTGTTAAATTTTCTGGTTATAATACTTGAGGAAATACATGCATCTGTTCATGAGAGGATACAAATGTCAAGCGATCGAATGAAAGTTCGATATAACATCAGGGCGAACAGTAAAGGCTTCAAAAAAGGACAACTAGTGTGGTTACACAACCCACAACGAAGCAGGGGATTATCACCAAAGCTGCAATCGACATGGGAAGGGCCTTACATTACACTAAACTGACCAGATGCCAGAAGCTGCAATGCTGGACAAATTAAAAAACATATTTATTTAAAGATAAAAATATACTAGGCTACCTTGTATTGATTTTGCAAAAGACTTGCAATAAAGTAACTGAAATAGCCGCTAATTTATTATATATTTAGGAATAAAACTCAAAATATATTTTATTGTGATTATGGAGAACTGTATGAAATGCAAAAATTCCTTCCGCCATGGCCAATTCTTTGTCTTTCATACCAAAATCTTGTTGTCGAAAAAATGTGCCCAGTTTACAGGATGAAGCAGATGCCTGCACCGGTCTTTTATGTTTGTCTGACATTATGTGTCGTGATATATCACGCCTTCCACCAGAAGTTATGGAGAATATTCCGTTACAAATTGTGCAATGGACATTTCCTTCATCTGTAGAATTAGAAATACATTTTTTATAAAAAGAAAAGTCCTTTTTCCAGTTCTTCAGTAAATTTACAATCACGTCGTTTTCTTTTTGGTAGTATTGTCGTCATTGGGTGGTATTATCGTCATTGTAAGTTATTTTCTTCTGAAGGCATAAATAAATACTTTAAAATTTAAAATTAATTATATATATGGTCTACGGGGCATTCCACGTGAACGGGAACGACCAAAAATTTATTTTTGCCCAAATTTAGGGGGTTCATAGTACTCCATTAGAAAACGATTTCGTAATTTATTTAGATTTTTTGGCCAACCCCTTTACCCCATCATTTGTTCGGAATGTATGACAAGTTTTTTTTAAATTTTTTTTTAATCTAGTTCAAAATATGCACTTTCAAATAATTTTTAGCGCGTGATGGAAGTTGTATCGATGGGAGCGCTAGACATCGCTGAAAGTTAAAAACCACCCTCAAAACAAGTTTTCACGATATATCTTGTGCTGTTAAATAAAAACTAAAATTCAAAGAATGTATTATAAGAAAGTCATGGTCACTATATTCAAATTCAGTGTCAAATGATTAAAATTCAAAATGGCGGAACCAATATGGCGGCAAATGTTTTTTAAATTGAAGATGTTTTAAAATCAAAATATGTATTCGTAATTTACGTACGGTTTTAAGACAAAATTGTTATGTCCAAAGCTTTCCTAAATGGACCCTTTTCCGAGAAAAAAAATCATAAAGTTTTAGAACTACGTGAAAACCTTGTTTTTTTTACATTCGGCGCGCTCTAGCGCCCACATCGATACCCACATCACGCGATGAAAATTATTTGAAAGTGCATATTTTAAACTAAATTTAAAAAACAAAAATTTAAAAAAAACGTGTCATACATTCCGAAAAAATGATTTTAAACTTTAAACCCTCATAATAAGGGAAAAAACTACCTTCAAATTTTTAAAAATATTTTCATCGTATTCTACGGGAAAATGCTAACGAACTAATAGTTTTTTAAAAAGGTTTATACGCATTAAACTGCCTACAAAATGGAGACGTTTCTCGTTCAAGAAAAAATTTCAAATTTGTGACTGTCACCGACGGCAAAGGGGTTGGTCAAAAAATCTAAAAATATTACGAAATCGTATTCTAATGGAGTACTATCAATACCCAAAATTTGGGCAAAAACAAATTTTTAGTTGTTCCCATTCACGTGGAATGTCTCATATATATATAATTACTTACAAAACGCTCATCGAAATCTTATTTTATTATTAATTATATTAATTATATAAATCCACAACAAAACAAACCGCATTACTTTGTAAAAATGAGATTTGATATTTATACTTCTAAATGCCACTGACGACTTATTACTTGCTGTACCCACTAAACATTATGATCTATTTTTTGAACGCATCTAATTATCTCAGGAAAAAATGCACAACAAACGAAACGACAAATTTGGGTTGGCTGGACAAATTTTATAAATGCTTTGCATTTTGCTGGACGGATACTGATGCTGTACAAGCAGTAAAAATGCTGTATATTACAGCACAATGCTGTACGTATGGTCAGTTTACATTACACCATCATGCCAAAACGAATGATGGATGTGATCTATGATCTATAGGATTACAAAGGCCAGCGAGGAAAACTAAAAGTTGTACATTTGAAAGGCTGGCACTTTACAAAGGAGACCTGGATCTTGTTCGGGACGAACATGTTTAGGTGGTGGGTAAATGATACAAACATGCAAAATGTCACTATCGATATTTGTTATAAATATTCAAAATATCGTAAACTGACATAACATCTATTGTATGTGAGACATCTGGTTGTAAGTAGACAAACCAATAAATTGAATAGTCAAAAACCAATGGAATTGGTTTGCACATATACTAATTAGTACTGCAATTGGACAGAACGAACAAATCAGAAAAATTGCGTTACCCACCGTAGAACAGGCAGAAAGTGATAAGTTGTGACAGTACCCGTGTTCCTTTTAGGTAAACTTGCTACTCGAACCAAATTTTAAATGGAACAACATAAACGTGAGGTGTATTATATTTTTGATCTCAAATTCTTTCTTACCACACGTTTCCGACATTTTGTTTGACAATAAATTGTCATGACCATTTTGAAAGTTAAAAAACGTAAAAGAAAATTATTAGTTTGGTAAAATTTTACGTTTAAATTTTATTTTGAGTTTGTTATTTAAAAAAGTGAATTAGATATTAAAAAATTTCTGAAAATTGAAATTACGATTCTTGCAAAATGAAAACAATTAAACAAAGCTGGACAGAAATTTGACATTTATGCTTTAAATTTTATATTTGTATAAACATTTGATGAAAAATATTAGAAATTTTTCTTCTAAGCGACAAATACTCTGGTGGTAAATAGATGCGTAAGTTTGTTATTTATCTCTACCATCATTTGAGATGGTAAACTTGAAAACAGAATTTAGTACAAAAGTAAAGGAAAATGTTGTAAATGGAACACACGTTAAACCCATGTTCCTTTTAGGTAAACTTGCTACTCGAACCAAATTTTAAATGGAACGACTTAAACGTGAGGTGTATTAGATTTTTGATCTACTACAACTCAAATTCTTTCTTACCACACGTTTCCGACATTTTGTTTGACAATCAATTGTCATGACCTATTTTGAAAAGCAATATTGTTAAAAAACGTAAAAGAAAATTATTAGTTTGGTAAAATTTTACGTTTAAATTTTATTTTGAGTTTGTTAAATTTAAAAAAAATTAATTAGATTTTAAAAAATTTCTGAAAATTGAAATTATGATTCTTGCAAAATGAAAACAATTAAACAAAGTTGAACAGAAATTTGACATTTATGCTTTAAATTTTATATTTCTATAAACATTTGATGAAAAATATTAGAAATTTTTCTTCTAAGCGACAAATACTCTGGTGGTAAATAGATGCGTAAGTTTGTTATTTATCTTTACCATCATTTGAGATGGTAAACTTGAAAACAGAATTTAGTACAAAAGTAAAGGAAAATGTTGTAAATGGAACACACGTAATATATTAAGTGTGTTCCATTTACCACATTTTCCTTTACTTTTGTACTAAATTTCGTTTTCAAGTTAACCATATCAAATGATGGTAAAGCTACGTGACAAACTTACGCTTCTATTCACCGCCAGAGTTTTTGTCAGTTTAGAGAATAATTTCAAATATGTTTGCCCAAATGATTATACAAATTTAGAATTTCTAGCCTAAATGTCATATTTCTGTCCAGCGTTCTTTAATTGTTTATATTTTGCATGAATCATAATTTTAATTTTCAGAAATTTTTTAATATTTAATTAATTTTCTTAAGTTTAACAAACTCAAAATAAAATTTAAACGTAAAATTTTGTCAAACTAATAATATTCTTTTACGTTGTTTAGCAATATTATTTTTCAAAAAAGTCAAAACAATTTATTGTCAAAAAAAAATGTCGGAAACGTGTGGTAAGAAAGAATTTGAGTTGTAGTAGATCAAAAATCTAATACACCTCACATTTAAGTCGTTCCATTTAAAATTCGGTTCGGGTTTTTTTTTTTTTTTTTTTATTCAAAGTTAGGCATGTTTAGTGTTAATTATAATAAATTATAAATTAACGTCTCTGAATATCCGAAGATACCATGCCAACTAGGGATAAGAATGGAATGCAAATTAAGATTCTCTGAGAAATTTATGAACGTTAACTTTAAAGCCTTGAGGATTAAATTCATCAGGGAAAACCCAGGAAGGTAAGGCGTTCCAAAGATGAGATACTCTGTTGAAAAAGTCACGTTGGAAGGCTACAGTTCTACACCTAATTATTTGAACTGTAAAGGGATGCGCTGCTACGTTTCCTCTGGTGTGACGCGAAAGGTTTGCTGATTTAGGTAAAATCGATTTGATCTCTTCAGAAGCTCGTTCATCCATAATATATTTATAAAATATAGTCAAATCAGCAACATTTCTTCTGTGCTGCAAGGAATCAAGACCGTTAGTAAGACTTGGGTTACCAATGAGTTTAATAGCTCTACGCTGTACAGAATCAAGGCAGTTGAGACTACTCAAGTAAGCTCCACCCCATATGTGAGAACAGTATTCTATGCAGGGACGTATAAAAGATTTATAAACTAAAAGAAGTTGTTCGCTATCGAAAAACTTACGACATCGCCCCAAAAATCCTAACTTTTGAACAGCATTCTTAGCCAGATTAAAAATATGAGAATTCCACTTCATATTATTTTCAATCTCAACTCCTAGAAGTCTGACAGAGTCATTCTCTAAAAGATTTTTGGGGCCAAACGTTAATGGAAAAGGATTGGGTGACGTTATCCTAGAAAAATGACAAACCTGTGTTTTGCTTGTATTGAATTCAACACTGTTAGCAATACCCCAATCCATAATTGTTTTAAGATCAGTGTTAAGGGAATCTATCAATTTTGACCTACACTCACTAAGCGCTAAGGGTGTATATAATTTAAGTGCTTCATGAGACGCATGAAGCGTGCTATCATCAGCAAAACTATGTATAGGATGAACCGATGAGTCCAACAAATCATTAATATAGATAAGAAAAAGAGTTGGTGACAAAGCGGAACCCTGAGGAACTCCTGCATTAGTTGAAAAAGTATTCGATGATACACCGTCAACATTGACCCGAAATTTTCGATCAGATATAAAGCTCTGTATCCAAGATACAAGCTGCTTGTCTAAACCATAGGATCTCAATTTAAATATAAGGTTGTTGTGCCAAACTTTGTCAAATGCCTTGGAAATATCAAGAGCAACACCGAATGTTTCTCCAAAGTTTTCAAGCGACTTGTTCCAGATATGAGTGACAAAAGACAGCAAATCTCCCGTCGCTCTTCCTTTTCGAAATCCATTTTGTCTCTCATTAATTAATTTGGAAGACTCTAAGAAGCTCATTAAATTAAAATTTACATATTTCTCAAAAATTTTAGCAACTACCGATAAAATTGAAATGGGTCTGTAATTCGTAGGATCAGTCTTACTGCCCTTTTTTGAAACGGGCTGTACACTAGCCATTTTCCAAATTTTAGGAAAAATTCCTTTCTTATATGACAAATAGAAGATTTTAGTGCGGATTGGTGCTAGCTCCCTAGCAAATGTTTTAAGTATAATCGGAGGAATAAAATCAGGGCCTGTTGCCTTGTTAGTATTGATTTTGAAAAGCATTTTTCGAACAATGTTTTTCCGAAAAATTATCCGCCTCATTTTATAAGAAACTTTAGAAATAGGTTTAGGTTGGAAATTAGGTTCTTTTAAAGTAGAATTTAAAGAGAAATAATGCCCAAGCAAATTAGCTTTCTCTTTTGGATCAATGATAGGGACATCTCTATTAACAAGAGGCGGTAGGGAAGATTTACAAAAGTTGCTTTGGACAGCCTTTGCGGCTTTATAGAAATTACGTGAACCAGTCGGATGTTCTGCCAATTTAGATGCTTTTTTCCTATTAAATAGATGTTTCTCTTCATCTATTAACTTACGACATAAATTTCTCTCTTTACGGTACTGTCTAGGAAGGTTTTCATCGGTTTTGTTTTGATTCAACTTTCGAAAAGCCTTTTTTTTAACTTTTATAGCTTTTTTGCATTTACTAGAAAACCATAGATCAGTTTTCGGAATGATCAATTTATTAGGAATAAATCTGTGCATACGATCAATTACAGTTTCAGAAAAATTTGATGCAGCTATGTCTGGGTCTTGGCCGGTAAGGCAATAGCGTTTCGAAGGAAAACATCTAAAAAAACTTTTAAGTCCTTGCCAATCCCAAACATTGCGTGGATTCGCTTTAAATTGTTTTGGAATTTGTATATTTAATTGTGTGGAGATCAAATTATGATCTGAACCACCCAATGGTTCTGATATTTTAAATTGAACCAGATATGGATCGTTTGTCAAAAATAAATCAAGCAAATTACTACTTTGACCAGGAATGTCAGGAACTCTGGTTGGCTGGTCTATTATTTGAGTAAAATTGTGATAAAGAGCAAACAACTCAGCCTGTCTACCAACCTCGTCAGTTTTAGAGCTGTGTGTAAGCCATTCTTTATTGTGGACATTAAAATCTCTAAGGACTATAAACTTTGCATTAGGATACTCAACCAACCTATCTATCTTCTCAGATAAGTCATGAAATAAATTAGAGTTCTCAGGTGAATTAGGTGAACGGTAAAGCCCAAAGACAAACAGCGTTTGACTTGGGCAACTAATTTTTAGTGACACCATATTGTGAAATTTTGCATTTAATTCAAATTTATTTAATCTCACATATGGTATAGTATCCCTAATATAAGCACAAACTCCATGCTTAATGTAGAATGAGGATTCAAGTTCATAATTGGGACAAAGGTATTTGTTTTTATCTAAGGTCACAGCACGCGCACTGATAATTGTTTCCGTTAAAAACAAAATATCAGGTTTCATAGTTTCAAGAAAAAGATGGACTGAATTAAGGTTTACATTCAATCCTCTTATGTTCGCATAGCTGATAGATAATTTTGCCATTTTAATTCATAGAGAAATATCAATGAAAAACATACATACGAAAACCACAGTAATGCGAACACAAACAAACTCAAATTGAAATTGAAATTGACTACTTCAACAGCTGGACAACCTGAATCTAAGTCTAGGTTCACTGTTAAAATCGACAATTAAAATTATGAAATTGTAAACAAAATATTATTTTAGAAACATCAAAACAAGATGTAACTCAAAGACAGGAAACTATACATAAAGTGTACTTAAAACCTGTTATTGAGTCAACAAGACCACAAGAAAACTAACAACAAAACTAATAAAATAACTACAATTCTACATAAAAATAAATAAAATAAAAATTTGAATGATAAGAAAAACTTATCTGAATTAATTTTTTTTTGCAAAATATTCTTATCCTATCCCTTATAATTTTCTTTCACTTATTGTTTCTTTTCAATATTTTTTCGGTCAAAATTTTTTTTAGAAAATCCTTACCTAAAAAGTAAAAAATTATTCTAAAATAATAATTTAAAATAATAATTTGATATAAAAAAATTAAATTCGATAAAAATTGTAAATAAAAAAATTGACAGCAATAAAATTAAACAACGTCTTCTTGCAACCGCTACTTTGATTGAATATAACTTGGGTAGCAAGTTTACCTAAAAGGAACACGGGTATTATTATCCAACATATGTATACCGAAATTATCAATTGTTATGATAAATCATCGAAGATTGAAAATTCGATGATTGAAAAATTTTGATGCTGTACTACAAGTATATCGCTTACTCATTTGATTGACGATTGTGTCTTTGCTTATTTTAATTTCTTTGAAATAAAAACTTTAGCTCTTACGTTCGAAAAAAAATATTGGGTTCGAGCTTCAGATAAAGGTAAAATTTTAGTATTTAAAAAGTAGTTCCATAAAAAATTATTAGTATAACTCAACAACTATAACAATATTTGTTTTAATTTTTAACACGTTTTAATGTGTAACGTTACTTGTTTTTACTTCACCACAATTTGCTGTTTACTAGCGTTGAATCGGTTGGTAGTTTGTGGTCGAGGTATATATATAGACATTACAAGCCACACCCACTTTTCGATTGAATTTTTTTGTATACTAGAGTTTTTTTTCAAAAGAAGCTAACGCACGAAAATAATAAAAATAAAATGTACATTTTTGTACAGGGATCAGGCAAAACCTCCGATATAAAGAAACTAGCTCATTGTTTAGTACAAAAAAATCGTGAGCTTGTAGCGTCATTTTGAAATTAAAACTGAATATAAAAAAAATTCAAAAAATCACCATAATGCCATCTTCAAAACTAAAACTCCATATATAAAAGATTCAAAAAAATTTAATCAAAAACACTAATCCAATTTTTTGCGTATGGCCAATGTTCATTGTTTATTGCAAATGCCGTGAATCAGTAGGGCTCTGATATCGGAGGTTTTGGATCAGAACAAAGAAAATAAACTAAAAGATATGCTATTGCGCATCTCATCGCAAATAATTGAAAAATCGTGACATCACGCAGTGAGTACTAAATTGTAATACGCTCCAATATAACTAATAAATTTATAATATATACTTATTTAAATATAAATAACGTTATTTTGTTTATTAAAAAAACGTTTTTTTTAAATATAATTTAGTTTAGAGGTAATCTTGTCAATTATTAAGTGTGTTCCATTTACCACTTTTCCTTCTTCTTTTGTACTAAATTTTGTTTTCAAGTTCACCATATCGAAAGGTGGTAAAGCTACATACCAAGCTTACGCCTTCATTCAACACCAGAGTTTTATTAGTTAAGAGAAAAATTTGTAAAATGTTTACCCAAATGTTTATTAAAATTTCAGATTTCAGCCCAAATGTCAAATTTATTTTATTTCGGTATTTTCTTTTGTATGAATCCAATTTCTAGAAATCTTTCAAAGTTCAATTAATTTTAAATTAAACAAATAAAATTTTTATTTTTCTTTAACATATAATTACTTCGGTTTTGAAAAAACCTAACTATTGCATTCATGAGCCAAAAGTGAAATTTTCACCCCCAGTTTTTTGGGGGAATAGCAAAAAAATTGTATGTCAGTCTGCCGTCTGGCCATCCGGCCGTCACAACCGTCGAAATCTAGAAAACCGCTGGACGGATTTCAAAAATTGTTTCTTAAAATAGGTTTACTCAATGGAAAGTGTCGAAAGGACGATGTGTTGGATAACTGTACCAGAAGTGTGTCCAAAAAATCGTCAAGTGTGTCAAAACAAGGAAATTGGCATATTTTTGCTTCAAAAACGTTCATTTTAAGTGATTACGAATAGAAACATTGAATTTGAAGAAATCTTGATGGTTGGGATTGGTATGCGAAACCAAAAACTAGATCATTGCATTATAAGTTTGTCAAAAAAAAATGTTGTCAAGTATGTCAAAAGAAAGATTTATGTTTATTTTTTACCCAATTTTTTGGAAAAAAATTAAATTAATTATTTGTATGACATGAAATTATTACTTCGGTTTTTATTTTATTATTATTGAGTATTATGGCAATTTAAGTTTGTCAAAAAAATGTTGTCAAGTGTGTAAAAAGAGAGTTTACTTCGGTTTATTTATTTTTTACCTAATTTTTTGGAAAAAATAAAATAAATTATTTGTATGACATGAAATTTTATTATAATTATAGAGAATTATGGCATTATAAGTTTGTCAAAAAAATAATGTCAAGTGTTTTAAGAGAATGATTTTTATTTATTTGCTTAGAAAATAATAAAATTATTTATTGATATGAAATTAAAATGAAATTATTATTATTGAGAATTCTATTGCATTATAAGTTTGTCAAAAAAAAATTGTCAAGTATGTTAAAAAAATGATTTCATTTTTTTTTAGCCAATTTTTTGGAAAAAAAAATTTGGCTGTTGTATGACGTAGATGTAACATGGAAATTTTTGAATTTATTAGTTTTTAAAATATTTTTGGAATTTGAAAAAAGTTTGTATTCTTTATTTTTTTATAATTTTTGCAATATTTTTAGAATTTCGGAAAAAGTTTTAATTTTTGCAATATTTTTAGAATTTTGAAAATAAATAGAATTTGAGACTTTGTGAATTTTATGTTTATATTTTTAGAATTTTGAAAATAGTTTCCATTTTTGATTTTGTAAGAATTTTTGGAATATTTTTAGAATTTTGAAAATTTTTAAATTTTTGGTTTGATTATAATTTTTGGAATTTTAAAAAAAAGTTTCAATTTTTGATTTTGTTATAATTTTTGCAATATTTTCAGAAGTTTTGAAAAAAGTTTAATCTTTATTTTTGTAATAATTTTTGGAATATATTTAGAATTTTGAAAAAAGTTTGATTTTGTTTAATTTTTACAATATTTTTGGAATTTAGAAAGATATATGAATTTATGACTTTGCAATATTTTCTCGAAACGCTAAATGGAGAGGTTTTTGAGTAGTTTGCTGATTGTACCATTTATTCACTAAATTATGTTAATTTATGATCTGTTATGATTTTCCGGCAACATATTGATGTTTCGTGTTAGTTTTGTAATAAATTTCTAAACAGATAAAAAAATACATGCACTTTAACAAAGAGTTAATACGTTAATGTGTGATATACATCGCTGCCCAAAACTAAAAACCATGTCCTCATAAAAGTTTTATGCCAAAAACCATATCAAAATCCTTAACCAAAACCGAAGTCTTAATATCTCATATCTCGCTGTGAGATTTTAGCCCTTCCATATTTTTCTGTGTTAGTTTTGTTCGCATTTTTTAGCAATATTAATTTTATAATTTTTTAAAAATATATTATATTGAGTGTGTTTTTTTCTATATCGGAGAGATCGGAGGGATATTTTAAACGTAAAAAAAATTGTCTGTATTCTCGCATATATCTGATATAATTGTTCCGTGTTTTTTTTCATTCTCGGTTTTATCTCAGATCATTTATTTTTCTCTGAAAACTTTTACAGATATTAACAGATATTTTTTAAAATAATTTTTTGTGGGGGGGGGGGATTTCTTTAATTACTTCTTTTACTTTTTGTTTATTGTTTTTATAACAATGTCAAATGCTTTTTTAATTTTTAAATTTTTGTATTATTGTTATACATATATAATCCTGAAGATGGGCCTAGCCAAAATATATAGATTTTTCAACAATAAATATTTATGTTAATTCAAAAAACGGGTTTAATTGAGGATATACAAATAAAAAAATAATATATTTTATATCTGACAGTTAATTGTCGAAGGAAAAAATTATACGATATATCTGAAACAGATTTTATTTTATCGTTCCGATCTCTCCGATGTAGAAAAAAATATCGATAAATTGTACTAAGACAGAATTTGGGTTGTAGTCCCAGAAAAATAATCTACGACACCTCTCATTATTGCAGTTCCATTTAAAATTTGGTTCGGGTAGCAAGTTTACCTAAAGGGAACGCAGGTAATAATTGTGAAAAATCGTTAAAAGGATTGTGTAGAATGCTGTTTCAAAAAGTTTGAAAATTTGGTATTTTTCTTTCTTCATTATAATTATCAATTAGTTTACAGTAGAATTAATGGTCATTGGGGAAATAGATGAAAATTTGGAAGACTTTTTCCAAAATTATGAAAATTATAATAAAATCAAAAATTTAAAATTTTTCAAAATTATAAAAATGTTCCAAAAATTCTTACAAAATCAAAACTTGAATCTTTTTTCAAAGGTTTTGCAGTCCAAATTCAACATTTTGCAAATCAAATTCAATTTTTAGGTAGATTTCATATAAAAAATCAAATTTGATTTGCAAAAAGTTGAATTTGATTTGCAAAATATTGAAATTGATTTGCAAAAGGCTGAATTTGAAATGTAAAAGTTGAATTTGAATTGCAAAATGTTGAATTTGAATTGCAAAATGATGAATTTAGACTGCAAAACCTGTATAAAATTCAAAAATTCTAGTTTTGTTTCAAAATTCTAAAAATATTCCAAAAATTAGAATAAAATCAAAAATCTAAACTTTTTCTAAATTCTAATAATATTATATATACTATTTGTTTAATTGTTTGCCTAATAATTAACCGTTCCTCACTGTAATAAGATTCCATAAATTTAGTTAAACGTTGTTAATTTTATTAATAATTTCAATTGTACTACCGGTTTCAATCTTCTAAAGGCCATCGACAGGTACTTTGGTGCAAATACAGTTTCGTTTCGTTAGATTACAGTTTCGTTTCGTTATTTATATATAATTCTAACAAAATAGGTATTACTATTTTATCTTAGAATTAAACACACAAAAAAAGGAAAAGATGGTAAAAATATCTATTTTCTAAAAGAACAAAAGAGAAAAAAAAAACAAAAGAACAAAAATTATTTTGGAAACTAATTGAAACTAATTTCACTAATTCCATTGAATTCATGATGCTTCTGCCTTCTGGTGGTGGTATTTGTTGTAGTTCTTGCAAGACCCCTTTGGCCATATTCTCTGTAGGTGTAGAAATATTTTAAGATTTTGGTCTCATTTTTTTACCTTCTTTGTGGATCTTTGGTAAGGAGTCTAATAATATTCCAAAAAATTCTTAAAATTCTATCTTTTTCCAAAATTCTAAAAATATTGCAAAAATTATAACAATATCAAAAATTGAAACATTTTCAAAATTATAATAAAATCAAAAATTTAAAATCTTTCAAAATTAAAAAAATATTCCAAAAATTTTTACAAAATCAAAAATTGAAAGTTTTTCGAAATTCTTAAAAATATACAGGTTTTGCAGTCTAAATTCAACATTTTGCAAATCAAATTCAATTTTTTGCTCTTCAATTTGATTTTCAAAAAATCGAATTTGATTTGCAAAAAGTTGAATTTGATTTGATTGCAACTCCTGTATAAAATTCAAAAATTCTATTTTTTTTTCAAAATTGTAAAAATATTCAAAAATTTGAATAAAATCTAAGATTTAAACTTTTTCTATATTCTAATAATATTCCAAAAATTCTTAAAAATTCCAACTTTTTCCAAATTCTAAAAATATTGCAAAAATTGTAACAATATCAAAAATTAAAACTTTTTACGAAATCATAAAAATTATAATAAAATCAAAAATTTTAAATTTTTCAAAATTCTAAAATTATTCCAAAAATTCTAACAAAATCAAAAATTTGTAGCTATTTTTTTTTATTTCTAAAAATATATATGAGGCATTCTTTGTGAACGAATGAACCCTTGTCCAAAATTGGTTTGATTTATTAAAGTTTTGTAGGTAGCCAAATGAAAGGCATGGACCTCTAGTTTTTAATGCCGAGTGGCTTACGCAATGAATCCACATTCTAGATGTAGTAATTCCACCTAAACCGCATGACCTAAACTTTTTTTTGACTAAAACGATTATAAAACTGGCTGCATGAGCCTGATTAGGGCTTACAACGGCTTAACTGAGAAGTCCGGCATCCTCCTTTTAAAAATCGTATGAACAAATTTTTGTCCAAGAATCCAAAATGGTGGGCAAAATCGTGAAAAACAACTTTTCTAATACCACAAAGGTCACTAAAAGCCTTCAATGAATGATTCTCAGATAAACTCAAATAGGGGGAAGTGGGGATGGTATAAACAGTTTGTACTTAAAGCTCAATAACTTTAAGACCATAAAACATTTTTACTTAAAAACTGTTTCATTGTAAAATTTCATATCTTTACTACATAAAACTATTTTTTTTAATTACGTAACTAAACATTAAGTATAAAATTTTGAATTTCAAAAAATTTATGTTTCTCGTTTAAAGTATCCCCACTGGTGGGGCACTTATAAACAATGAGCATTTTTGTATGGGGCACATATAAACACCCAAAAAACACCACAATAAAATTCATAAAGTATCTTTTTTAAAATTTTTTATTATTTATTGTGCTTCAAACAATATATATAAGCATATAACATATATATTTCTTTAAAAAAAAAACAACATTTTTCGATTGTTGTAAAACCTCAATAAATTCAGGTAGAAAATTATAAAGAAAAAAAAAAATTCAATCTCATCGTATGTTTAAGTTTTGCAAATCAATATCAAAAGTGAAACGGGAAACCACACGCATACCATATAGCCATACCATACGGCACATATAAACGCGTTTATACTATCCCAATTTTTTTTGTTTATATGTGCCCCACGTGGCGATTTTAGAGTTATGTTTTGAAAAAATATTCCAAGATCGAAAATTTGGCTAAAACAAAGAAATATTATGTTTCTTGAATATTTCAGCTATCAAAACATGTTGGAATATTTTTAAACATATGATGGTAAAAAAAGTTATTCGAGTTTTACAAAAAAAAAAAAATATTTGTTTTTGGGTTGCTAAAACATCTATTCACCAATAACTTTTGAACAAGACTGACTTCAGCTGTCAAATTCTCCTGTTGTGTGTAGTCGATCGAAGCGACATCTGTGATATTTTTGCCGAATTTTTTGATTGATGTTTTGTGAGGGAAATTAAAACTGTTTACAGTTGCCCCATGTTTATACTATCCCCACTTCCCCCTAAATGTAATATTTTAGTACCATAAAGGTTTAGAGATGAACAGATTGTAAGTGTTCTTGTAAGCGATTAGGGATGAAAGACTTAGGTCATAGCAAATAAAATATGTACAATATTTATGTAAAAAAAATACAATTATACTAAAAAAAAAAAAGAAATTAATAAAGGAAAAAAAAAAAAACTTCGTAAATATATAATTTTGGTACTTTTGGAAACAAAATGGCATCCTTAGTGACGTGATAAAAGCGCATATCATCGAAATAGCTTAAGCTTTCCAATAGCTTCAATTTTCGTAGAATTAAATGTTTAAACACAAATTATTAATCTAGGTGTATCGAGTTCTATAAAGACCGGAATATGGAATATTTCGTACTACAATCATTAGTAATCATTAGTAAGAAGTATTTAAATTCTTTCCAAACAAAATGGCGGTCAAAACCACATGACATGGCTCGTTAAACCAACATTATTTGGTTTGACGTGTCATTGCTCATATTACGTGGTTTTGACCGCCATTTTGTTTAAAAAATATTAACATACCAATGAGTGTTATGCGAAATATTTCACACCTGCCTTTAAAAACCTAAATACCTCTTGCTTATTAATTTGTGCTACATTTATTTATACCAATATTTGAAGCTATTTCAAAGTTATTAGTTATTAGTTTCAAAGTTAAGCTAAAGCTATTTTGATAAAAAAAACCACCCCTGTCACGTGACCAAGGACGTCATTTTGTTTCCAAAAGTACTAAAGTTATATATTTACGAAGTTTATCTAAGAATCATTCATTGAAGCCTTTTTGAAACCTCTGTGGTACTGGAAAAGTTGTTTTTCCACGATTTTGCCCGCCATTTTGGATTCTAGGGCTAAAAGAATTTTTTTGGTTCATACGGTTTTTAAAAGGAGGATGCCGGACCTCTCAGTTAAGCCATTGTAAACCATGATCAGGCTCATGAAGCCAGTTTTATAATCGTTTTAGTCAAAAGAAAGTTTAGGTCATGCGGTTTAGGCGGAATTACTACATCTAGAATGTGGATTCACTGCGTAAGCCACTCGGCATTAAAAACTAGAGGTCCATGCCTTTCATTTGGCTACCTACAAAACTTTAATAAATCAAACCAATTTTGGACAAGAGGGGGTCATTCATTCACAAAGAATGCCTCATATAAAAATTCAAAACTCTTTTTTAAAAATCGAAAAATATTCCAAAAAATCAAATAAATTGAAAATTTTTCCAAAATATAAAAATTATAACAAAATCAAAAATAAAATTAAAATTATTAAAATTTTCCAAAAATTCTTACAAAATAAAAAATTGAAACTTTTTCCAAAATTCTAAAAATATTCTAAAAATTGGAATAAAATCAAATATTTAAACTTTTTCTAAATTTTAATGCTGTTTCAAAAATTCTTAAAAATTCAAAAATTCAAACTTTATCCAAAATTCTAAAAATATTGCAAAATTATAACAATATCAAAAATTGAAACTTTTTCCAAAATTATAATACTTTAGAATTTTGAAAAAAATTTCAATTTTTGATTTTGTAAGAATTTTTGAAATATATTTAGAATTTTGAAAATTATTAAATTTTTGATTTTATTATAATTTTTATAATTTTGGGTAAAGTTTCAGTTTTTGATATTGTTATAATTTTTGCAATTTTTTTGGATTTTGGAAAAAGTTGGAATTTTTAAGAATTTTTGGAATATATTTAGAATTTAGAAAAAGTTTAAATATTTCATTTTATTATAATTATATTTTTAGAATTTTGAAAAAAAATTTTGAATTTTATATATATTTTTAGAATTTTGAAAAAATTTCAATTATTGATTTTGTAAGAATATTTGGAATATTTTTAGAATTTTGAAAAATTTAAAATTTAAAAAATTGTTTTTATATTTTTTTTTGTTTTTTATTTTACTTTTTTTTTATATAGATTTTTTTTTCTATTTTAAGTTTGTTTTATTTCTAAGTTTTTTAAGTTTGTTTTAAAGTTTCTATTTTGTTTGTTTCTATTTTTGATACTGTTATAATTTTTGCAATATTTTTGACTTTGGAAAAAGTTTGAATTTTTGAATGTTTAAGAATTTTGAAGGATATTATTAGAATTTATTCTTTTTCTAAAAGTATTCCGAAAATTCTTATAAAATCCAAAATTGAAATTTTTTTCAAAATTCTAATATTATATATAAAATTAAAAAATTTTTTTTTCAAAATTCTAAAATATTCGTAAAATTGGAATAAAATCAAATATTTAATTTTTTTTTAAATCTTAATAATATTTCAAAAATTCTTAAAAATACAAAAATTCAAACTTTTTCCAAAGCCAAAAATATTGCAAAAATTATAACAATATCAAAAATAGAAACTTAAACAAAATAGAAAAGAAATAGAAACTTTAAAAAGAAACTTATAAAACTTTAAAATAAAAACAAACAAGCAAATTAAAAAAGAAAAGAAAAAACACAAAAAGGAAAAAAAAAACAAATTTTTAAAATTAAATTTTTTCAAAATTCTAAAAATATTCCAAAAATTCTTACAAAATCAAAAATTGAAATTTTTTTTCAAAATTCTAAAAATATTTTTAGAATACATATATAAAATTTTAGAATTTTGAAAAAAATTTCAATATTTGATGTAAGAATTTTTGGAATATTTTTAAATTTTGAAAAATTTTAAATTTTAAAAATTGTCTTTTTTCTTATTTTGTTTTTATTATATTTCATTTTTTTTTAATTTTAAGTTTGTTTTTATTTTTAAGTTTTTTAAGTTTCTTTTTAAAGTTTCTTTTTTTTTCTATTTTGTTTAAGTTTCTATTTTTGATATTGTTATAGTTTTTGCAATATTTTTGGTTTTGGAAAAAGTTTGAATTTTTAAGAATGTTTAGGAATTTTTGGAATATTGTTAGAATTCAGAAAAAGTTTAAATATTTGATTTTATTCTATTTCTTTGAATATTTTAAGATTTTTGAAGCAAAAAATTTTTGAATTTTATATATATTCTTAGAATTTCGAAAAATTTTAAATACAAAAAATGTGTTTTGTTATTTAAAGTTTGTTTTATTTTAAGTTTTTTAAGTTTCCTTTTTAAGTTTCTATTTTTTATATTTCGTTTTGTTTCTATTTTTGACAAAATCCTTACAAATTCATAAATTCAAAATTTATCCAATGCCAAAAATATTGCAAAAATTATAAGAATATAAAAAATAGAAACTTAAACAAAATAGAAAAAATAGAAACTTTAAAAAGATACTTAAAAAACTTAAAATAAAAACAAACTTAAAATAAAAAAAAAAACAAATTAAAATAAAAAAAAAAGAAACCAAAAAACAAAAAAAGAAAAAAAAACGAGTTTTTAAATTTAAAATTTTTCAAAATTCTAAAACTATTACCAAAATTCTGACAGTCAAAACTTGAAATTTTTTTCAAAATTCTAAATATATATATAAAATTCAAAATTTTTTTCGAAATTCTAAAAACATAATTAGAATAAAATCAAATATTTTGATTTTTTCTAAATTCCAAAAATTTTTAAAAAGTCAAACTTTTTCAAAATCCAAAAATTTTTCAAAAATTGTAAGAATATCAATAATTGAAACTTTTCCCAAAATTGTAAAAATGATAATAAAATCAAAAATTTTAAATTTTTCAAATTCTATTTTTTTTTTTCAAAATTCTAAATATATTCCAAAATTAGAATAAAATCAAAATTATAACAATATTGAAAATTAAAACTTACACAAAATAGAAAAAAAATAGAAACTTAAAGAACTTAAAACTAAAAACAAACTTAAAATAAAAAAAAAATAAACTTATAATAAAACAAAAAAAAAAAGAAAGGAAAAAAAATTAAAAAAAAAAATTGTTTAAACTTGAAATTTTTCAAAATTCTTAAAATATATATAAAATTAAAAATTTTTTATTTCACAAATCTAAAAATATTCTAAATATTAGAATAAAATCAAATATTTAAACTTTTTCTAAATTCTAATAATATTCCAAAAACTTAAAAATTCTTAAAAATTCAAACGATTTATCTAAAACGCAAAGATATTGCAAAAATTATAACAGCATCAAAAATTGAAACTTTTCCCAAAATTATAAAAATCATAATTAAATCAAAAATTTAAAATTTTTCTAAATTCTTAAAGTATGCCAAAAATTCATACAAAATCCAAAATTGAAATTTTTTTTCAAAATTTCAAAAATATATATAAAATTCAAAATATTTTTTTCAAAATTCTAAAAATATTCCGAAAATTGGAATAAAATCAAATATTTAAACTTTTTCTAAATTCTTATAATATTCCAAAAATTCTTAAAAGTTCAAAAATTCAAACTTTTCATAAAGCCAAAAATATTGCAAAAATTATAACAATATCAAAAATTTGTGTCGATTTTTTTCTATTTTCTATTTTCTAGTTTCTATTCTTGATATTGTTATAATTTTGATTTTATTCTAATTTTTGGAATGTTTTTAGAATTTTGAAAAAAAATTTTGAATTTATATATATTTAAAGAAAAAAAAATAAATTCTAATAATATTCCAAAAATTCTTAAAAATTCAAACATTGAAACTTTTTCCAAAGCCAAAAGTATTGCAAAAATTTTAACAATATCAAAAATAGAAACTTAAACAAAATAGAAAAAAAATAGAAACTTTAAAAAGAAACTTATAAAACTTTAAAGTAAAAAAAAACAAACTTAAAATAAAAAAAACAAAAACAAAAAAAGGAAAAAAAAAACAATTTTTTAAAATTAAAATTTTTCAAAATTCTAAAAATATTCCAAAAATTCTTACAAAATCAAAAATTGAGATTTTTTTCAAAATTCTAAAAATATATATAAAATTCAAAACTTTTTTCAAAATTCTAAAAATAGTTTTAGAATATATAAAAATTTTAGAATTTTGAAAAAAGTTTTGAATTTTATATATATCTTTAGAATTTTGAAAAAAAATTCAATATTTGATTTTGTAAGAATTTTTTGAATATTTTTAGAATTTTGAAAAATTTTAAATTTTAAAAATTGTTTTTTTTCTTATTTTGGTTTTAATTTAATTTTTTTTTTAATTTTAAGTTTCTTTTTAAAGTTTCTATTTGTTTCTATTTTTGATATTGTTATAATTTTTGCAATATTTTTGGCTCTGGAAAAAGTGAATTTTTGAATTTTTAAGAATTTTTGGAATATTATTAGAATTTAGAAAAAGTTTAAATATTAGATTTTATTCTAATTTTTAGAATACTTTAAATTTTTGAAAAAAAATTTTGAATTTTATATATATTTTTAGAATTTTGAAAAAAATTTCAATTTTGGTTTTTTTAAGAATTTTTGGAATACTTTTAGAATTTTAAAAAATTTAAAATTTTTGATTTTATTATAATTTTTATAATTTTGGGAAAAGTTTCAATTTTTGATATTGTTATAATTTTTGCAATATTTTTGGCTTTGGAAAAAGTGAATTTTTAAGAATTTTTAAAATTTTTTGGAATATTATTAGAATTTAGAAAAAGTTTAAATATTTGATTTTATTCTAATTTTTAGAATATTTTTAGATTTTTGAAAAAAAATCTGAATTTTATATATATTTTTAGAATTTTGAAAAAAATTTCAATTTTTGAAAATTTTTTGAAGAATTTTGAAAAATTTTAAATATAAAATAGTTTTTTTTTTGTTTTTATTTTAAGTTTTTTTTATTTTAAGTTTGTTTTTATTTTCAAGTTTTTTAAGTTTCTATTTTTTTCTATTTCGTTTAAGTTTCTATTTTTGATATTTTAATTTTGATTTTATTCTAATTTTTGGAATGTTTATAGAATTTTGAAAAAAAGTTTTGAATTTGTATATATTTTTAGAAAAAAAAATTCTAATAATATTCCAAAAATTCTTAAAAATACAAAAATTTAAACTTTTTCCAAAGCCAAAAATATTGCAAAAATTATAAAAATATCAAAACTAGAAACTTTAGCAACATAGAAAAAAAATAGAAACTTTAAAAAGAAACTTATAAAACTTTAAAATAAAAACAAACTTAAAATAAAAAAAAAAAAAGAAAAGAAAAAAATAAAAAAAAAAACCATTTTTATAAATTAAAATTTTTCAAAATTCTAAAATTATTCCAAAAATTCTTGCAAAATCAAAAATTGGAATTTTTTCAAAATTCTAAAAATATATATAAAATTCAACTTTTTGCAAAATTCTAAAAATACTTTTAGAATATATAAATATTTTAGAATTTTGAAATAATGTTTTGAATTATATATATATTTTTAGAATTTTGAAATATTTTAAATTTTAAAAATAGTGTTTTTCTTTTTTTGATTTTTATTTTATTATTTTTCTTTTTTCTAATTTTAAGTTTGTTTTTATTTTTAAGTTTTTAAACTTTCGTTTTAAAGTTTCTATTTGTTTCTATTTTGTTTAAGTTTCTATTTTTGATATTGTTATAATTTTTGCAATATTTATGGCTTTGGAAAAAGTTTGAATTTTTGAATTTTTGGAATATTATTGGAATAGAAGAAGTTTAAATATTTGATTTTATCCCAATTTTTGGAATATTTTAGAATTCTGAAAAAATATAGAATTTTTGAATTTTATATTTATTTTTAGAATTTAAAAAAAAATTCATTTTTGGATTTTGTAAGAATTTTTGGAATACTTTTAGAATTTAGAAAAATTTAAAATTTTTGATATTATAATTTTGGAAAAAGTTTCAATTTTTGATATTGTCATAATTTTTGCAATATTTTTGAAATTTTGGAAAAAGTTTGCATTTTTAAGAATTTTTGAAATATTATTAGAATTTAGAAAAAGTTTCAAATATTTTATTCTAATTTTTGGAAAATTTTTAGAATTTTGAAAAAAAAAAAATAGAATTTTTCCATTTATTTTAAGAATTTTGAAAAAAATTCAACTTTTGATTTTGTAAGAATTTTTGGTATTTTTTTAGAATTTTGAGATATTAAATTTTTGATTTTATTATAATTTTTATAATTTTGGGAAATGTTTCAATTTTTAATATTGTTATAATTTTTCAATATTTATGGTTTTTGGAAAAAGTTTGAATTTTTGGAACATTATTAGAATTCAGAAAAAGTTTAAATATTTGATTTTATTCTAATTTTTAGTTTTTAGAATATGTCAAGATTTTTGAAGAAAATTTTTTTTGAATTTTATATATTTTTTTAGAATTTTGAAAATTTTTTTTTTTTACAAAACAAACTTTTTTTTTTTTTTTTATTGGAGGGCCTTGAGACTTGCAGTTCAAGTAGCACTGCGACCTGAAGGTCTATTGTGCTTACCCTGATTGTTTTATTAGTCAGTCGTCTGAGCCGTTACTGGTTGTATTCTGTCATCCTATTTGAGACTTTTAATAAAATTAATTAGCTCAATTGGAGTGACGTTTTGTGGTAATGGAAGTGTTAGTGTTCTTTGACCAAGTTGGTTGTATCTGTGCCAAGAGAGTTCAGGACAGCTGCAGATGACGTGTTCCATCGTTTCCACGTCCGAGTAGCAGAATCTACACATGTCGGAAACAACAAGGCCCATTTTGTTAAGATGGTGGTTTAAAGGACTATGTCCAGTAACCCACCACGTTAAAATTCTTAGAGACTCTCTGTTTAAGTCGATTGTTTTTAAGGGTGAAACAGGGAGGTTACCTAGAAACTTTTTAGAGTGTACTAGTCCCTCTCTGCTTCTCCATAATTTGGCATTTTGTTCCTGTTCCCATGCTTGAATTGTGCTTTTGAGCGAACTCTTGGCCATTCCGAAGCATGGTTCCGGTCCAACAAACTTTTTATCGGCCCCTTGCTTTGCTAAAGCGTCAGCGATAGCATTTCCTTGTATTCCTGTGTGGCTAGGTGCCCACACAAGTGTTACTTTATTATTGCAGGAGATTTTTAATAGATTTTGGTAGCATTCCCATACCAGTTTTGAATCAAAGCGCGTAGATTTTAGTGCCAAGAGTGCTGCTTGGCTGTCAGAGATAATATATATTTCAATATTTTGGTATTTTCTTTCAGCACATAGCAAAGTGCAACTGCTAATGGCAATTTCGGCTTGAAATATGGTTGTTGTGGTGCCTAGGGCAACCGTTTGCTTTGTTCTAGGGCCAAACACTCCTGCTACCGTGCCCATATTGGTTCGAGAACCATCAGTGTACCAGATGCTGGCGTTATGTGGCAGTGACCGTATGTAGTTTTTAATACGATCTCTGGCCAATATCTTGACATCAAAGTGCCTGTTTAAATCTATTGTTTTTGGCATACAATCCGAAATATGGTATGTATGCATTTCAGCTTGTAATTCAGAAAGGATTTTAAGGTGTCCGGTTAGATTGCCCGGCTTAAACCCTTCTGTGAGCTGCAGTCTATGAACGCTCAACACCGCTACAGATTTTACATGTAGGTGCAATGGAGAAAGCTTTAGAAGAATTTCCTTTGCTGATGTTGGCGTGGTTTTGAAAGCACCTGTGGCACTAAGACACACAAGTCTTTGTATTTTTGTAAACATATTTTGAGCTGATATTTGGCGCGTTTTAGGCCACCAAACTAAAGCTGCATATATTAGAATTGGTTTGATAAGACTTTGGTGCAACCAAAGTACCATTTTTGGGCTAAGACCACATGTTTTCCCAAACAGGTTTCTGCATGTGAAGAAAACTTTGTTTGCCTTATCGGAGATATATTTCAGGTGTGAGTTCCAGGTTAGTTTGCTATCCAGGATCACACCCAAATATCTAACATCTTTTGATGTTTGTATTGGATCGCCGTTTAGAACAGGAGAAATGAAATTAAAGTTTCTCCTGTTTGTGAAAACGACAATGCTTGTTTTTTGTGGCTTGATCGACAGTCCCAATCTGTTGCACCACTTTGATACAATATTAAGAGCTGTCTGGGTTCGACCAGCGACAATGGAGTCATGTTGCCCTCTAACCATGACTGCCAAGTCGTCGGCATAGCCTACAGTGTTGAAGCCGGAATCATTTAGCTTAGTGAGGAGATCATCAGCCACCATTAGCCAAAGCAGCGGAGAGAGCACGCCCCCTGTCGGGCAGCCTCTAGATGCAGTAATAGTCACTGAATAATCACCTAGTATAGCCGTTATCTTCAGACTCTGTAGCATCTTGATAATCCACGCAATGATAAGCGGGTTTATATTTTTCTTTGTGGCCATTTCAATGATAGCATTGAAGTGGACATTGTCAAAGGCTCCTTGTAGGTCCATAAATGTACAAACAAGTGCCTCCTTATAGCTTAGGGTGCTCTCAATTTCTTTCACCATTTTGTGCAACGCCGTTTCAGTAGATTTCCCAGTCTGATAGGCGTGCTGGCTAGAGTTGAGAGGGTTTTGTTTCAGATATACATGACGGATGTGATAATTCAACATCTTTTCCGTTGTTTTTAATAGAAAAGATGTTAGACTTATGGGTCTGTATGATTTGGCTTCATTTGGTTTTTTTCCTGGCTTAGGAATAAAAACAACTCTGGTTTCTCGCCATATCTGAGGAATGTAAGCAAGGCGAAAGCTTGCTTTGAACAAACGCATGAGATATGGAAGAATGATTGTTAGACCCTTTTGCAGAAATGCCAGAAAAATTCTATCACCTCCTGGAGATTTATACGGACCGAAGGATTCTATAGCCCATCTCGCTTTGTTGGGGGTGAAAATTGTGTTGGTTAAATGATCTGCATTACTTTCAGTTGCAGGATCTAGAAGACGTACGTCTTCGTTGGCATTATCTTCCGTGCTCCATTTTATTGAGCCCGGAAAGTGGGTTTGAAGTAAAGTATCTAGTATCTCAATACAGCTTGCAATACAGCTAAGAGCTTGCTAACTTTATTCCTTTTCCTTTCCAAGTTACCATTGCACCAAGGTACATCTCTGCATCTTTTGGATTGAGTTATTGGAGTATTAAGGTTGTATGCTTCAGTGATAATTTCTTGTAAATTATTTGCTGCAGAGTCAAGCTCAAATGTAGAGTTGATACTGCTGAAACTAATTACATTATCATGAAGATATGTTGTGTAAAGTTCCCAGTTGGTTTTTCTTGGGTTTTTAAAGTACTGGATGCTCTTTGGGTAGTGTTCTATGTTGAAACATATATAAGCATGATCAGACATAGAAGCTTCCTTCGAAACATGCCAGTTCTTAATATGGCTAGTAGCGTTTATGTTAGTTAAAGTAAGGTCAAGGACCTCACCTCTGATTGCGTTTCTAAAGGTAGGCTCACTACCTTTGTTTGCAATAAACATATTGTTTGTATATAAAAATTGAAGCAGTCGCTCGCCTCTTGTGTTAATGTTGCTACTTCCCCACACGTTCTGATGAGCGTTGGCATCACACGCTATTATGAGGTTATAGTGGTTATTGTTGCAATACTTGATGAGTTTCTCTACCACTTCTGGTGGTGTCTCGTCCTCATCCCCCGGGAAGTATGCAGAAGCTAAAATGAATTTACGAAATCCACCTTGAGGAAGATGAATTTCTATCTGGACCGTTGTAAGATCTCTACAGATAAATTTATTCAACGGAAATATTTTCAGATGTTTGTTGAAAAGAATCGCGGTTCGCGGTTTTTCCACATCTGAGAAATAGATCAGTTTTGTATTTTTGTTTGACGATAGACCTTTTATTCTTTTACTGTCTGCCCACGACTCCTGTATAAATGCAAGATCGTGAGCATCCTGTTCAATTAACCGGTTCAAATTAACTGAGGCCATTTATGATCTGTGCATATTAATCTGAACGCAACTTAATTTAGGTACTAGAGATTTTTGTCTATTTCGTACAGGTCTTCTGTCTGACTTAGAGTAAGCTGGTGAATCAGACATTACCATAGAGTCAGACATGGTGTGTGTACTATCCGAATTAGGATAAGCTGATAAATCAGGCATGATCCTAGAGTCAGACATGGCATGTGTGCTGTCTGGTTTAGAAAAAGCTGATAAATCAGGCATGATCCTAGAGTAGGACATGGTGCACAATTTTGTTGTTGGTTTATGTGATGCGTTTGGAGAAGCATCGCTCTCATCTAAAACTTTATAGTTTTCCATACAACATTTATGGAGAAAGTAGGGAGGTAAATTGGTCAGCCACAACAGAGCCCTGTGCTGTGGTAAGGCTATTGAAACTGGAGGACGCCCGGTATCCAGAGTTCCGTACTAATAATCAAGCACCCCTTTGACCATGCTAAGCTTTCGGCGTACGTGTCTCACCTTAGCTTTGGGTTTTGGACTTTATCTTGGCTTCGATTCTCACCGAGGACCTAACGGCATGGGTGACCCTACCGTTGTGGCTCCTAAGATCACTGAGTCTACTGAGCCCCATCACTGCGTCAAAGTGCCAAGTCCATTGTATGGGGAAAAACAAACTTAAAATTAAAATTTAAAAAAAAATATTAAAATAAAAAAGAAAAGAAAACAAAAAACAAAACAAAAAAAAAACAATTTTTTAAAATCAAAATTTTATAACTATTACCAAAATTCTGACAAAATCAAAATTTGAAGTTTTTTTCAAAATTCTGAAAATATATTTAAAATTCAAAACTTTTTTTCAAAATTCTAAAAATATAATTAGAATAAAATCAAATATTTTAACTTTTTCTAAATTCCAAAAATTCTTAAAAATTCAAACTTTTTTCAAAATCAGAATATCAATAATTGAAACTTTTCCCAAAATTATAAAAATTATAATAAAATCAAAAATTTAAAATTTTTCAAAGTTCTATATTTTTTTCGAAATTCTAAAAATATTCCAAAAATTAGAATAAAATCAAAATTATAACAATATCAAAAATTAAAACTTACACAAAATAGAAAAAAAATAGAAACTTAAAGAACTTAAAACAAAAAAAAAAAAACTTAAAATAAAAAAAAAAACTTGTAATAAAACAAAAAAAATTAAGAAAAAAAAAAATGAAAAAAAAACAATTGTTTAACTTGTACTTGAAATTTTTCAAAATTCTTAAAATATATTTAAAATTTAAAATTTTTTTTTCAAAAATCTAAAGATATTCTAAGAATAAGAATAAAATCAAATATTTAAATTTTTTCTACATTCTAATATATTCCAAAGAATTTTTAAAAATTCAAACGATTTTTCTAAAACGCAAAGAAATTGCAAAAATTATAACATCATCAAAAATTGAAACTTTTCCCAAAATTATAAAAATCATAATAAAATCAAAAATTTAAAATTTCTCTAAATTCTTAAAGTATGCCAAAAATTCATACAAAATCCAAAATTGAAATTTTTTTCAAAATTTCAAAAATATATATAAAATTCAAATTTTTTTTTTCAAAATTCTAAAAATATTCCAAAAATTGGAATAAAATCAAATATTTTAACTTTTTCTAAATTCTTATAATATTCCAAAAATTCTTAAAAATTCAACAATTCAAACTTTTCATAAAGCCAAAAATATTGCAAAAATTATAACAATATCAAAAATTTGTTTCTATTTTTTCTATTTTCTAGTTTCTATTTTTGATATTGTTATAATTTTGATTTTATTCTAATTTTTGGAATCTTTTTAGAATTTTGAAAAAAACTTTTGAATTTATATATATTTAAAGAAAAAAAATAAATTCTAATAACATTCCAAAAATTCTTAAAAATTCAAAAATCAAAACTTTTTCCAAAGCCAAAAATATTGCAAAAATTATAACAATATAAAAAAAAAGAAACTAAAAAAAAATAGAAAAAAAATAGAAACTTTAAAAAGAAACTTATAAAACTTTAAAATAAAACTTTAAAATAAAGACAAATTTAAAATAAAAAATTGAAAAAAGAAAAACAATAAAAGGAATAAAAACAATTTTTAAAATTAAAATTTTTCAAAATTCTAAAAATATTCCAAAAATTCTTACAAAATCAAGAATTGAAATCTTTTTTTCAAAATTCTAAAAATATATATAAAATTCAAAACTGTATTTCAAAATTCTAAAAATATTTTTAGAATATATAAAAATTTTAGCATTTTGAAAAAAGTTTTGAATTTTATATATATTTTTAGAATTTTGAAAAAAAATCTGAATTTTATACATACTTTTAGAATTTTGAAAAAAATCAATTTTTGAAAAATTTTTGATGAATTTTGAAAAATTTTAAACATAAAATATTGTTTTTTTGTTTTTATTTTAAATTTTTTTTTTTATTAAGTTTGTTTTTATTTTTAAGTTTTTTAAGTTTCTATCTTTTTCCATTTCGTTTACGTTTCTATTTTTGATATTATTATAATTTTGATTTAATTCTAATTTTTGGAATGTTTATAGAATTTTGAAAAAATGTTTTGAATTATATATATATTTTTAGAAAAATAAAAATTCCAGTTCTATTTTTAGAAAAATTTTAAATTTTTGATATTATTATAATTTTGGAAAAAATTTCAATTTTTGGTATTGTCATAATTTTTGCAATATTCTTAGAATTATGGAAAAAGTTTGAATTTTAAGAATTTTTGGAATATTATTAGAATTTAGAAAAAGATTCAATTATTTTATTCTAATTTTTGGAATATTTTTAGAATTTTGAAAAAAAAAATAGAATTTTTCCATTTATTTTAAGAATTTTGAAAAAAATTCAACTTTTGATTTTGTAAGAATTTTTGGTATTTTTTTAGAATTTTGAGATATTAAATTTTTGATTTTATTATAATTTTTATAATTTTGGGAAATGTTTCAATTTTTGATATTGTTAAAATTTTTGCTATATTTTTGGATTTTGGAAAAAGTTTGACTTTTTAAGAATTTTTGGAATATTATTAGAATTCAGAAAAAGTTTAAATATTTGATTTTATTTTAGTTTTTAAAATATGTTAATATTTTTGAAGAAAAAAATTTTTGAATTTTATATATATTTTTAGAATTTCGAAAAATTTTAAATTTAAAAAATTTTTTTTTTTAATTTTAAGTTTGTTTTATTTTTAAGTTTTTTAAGGTTCTATTTTTCTTTATCGTTTAGTTTCCATTTATGACAAAATCTTTAAAAATTCATAAATTCAAAATTTTTCCAAAGCCAAAAATATTGCAAAAATTATAACAATATAAAAAATAGAAACTTAAACAAAATATAAAAAAATAGAAACTTTGAAAACAAACTTAAAAAACAATAAATATATATAAAATTCAAAACTTTTTTTCAAAATTCTAAAAATATAATAGAATAAAATCAAATATTTTAACTTTTCTTTTCCCAAAATTATAAAAATTATAATAAAATCAAAAATTTAAAATTTTTCCAGGTTCTATATTTTTTTCAAAATTCTAAAAATATTCCAAAAATTAGAATTAAATCAAAATTATAACAATATCAAAAATTAAAACTTACACTAAATAGAAAAAAAAATTGAAACTTAAAGAACCTAAAACTACAAACAAACTTAAAATAAAAAAAAAAACTTGTAATAAAACAAGAAAAAAAAGAGAGAAAAAAAAATGAAAAAAAAACAGTTGTTTAAACTTGAAATTTTTCAAAATTTTTAAAATATATGTAAAGTTTAAATTTTTTTTTCACAAATCTAAAAATATTCTAAAAATTAGAATAAAATCAAATATTTAACCTTTTTCTAAATTCTAATAATATTCCAAAAACTTAAAAATTCTTAAAAATTCAAACGATTTTTCTAAAATCCAAAAATTTATGCAAAAATTATAACATTATCATAAATTGAAACTTTTCCCAAAATTACAAAAATTATAATAAAATCAAAAATTTAAAATTTTACTAAATTCTTAATGTATGCCTTAAATTCATACAAAATCCAAAATTGAAATTTTTTCAAAATTTCAAAAATATATATTCAATTTTTTTTCAAAATTCTAAAAATATTCCAAACATTGGAATAAAATTAAACATGTACACTTTTTCTAAATTCTTATAATATTCCAAAAATTCTTAAAAATTCAAAAATTCAAACTTTTGATAAAGCCAAAAACATTGCAAAAATTATAACAATATCAAAAATTTGTTTCGATTTTTTTCTATTTTCTATTTTCTAGTTTTCATTCTTGATATTGTTATAATTTTGATTTTATTCTAATTTTTGGAATGTTTTTAGAATTTTGAAAAAAAATTTTGAATTTATGTATAATTAAAGAAAAAAAAAATTCTAATAATATTCTAAAAATTCTTAAAAATTCAAATATCAAAAATTTTTCAGAAGCCAAAAGTATTGCAAAAATTATAAAAATATCAAAAATAGAAACTTAAACAAAATAGAAAAAAAGAATAGAATTTTTAAAAAGAAACTTATGAAACTTTAAAATAAAACTTTAAAATAAAAACAAACTTAAAATTCAAAAAAAAAAAAGAACAACAAACAAAAAAAGAAAAAAACAATTTTTTAAAATTAAAATTTTTCGAAATTCTAAAAATATTCCAAAAATTCTTACAAAATCAAAAATTGAAATTTTCTTTGAAATTCTAAAAATATATATAAAACTCAAAACTGTTTTTCAAAATTCTAAAAGAATATATAAAAATTTTAGAATTTTGAAAAAAGTTTTGAATTTTATATATATTTTTAGAATTTTGAAAAAAAATTCAATATTTGATTTTGCAAGAATTTTTTGAATGTTTTTAGAATTTTGAAAAATTTTAAATTTTAAAAATTGTTTTTTTTTCTTATTTTTGTTTTTTTTTCTTATTTTAAGTTTCTTTTTAAAGTTTCTATTTGTTTCTGTTTTGTTTAAGTTTCTATTTTTGATATTGTTATAATTTTTGCAATACTTTTGGCTTTGGAAAAAGTTTGAATATTTGAATTTTTAAGAATTTTTGGAATATTATTAGAATTTAGAAAATGTTTAAATATTTGATTTTATTCTAATTTATGGATTGCTTTTAAGATTTTGAAAAAGAAATTGAATTTTAGAATTTTATATATATTTTTAGAATTTTGAAAAAAGTTTCATTTTTCAAAATTCTAAAAATTTATATAAAATTCAAAATTTTTTTTTCAAAATTCTAAAAATATTCCAAAAATTTTTAAATTCTAATTATATTCCAAAAATTCTGAAAAATTCAAACTTTTTTCAAAATTCTAAGAATATTGCAAAAATTATAACAATATCACAAATTGAAACTTTTTCCAAAAGTAGAATAAAATCAAAAATTTTAAATTTTTCAAAATTCTAAACATATTTCATAATTTTTACAAAACCAAAAATTGAAACTTTTTTAAAAATTCTAAACATATTCCAAAAATTAGAATAATATCAAATATTATATTTAAACTTTTTCTATATTCTAATAATATTCCAAAAATTCTTAAAAATTGCAAAATTCAAACTTCCCAAAATTCTAAAAATATTGCAAAAATTATAACAATATCAAATATTGAAACTTTTTACAAAATTTTAGTAAAATCAAAAATTTAGAATCTCTCAAAATATTAAAAATATTCCAAAAATTCTTACAAAATTAAAAAATTGAACTTTTTTCAAAATTCTAAATATATATATAAAATTCAAAAAATTTTTTTCAAAATTCTAAAAATATTTCAAAAATTAGAATAAAATCAAATATTTAAACTTTTTCTGAATTCTAATAATATTCCAAAAATTCTTAAAAATTAAAAAATTCAAACATTTTCCATAATTCTAAAAATATTGCAAAAAGTATAACAATATCAAAAATTGAAACTTTTACCAAAATTGTAATAAAATCAAAAATTTAGAATCTCTCAAAATTATAAGAATATTCCAAAAATTAAAATAAAAACAAATATGTATTAGATTTAAACTTTTTCCATATCCTAATAATATTCCGAAAATTCTTAAAAGTGGAAAAATTCAAACATTTTCCAAAATTCTAAAAATATTGCAAAAATTTAACAATATCAAAAATTGAAACTAAAATTTTTCAAAATTCTAAATTTATTCCAAAAATTCTTACAAAATCAAAAATTGAAACTTTTTTCAAAATTCTAAAAATATATATAAAATTCAAAAACTATTTTTTTCCAAAATTCTAATAATATACCAAAAATTCAAAAATTCAGACTTTTTCATAAATTCTAAAAATATTGCAAAAATTATAAAATAGAAACTTTTTCCAAAATTAAAGAAATTATAACAAAACAAAAATTTAAAATAAAATTCTAAAAAATTATAATAAAATCAAAAATTATAATTTTTCAAAATTCTAAAAATATTCCAAAACTTCTTACAAATTCAAAAATTGAAACTTTTTTCAAAATTCTTATATTATATATAAAATTTAAAAGTTTTTTCAAAATTCTAAAAATAATTCAAAACTTAGAATAAAATCAAATATATGAACTTTTTCTATATTTTAAAAATATTCCAAAAATTCTTAAAAACTCAAACTTTTTCCGAAATTCTAAAAATATTGCAAAAATTAAACAATATCAAATATTGAAATTTTTTCCAAAATTATAAAAATTATAATAAAATCAAAAATTTAAAATCTTTCAATATTTAAAAATGTTCCAAAAATTCTTACAAAATCAAAAATTGAACCTTTTTTCAAAATCCTAAAAATATATATAAAATTCAAAAATTCTATTTTTTTTCATAATTCTAAAAACATTTCAAAAATTACAATAAAATCAAATATTTAAACTTTTTCTAATAATATTCCAAAAATTGTAAAAATTCAGACTTTTTCTAAAATTCTAAAAATAATGCAAAAATTATAACAATATCAAAAATTAAAACTTTTTCCAAAATTATAAAAATTATAATAAAATCAAAAATTTTAAATCTCAAAACTAAAAAAATATTCCAAAAATTCTTACAAAATCAAAAATTGAAACTTTTTTCAAAATTCTAAAAACAATATATAAAATTCAAAAATTTTTTTTTCAAAACTAAAAATATTCTAAAAATTAGAATAAAATCAAATATTTAAATTTTTTCTAAATTCTAATAATATTACAAAAATTCTTAAAAATTCAAACTTTTGCCAAAATTCTAAAAATTTGCAAAAATTATAGCAATACCAAAAATGGAAACTTTTTCCAAAATTATAGTAAAATCAAAAATTTAAAATTTTTCAAAATTCTAAAAATATTCCAAAAATTCTTAAAAAATCAAAAATTGAAACTTTTTTCAAAATTCTAAACACATAAAATTCAAAAAATTTTTTTCAAAATTATAAAAATATTCCAAAAATTAGAAAATTCCTTAAAATCTAAACTTTTTCCGAAATTCTAAAAATATTTTTAAAATTATAACAATATCAAAAATAGAAACTTTTTCCAAAATTATAAAAATTATAATAAAATCAAAAATATTCCAAAAATTCTTAGAAAATCAAATATTAAAACTTTCTCAAAATTCCAAAAATATTTCAACAACTATAACAAATTCAAAAATTTCCATGTTCAATTAAATTTACGTAAACAAACAGCTGAATTTTTTTTTCCAAAAAATTATCTAAAAAAATAAATGAAATAATTTTTTGACACACTTGACAATATTTTTTTGACAAACTTCTAATGCCATAATTCTCATTAGTAAAAATAATAAAATAAGCAAATAATTAATTTTATTTTTTTACAAAAAATTGGGTAAAAAATAAATTAAAATTGATTGAAAAAAAATTAAAAACTGATTGTAAAAAATAAATAAAAACACACTCGACAACATTTTTTTGATAAACTTATAATGCCATAATTCTCAATAGTAATAATAAAATTTCATGTCAAACAAATAATTAATTTTATATTTTTCCAAAACATTGGGTAAAAAAATAAATAAAAAAATTTCTTTTGAGGCACTTGACAAATTTTTTTTGACCAACTTATAATGCCGTAATTCGAAATAATAATAAAAAAATTTCATGTCAAACAAATAATTAATATTATTTTTTTTTCAAAAAATTGGGTAACAAAATAAATAAAAATCTTTCATTTGACACTCTTGACAACATTTTTTGACAAACTTATAATGCAATAATCTAGATAAGCGAAAAATAGGCAAAATTTCGGCAAAAAATGCAGACCGGCCGACAGACCGACATTGATTTTTTTTTTGCTTTTTTAGAATCATTAACCAGTACCTAAAACGTCGAGAAATGCCAAAAAAGTAAGGGTAAGAGTTTCACTTTTAGCTCATGAATGTAATACTAAGGTCTTTCAGATCGAAGTAATAAATGTATATAATTGATGTAAAAAAACTACACTCTTTTCATTTGAAAAAGTAGTACATTATTTAATTAGGAACTAAAGTGCTACTTTTTGTGTGAATCTTTAGATTGACAACTATAGACGATACACAAAAAGTTGCTTTAGCTCTGAATTAAATACACTATTTTTGCGGCTAACGCTTAAATTTTTTATAAATATGAAATCATAATACATCAAAAATTGATAGATATGATTTATTACCGTCATAATTACGTCCAAAAATGCTTCTTTACTGAAGCCGTAAAATAAAATAAAAATGATATTACTTTTGCAGCCGCTTTGATTATAAGTCAAAAATGTAAGATTTTAACTAACTCCCTAGCGGCAGTACAATTAAACTTTCCTGCCGTTTGCCGAAAAACAATTTTTTTTATTTACATCACAGAAAAAATATGCAATTTTCAGTAAAGTTGTTAGATAACCAAGAACGAATCAAAAATATACCTCGATTATTGACGTTCACAAACAATTTTTATTTTCAAACAAACAAATTTAAGTCACAAATTAAAAGAATTCATTTCAAACTTTCATAAATTTATTTAAAAAATCTTTTGCAGTATGCATTTCGGAAATTATTCCATCATCAGCTGCTGTCGTTTTTGCAACTCAAAACGACAGCAAAAACGATGATGGTGATGGAATATTGTTGATGATGGAATAATTTCCGAAATGCATACTGCAAAAGATTTTTAAAATAAATTTATGAAATTATATATACTATTTGTTTAATTGTTTGCCCAATAACCAACAGTTCCTCACTTTAATGAAATTCCATTTTATTCCCTTGGAATTGCACCAAAGTACCTGTCGATGATCTTTAGAAGATTGAAACCGGTAGTACAATTGAAATTATTAATAAAATTTATAGCGCTTAACTAAATTTATGGAATTTTATTAAAGGGAGGAACTGTTGGTTATTGGGCAAACAATTAAACAAATAGTATATATAATGTATAATTCCTCACGTCACTCCGATGAAAACATAATTAAATTTATGAAAGTTTGATATGTATTTTTTAATTTGTGACTTAAATTTGTTTGTTTGGAAATAAAAATTGTTTGTGAACGTTAATAATCGGTATATTTTTGATTTTTGGTTTATCTAACAACTTTACTAGAAGCTGACATGTTTTAAGATTCATTGTTAAAAGAATATTTTAATTTTATATATTAATATTAATACTATTCTGAATAATAATATGCAGTTTTTCTTAAAACTTTTAGACATCATCACAGAAAATTTCAAAAATATGCCTTTTGCAAACGGCAACTTTTATAGAATGTTATTTTTCATAGAACGGCAACTTTAGATTCCCCAATTTGAAAAGATATAATTGCTGTTTTATATAATATAAAATAAGATGATTAAGATTAAATAAAGTAACTTCTAATAAATAAAAAAAAATTGTTTATGGATTTATTAGAAATTAGAATTATAATATTAAATTTCATTGGTGGAAATGATTATTTAGTTAAATGAAAAATGTTAATTAAATAATTAAAAAATTAATTAATTAATAATTACAAAATTGTAATTAAATTCGAAACGCGTCAAAAATATTATTAAAATAAATATGTTGTTGTTAGGTCCTTTTAATAAATTTATTTTAAATAAGTTTTCAAATTTTGATCTTTTATTGTATCCCTGACTAAAACTCAATTTTTCTGGTGCATTTTGACCTGCTGAACACGAATATCATATCCATTTTTTTAGGTTAGCTCTTTTTTTTTGAGATATTCGCGATAAACCAATTTTTTCGGTAAAAAAAGGTTATTCCGGTTTTTTGGATTGCATATTTTACAAAACAAACAAATTCAATGTGTTTATGAAAGAAGTGCATAGTTAAGATGCTAACGAACATTTTGAGCTATTTTTTAAATATTAGAAGTTATATTCGAAAAAATTTGAAATAAAATCAAAAATTTGACTATTTATTACTCCAGCTTATATTCTCCTTTAATTTTACTTGCATTGTCATACAATTAAGAAATTTTTATTCCTAATACTTTTAATTTCTCAATAAGGACGTTTGGTAAATTTCTTCAGCTCATCAAATTTTCTCCAGATTTGTTAAATTTTCTCCAAGGGAGAGAAGTGCATGTTTTTCTCCCGAGGTGTGTTTGGAGCCCGAGGGCAAAACCAGAGGGTTATATATCACTGAGGAAGAGGACATGCTTTTTTCAGAGGTCCTCTTTTTTATTACGACATTAAAAATAAATTTAATCATTTATAGAGAACACGAAAATTATAACTTTTAATGTTCATCTTACTATGCGGTTTTTATACAAATATGTTTAAATATATCTAAATATTTCTGTTACCATGAAAACTATCATTTTTGTGATGGTTTGTTATTTTCTACTTCCTAGGGAGTAGAAGACGCGATTGAACTTTATATACCACTCGTGTAAAAATTCGTTCTTTTGATAACTTTTGAAATTAAAATTCAAATTAATAAATAAACTACTTCTTCAATAGTAAAAAATCACACGAATTAAAAGAAAAACAAAGATGAAAAATTTAAAATCCATTTAACTTTCAAAGAAATCTAGTTGGCAACGATTTAAATTGAAACAAATATCACTTCAAATTGTTTTTTTCTGTTTTTTATAGCGTCTCATAAAAAAAGTTTTTCTTGCATCTTTTTATTCTTTCAAATAAAAATTCGTTAGTAATAATTATTTCCTGTGTTTCACAACCGAACCCGGAATTATTAGGTAATTACAAACGTCGAGATTAGTTGTGTAGGTGTTGGGGATGCAGGTTCCATTTCAATCTAAATGCAGCGCCATTTCAATCTAAATATGTAGTTACAAACCGCGTTCCATTTATCGTTTTTGGTGAATTTAACAAAAAATATGTATAATCAAATAAAATGTATAAATGGAAATGTAACAATGTTGCTTACTTCACAATGTAAAATATAAAAACGTCGTTTGTTTTAAATAATTAAGTTAGTCGTAGTTATAAGCTTGTACTGAAAAAACATTGTAAAACTTAGAATATTTCTAAATAAATACTATTTTGAAGAAGTGCTTGCTTAAATTATTAAATAATAAGCCCTGCTTATTACATGGTGTCAAAAGTAAAGAAAGTTAAACATATGTGAATCTGGATTAAAGTGAAAACTTTTTAAAAAGTCTTGGTTAAGTGTTGTGCATTTTATTTTCCTTAAAATGTCGGATGATTTGCAAAATCGCACTCCACGTGAATCGGATTGCTCAAACATCCCCACTGAGTGGCCAAAATGGAAACAAAGATTTACAGTTTGGATGATTGCAAATGGAAAAATTAATAATGCAGAAAAAGATAAAATTGCAACATTTATTTGGTTATTAGGTGAGCAAGGTATGACAATTTACAATACTTTATATCCGAACGATGGTTCGCAAAATTCAATGCTCGGAGTTGACATACCAGCACCGACAGCCTTAGACCAAAATCGAGTTCGTTAGCGAACATTAGAAGAAGTTATTCAGAAGTTTGATCAACACTGTTTACCTCAAAAATATGTTGCAATGGAATCTTACAAGTTCAATATGATTACACAAAAAGAAAAACAGACATTTAATGAGTTTCAAACGGAGTTGCGTAAGCAAATTCAATTCTGCGAGTACAAATGCAAATGTGGTGAATCATATGAAAACAGGATGCTACGTGATCGAATTATCGTAGGAATCCATGATTAAAACTTCAATTGAAATTGTTGAACGGCAATTATGATGGTCACTAACAAAAATAATAGACACATGCAAAGTTTTTGAGTCGGCAAATGAAAACAAAATAATTCTGGATTCAAAATCATCAGTGATTGCAAGCATTTCATCCGAGGACAAATATCAAAATAAAGTGGAACAGATTAAGAGATACTGTTTCAACTACGGATGTTCATGAGATTTTCAACACAAGTCAATCTGCAAGGCTAAGGATGTAACTTGCCGTATATGCTTCAAGAAATGACATTTTGACCGCTTATGCCGCCCAAAAGGGAGAAAGTTTCAAGTACCAGAGAAATGAGAGGACAACAGCAATAAAGTAATTAATAGCATGGCATGGGGAGAAGTGCCAGGTAATTTGTTTGATTGCTTTAGTAAAATGGATAACAGGGTTAGAAATAAATTTAATTTTAGAGTAAATTCAATAAGACTAAATCGTAATAACTGGACCAAAGATTTAAAAAATAAAAATGAAGTGGTGAGATTTAAAATAGATACCGCAGCTGATGTTAATTGCATTCCTTTGAAGTTAGTTAAAAAAATTGGTTTAATAATAATAAAGTTAGTAATAATAATTTATAATAAAGTAAAACATTTTGATACACTTAAAGCAACTTGTGTTGACTTGCAAACAAAAATGGAAAAGAATTAATGTTCTTAGTTGTTCACGATGGGTTTGAACCGATACTCGGATAAGATAGTTGCATCGAACTCGGAATAGTTAAGCGGATTGATATTGATAAAATTGTTTCAATAAACGCGACAGAAAAGTTTATTACACATTATACAGACGTTTTTGAAGGTTATGGTAAATTTCCGGTGGAGTTTAAAATTTATTTGAAAGAAAATTTGAAGCCAGTCCTCCACTATAAGAAAAGAATACCAAACGCGTTAATGGATAAGGTTAAAGCTGAAATCGATAAAATGGTGCGGGTTTGTATTATTTCACCTGAATGAATGTATTAGACGCGAACATTTCTTAATTCCTACACGTGAAGTTATTACATCAGGTTTAGAAAACGCAAAAGTTTTGACGGTCGTTGATTTAACTAGCGTGTTTTGGCATATATCGCTTTAAAAAGAATCATCTGATCTAACAACGTTTATGACTCCATTCGGGCGTTTTAAATTTAATCGTGTGCCTTTTGGCCTCAACTGTGCACCGGAGAAGTTTCAGCGGACAATGATCAATCTTTTCGGAGATATTTCTGGACTTTGCATTTATTTTGATGACATACTGATATGTGCAAAGGACGTAGAAATTCATGATAAAATAGTACATTTAGTAATGGATCGTGCACTGGAATACAATGTTAAATTAAATTCTGGAAAAACTCAGTACAAAAAAGAGTCAGTTAAATTCATGGGTAATATAATTTCATACAATCAAATTAAGGTAGATAAGAAATATTGTGAAACAATTCTAGGTATGGAAAAACCAAAGGACATTTGTCACGTTTTATTCTGAACTTATCTAAACTAACTGCTGAATTACAAAATCTAACGCGAAACGATGTCAATTTTGAATGAAGTGAAAAACGTGACTTCGAATTTCAAAATCTCTTAAACGTTGTAACTTCTGAAACGGTGCTAGCAGTCTACGACCCAAATCTTCCCGTAACAGTTCAAACGGACTCATCAAAAGATCGTTTAGGGTGTGTTTTAATACAAAATGGACATCCTGTTGTATTTGCATCCTGGACATTAACGAAAAGTGAGCATAATGGGCCCAAATCAAGAAAGAACTTTTGGCCATCGTTTTCGCGTGTCAGCGTTCTCATTATTTTTTGTACGGTCGTGAGTTTAACGTTGAAAGGGATCATAAACCGTTAGAAACTCTCGTAAAACGTGACATAGATGATGTTACTAAGCGATTTAAGCGCATGTTTATGTTCTTACTAAAATATCCTCAAATGAATGTGGTTTATAAACCTGGTAAAAAAATGCTAATTGCTGATTGCTTATCTCGCGCACAGTTAGAATATGAAGAAGAAGTGGAAGATCTTTCGGGAGTGATACATTCTATTGTGCAATCCGTATGCTTATCAGAAGAGAATTTCAATCACTCCCATGACATTTTAAAAGAGGAGGAAAATTATGGGCGAATTTGTGAATACGTAGAAAACGGTTGGCGGAACTTTCATCAACTGAACAATTTAAGCCAACATTTTTATAAATTTAAATCGGAGTTACATGTTGAACGGGGACTGTTATTTTAAATCATAGACTTGTCATTCCCACTAAATTGCAAAGTAAAATAGCAAAGTGGTTACATGAACCACATTTAGGTATTGAAAAAACGCTAGCAAGAGCTCGTAAACTGTATTATTGTCCGGGAATGAATGATAACATAAAGGAAATTGTACAATCATGCACCGTTTGTGAGAAATTTCATAGAAATAATCAGAAAGAACCACTTGTTCAGGAAGAAACACCTAAATATCCTTTTCATATAGTAGGAATGGATTTATTCCAATACGCTGGACGCAATCTTGTTTCAATTTACGATTTTTATTCTAATTATTTAAATTAATTCTAATTATTTAAATTATTCTTAATTATTCAATTATGTAATAAATCCAGTGCACATGCAATTGAACAAACTAACCGCGTATTTTTCAAACAAGGATTTCCAACTAAAGTCAAATGCGATAATGTCCCTTTTAATTCTAGACAGTTTGACCGCTATGCATCTGAATACAATATACAATTCAAGTTCTCAAGTCCACGCTAATCGCAGAGCAACGGTTTAGCTGAGAAAGGCGTTGCTATAGCTAAAAATATTTTAAAGCGTTGTTACGAAGAAGGTGATTTAAAATCTTATCAGTATAGAATTCTTGAATATAATGCCACACCTCTAGCTAGTATGCAATGTTCGCCGTCAGAGCTTTTTTTCGGGAGATTAGTTAAAACAAAGTTACCGGTATCGGAGTCATTTCTAATCCGAAACAATTTAGGAGAAAAAGCAATTCAAGAAAAAATTAAAGCAAAAAAAGATAGACAACGTTATTACTATAACCGAAACGCAAGACCTTTACCAGCACTCCAACTAGGAGATTTAATAATATTAAAAAAAAATGCAAAGGAATAGAATTACGGAACTATTATCTAAGTACATTACGATCGTTCATATATAATTAAAGATAACTTTGAAAATTTTTTTAGAAGAAATAGAAAATTCATTGTAAAAACAAATAATAAAGATTTTAATGCAAGCGACTTAATATTTGAAAGAAAAGTGAAAGAGAACACAGGTCAAAATTTGCCAGTAAAAACAATAGTTCCGCCCCTCATCAGTAATAGAACAAATTCTAATGTAGAATATGAAAATCAGGTTGAACCTGAGCCAATTTGTAATATGGATGAATCAGAATTATCAGTCAGAATGATAGTAGTTCAGAATGATAGTAGTTCATCGACAGATATGTTTGATTCATTCAAATTCAAAATGGCACTACAAGTTCACGATTTTTTCACTACTAAAAAAACAAACAGACTTACAATATCGGAGGTTTGGATAAAACTTCAAAATTATTAATAGCTTTTTTGTTACAATAGGACAAAATGGCGTGTCCAATATCATTTTAAATAACGTGAGATTTTCGTGTAAAACAGTGTTTTTTGTGGTTTTATCAATTCAATGTGATTTAAATGAACAACAAAAATAAAACAAATAGTGAATTCTTTTCTACTTGTTCGGTACAAGTTCCGACTCCGAATTATCCAAATTTGTTTTTTTTGTATTGCTTTGTTTACAAAATAATACAAATTTCGTTAATTCTGTGTTGGAACTTGTACCGAACAGGTAGAAAAGAATTCACTAAAAACAAAAATATTAAAAGTACCTATAAGTTTATTGAAATTTATGTTATGATTGCGTTCATGATCATTTTATACATACGAAAGATTATGCAATAGTCGAATATGGCGATAATAGTGAAACTTTGTTTAGCTTACAGTTAAATTAAAAGAAAAAAGTATATTTTACGTGTTTTCAGTTTATATTTATACACATACATTACATATATATTATTTTAAAATTATTTATAATTTACATATATAACTTTCAAATTACTATTTTTATATCTTAATTTATTTAATCATTTATTTAATTTGTATATTTGTTTTAAAAATTTGTGTGTTTAGATTAAAATATTTGTTCTTCAAAATAAAAGAAAATTGGGAAACCGTAGTGTAAATTAAAATGTTTTATTATTTGTATTTATTTGTTATGAAATACAAATTAACACCAAGGTCACTGTAAACGTGACCAATATTGTGATGACATGTCTGGAACAGATTGTCCTGGTGGTACGGCTATTGGAACTGAAACCCCGGGTGATATTAATCCTAAAAAAGACTAAATTAGTAGATAAAAGGAAAAAGTAGAGCCACACTTACCAGTACTATTGATATTTGATGAACTATACGGTGATCCTGAATTTCCACTACTGATTTGTTGGTGGTAACCAGAATTGGTCCCACTTCCACCTCCACCAAGATTTATTCCACCGCTTGAACTAGCGATTTGTGACGGTGAGCATGGGGAATGTCTTGAGCTATAACCAAAACCAATTTGATCATAAACGGCATGATGATGGTGATGGTGATGATGCTGATGTGGATGAATTGAACCGATTAAGGATGGACTAGATTGAGCATTTAGTAGAATACCGGTTGAACCAGTTCCATTTCCACCACCATTCGATGAAGATGATGATGATGAACATGTACCTTAATAATATAAAATTTATTAGATTCTAATATGGGCAAACTCGAAGTAACACTAACACTGAAAGAACAATATCAGTAACTACAATCTCTTTTGTGCCAATATTCTTTCTGTCAAAGTGACGTTAGTTCGGTTATCTTGCTTTCAAAAACAAATTATAGAAACACAATAACCGAATTAGATATTAACATGACCACTAAGTCTCGATTGGCACAAAAGAGGTTGGAGGGACCGAGTTTTTTGAGTATGTGTTTATCGTTCGAAGTCGTACAGAAAAAAATTCGATCACCACATTCTTTCAAATTCGACGATCTGTCTTTCAATTATAATAACTGTAATAACAACTATAACCCGCATGGAGGGATCAGTTTTTATTAATTTGTTTTTTATTTTTGATCCACAAGTGTGACAACCCTGCGTACTCCAGTACCTGCTATTGACATATGAGTTAACTTAAGATATCACATACCACTGGCAATAGTAGTGAGATATCACTAGTCGAGGTAATGTCTTAAGGGTGCTGCCGGATGAACTGTATTCAGTCAACGGCAGCACTCTCGATATTAGCTATGGAATAATCCTAGACGATGACACGCTGTTGTTTGCTTGAAGAAACGAACATTCAAGTAACAATATCTGGGCTTTAATGGGGCTTTAATGGGGAAGATAGTGCGTCACATAATCAAGAATTGTGCTAGTAGCTGGATTATTGACAACCCCATTTAAGTTTTGTTCCTTTAGTTCTTGTTTCATACAATTTTGCTTTTTATCTCTTATTTTATTTTAATTTTTTTTTTGTCTATCATGAAATATTGGGCTATGTCATATTTTATATGTGATGGGATTTATTGTTTGGTTATCCATTATTTAACAAAAATTATAAAAAAAAAATGATTTGCGTCCATTAACATCCTTAGAACGCAAGTTGTTGCGGCACCTTGCTCTTAAAAGGTTTTTATGTGACGTTGTGACACATATTGTAGTGCCTACTACACAGCACATTTTATTAAAAAAAAATGCTAAGTTGAAAGCAGGTTGATTTCAGGCAATTTTCAAAATCGAAATTGCAATGGTATTTTCCGTTCCAAGACCTTCTGAAGCTGTTTAGGAAATTTATGACGACTAAAATATGTGCAACGCTTAAATGAAAGTTGTTACATTCGATGTATCTTGATGTAGCTTAGAGCTAGCTATTTTCTTCCGAAATTGAATTATGTTTTTAGTGGTTTCCAAAAAACTGAAAAATGTATTTCCCAAATATCATAGGAATGAATAGAGTTATCAAGATCATCGACCTACCATTTTGTTTGTCATCACTCATCATGTCAGCTATTCATAATGAAATTTGACACAATTATAGTTATCTCATGTTTTGAAAATAGACGTACGTTTTGTAACGCAAACGTATAAGATTTTGAAAGATCTGTATTTTTTTTAAGAAATATGACACAGTTGGTGAACGAGAGGTGTCTGAATCTCCAGAACAATTCGTGTTTTTCAAGGTTTTTATCTACACAAAATCTAACATCGTTGAACCGATCTTGAATTTTTTTTTTGATATTTGTTATTTTGTCAAACAAAAACTCACCTGTTGGTGTCATATGACATTGATATGGTGAAACTGGATTCAAATCCCGATTTTGATGTAGACATGAAACAGATGACGATGATAAATTACCAATCGGCACTACACTATTTAAATTTGGTGACCCCGATAATGATGCTAATGATGGATGTGAAAACGATGCCATAGATGTCATTGGACTATACGAATCAGAAATTGGCATTGATGGTGGTGGTATTGTTGAGTACATTGAACTAATAGCTGATCCAAACCCAGTATTTAAATTTAACCGAGGTGGTGATAATGATGAAATAGGTATATGATGATGATGATGATGATGGTGATTTAAGCTCGATCCTAGTAAACTACTCCCAACACCACTTATTGTACTTTGTAAATCATTTGATTGACTACTATTATTACTTTGGTTTAATCCTAAATTAGATGTCGGTGTTACTGGTCCATCGGAAATTAAAGTTGTTGATGGAGTTGTCCCGCCGATACAGCTAGTTGTTATTGAATTGGTTGGTGAACGTCTCTGATTTCTTAGCTTTTCTTCCCGACGCCATTTAGCGCGTCGATTAGAAAACCATACCTGTATTCTAGCTTCCGGTAAACCAATTTTTGCTGCTAATCTTTCACGTGCAAACACATCAGGATAATGAGTTCGCTCAAATTCTTTTTCTAAACTATCAATTTGTTCGTTTGTAAATGATGTACGATTACGTTGTAGTTTACGTTTTAAGCGTAATCTTGCTTGGTCGTCATCAGCACCTATCGTTGACCCAGTATTTGAATTTTCACCTTCCACTGAGCCAGTTTCATCTGAATTTTGTCCATCTAATTCTATAATTAAATTCCATATTTTAATTAATTGTAATTCATTTTAACTATTAATAGAAAAAAAAATAAACTTATTTATTTTGTTTGGTGGAAAAAGTGAATTAAAGGGATTAATGTCATCGAATTGGTGACAAAAGAAAACTACAACAACAAAAATACAACAAATAAAAAGGAAACGGAAGATTTCAATGAATTAAATGGGCGATGGGTGTTCATAATAAGAAAAGATAGAAAAATATTTTTTTTTGTGTAAAACGAAAAATAGAAAAAGGGTGAATTAGATTAAGGCATGATGTGTGAAAAATTAGGGAGGAAACTAAATGGATAGTTATTTTAATTTTATGTTGTTGGAAATGCATAAATGGAACTAAATTGATAGTATTTTTTTTTCTGTTAGAATCAAGAGTTTTTACTCTTTTCTGGCTCATTCTCGACCACTCATGAAAAACAATCTGGCGTTTGAACTACAATTTTTTAGGTTTTTAGTGACATTATGCTCCATGTAAGAGTATCGGTAGTGCTCAACCCAGCCAAACAAATTCAATACATGCAGAAGCAATAATGATATGTTTGCCGCCAAGGAGAGGTTTCATTAAGTAGAAAGTTGAATTACCTGCAGTAATTAATTATAGCTTGTATATCTATTTAAGTACGCTGTTGTTTGAGTCAAGCATTGATCCCAAATATTAAAAGATTCAAATCCTTCAATTCGTTCATACTTGTATAAGTTTGGTATTTTATAATTTATTTGTAGGCCAATTTATCTAGCACCACTCTCAAGTGACTTGAAAGTTTAACTCATTATAGCGTCATCTTCGGCTGGGAATGATATCATCTATACTGAGTTTATTGACAACATATTTTGTTATAGGCATTTTTTTACGTCATGGCCAGATTAAAAAAAACCTTGTCTTAAATCGTCGACTAAAACTGGGACGTTTCGTTCTCTACTCGTACAGAGTACACAGTATTGCAAATTTTGTACTGTAATTTTGAAAAGTGATGCTAGTTTACCAAGATTTCATATTGACACCAGAGCCAAATACATTTTTGATTTTGTTATAATTTTGGCAAAAAACTTGGAATATTGAAAAAAGTTTAAATTTTTGATATTTTGTATTTTATTATAATTTTTTGGATATCTTTAAAATTTTGGAAAAGTTTAAATTTTTTATTTTATTGTAATTTTGTCAATATTCGTGAAATTTTATATTTTTGATATTGTTATAATATTTGTAAAATTTTAAGAATTTTGGAAAAAGTTTGAATTTTTGATTTTGTTTTAATTTTTTTTATATCAATTCCATCTATTCAATCAATACAATCAGGACCCTGTTTTTGAAAAAAAAATAAATTTTTTTATTTGTATGACTTGAAATGTAATTGAACATGAAATTGGTAGATAATGGGTTGTTTTTTTTTCTCGAAAAGTTGAAATTACTGAACGCTAAATGGAAGGGTTTTTGAGTTGTTTGCTGAGTGTCTAATTTTTTCACTAAATTATGTTACTTTATGATCTGTTGTAATTTTTCGGCAACGTATTGATGTTTTGTCTTAGTTTTGTAATAAACTTTTAAACAGAGATTTGTAATTTCACAATTTTTTGTTTAATATATCGCCGCCCAAAACTAAAAACAATGTCCTCATAATAGCCTTTTGTCAAAAACTAAATAAAAGTCCTTAACTCAAACTGAAGTCTTAATATCTCAGCTCCTTGAGATTTCAGCCCCTTCATATTTATTTAATTAAAAAAATGAAAAATACAGAATTAATAAAATATGTTAAGTCTACTATTAAAATTAATATTACTGAGAACAACGATATAGGGCAATGGAACCCCATTTACAACGTGCCGCGCTGGATAAATTAATTTATTTCTAACAGTAAAATTCAGTTCTTTATAGAAAATTGAACGTAGAATACGACGGTTTTACTAAAAACGATCGTTAGGAGGTTAAAAATAGATTTTAATATTTTATTTGTTTATAACAATAGAAATTTGTTAATTATTTTTATTGACAATATTTTGTTTAAGATATATTATGTTTTAGTTTTAAGATAAAACAAAAGTTTCTATCTTTAATAGAAGCGGAGTTATGAATTTTTGAAAATAAGTTTTCAAGCTAAAAATCACGAAATTCTTGAACTTTCGATCCGCTCCATTTTTTTTTATTCTAAGTTAGGCATGTTTAGTGTTAATCATAATAAATTATTAATTAACGTCTCTGAATATCCGAAGATACCATGCCAACTAGGAAGTGTGGTTAAGTTTGAATAAATTAAGTTTCTTTTAGAAATTTATGAACGCTAACTTTAAAACTTTGAGGATTAAAGCTATCAGGAAAAACCCATGAAGGTAAGGCGTTCGAGAGATGAGAGACTCTGTTGAAAAAATCACGCTGAAAGGCAACAGTTCTGCACCTTTTTATATGAACCGTAAAAGGATGGGCTATAACATTTGCTCTGGTGTTACGCAATGGGATTGCTAGTTCAGGTAAAATGGATTTAATCTCTTCAAAAGTTTGTTCATCCATAATGTATTTGTAGAAAATTGTCAAATCCGCAACATTTCGTCTGTGCTGTAAAGAATCAAGCTCATCAGTAAGAGTTGAGTTGCCAATCAGTTTAACAGCGCTGCGCTGAACAGAATCAAGGCACTTCAAACTACTATAATAAGCTCCACCCCATATGTGACAACAGTACTCCATGCAGGGACGTATAAATGATTTGTAAATTAAAAGAAGCTGTTCGCTATTAAAAAAACTTACGACATCGTCCCAAAAAGCCCTATTTTTGAACAGCGTTCTTAGCTAGGTTAAAAATATGAGAATTCCATTTCAAATCATTTTCAACTTCTACTCCTAAAAGCCTAACAGATCCTTTCTCTACAAGATCTTTAGAGTCGAACTTTAATGGAAACGGATAAGGTGTGGATAATATAGAAAAATAACAAGCCTGTGTTTTGCTCGTATTGAATTCAACACTATTAGCGAGCCCCCAAACCAAAATAGTTTTAAGGTCATGGTTTAAAGAATCTATTAAATTTGATCTACAGTTGTTAAGCGCTAACTGTGAATATAATTTAGGGTTCTCATGAGACGCATGAAGAGTGCTATCATCAGCAAAACTATGGATAGGAATAATTGTTGAATCCAACAAATCCTTAATATAAATAAGAAAAAGAGTTGGTGACAAAGCATAACCCTGAGGAACTCCTGCATTAGTTGAAAAGACATCCGATGGAATACCGTCAACATTGACCCGAGATTTCCGCTCTCGGAAATAAAGCTATGTTTCCAAGATATAAGTTGCTCATCCAAACCATTACATCTTAATTTGCAAATAAGATTTTTGTGCCAAACTTTATCAAACGCTTTGGATATATCAAGAGCAATACCGAAAGTCTCACCATGATTTTGAAGCGATTTGTTCCATACATGAGTGACACAGGAAAGTAAATCTCCCGTCGCTCTTATTTTCGAAACCCATATTGTCTTACATTAAGTAGTTTAGAAGACTCTAAGAAGCTCATTATATTAAAATTAATATATCTTTCAAAAACTTTAGAAACAACCGAAAAAACTAAAGTCTGTAATTTGTTGGATCAGTCTTACTACCCTTGTTTGGAACTGGTTGTACGCTTGCAATTTTCCATATTTCAGGAAAAACTTCTTTCTTATATGACAAATAAAAGATTTTAGTGAGGATTGGTGCTAACTCCCTAGCAAAGGTTTTCAGAATAATTGGGGGAATACGATCTGGTCCAGATGCCTTGTTAGTATTAATTTGTAAAAGCATTTTCCGAACAATGTTTTTACGAAAAATTATGGGCATCATGTTGTGTGAAACTCTAGGAATTGACTTAGGTAAGAAATTGGTTGTTTTAGTGTAGAATGTTTAGAGAAATAATTTCCCAGAATGTTAGCTTTTTCTTTTGGGTCTATTACCGGCACATCTCTATCAATTAGGGGAGGTAGAGAGGACTTACAAAAATTACCGTGGACATCCTTAACCGCTTTATAGAAATTTCGTGAACCAGTTGGATGTTCAGCAAATTTAGACAAAAAAATAAAATCCTAGAAAACGTTTCTTTTTTTTCGATATAGAACCCGCAAAATTTCAGCCAAATAAAGCATAAATAAATATAATATTGATTTAAAAATAGATATTGATTTTTTGGTGCCGTCTCTGGTCAAATCGAATTAAATTCACTATTTTTTCGGCAAACGTTTAAATTTTTTATAAATATGAAATTATTACATCAAAATTATTTATTCGATCGTCATAGTTACATCCAAAAAAGTAAAGAACATTTAAATTTGTATAAATTATACAAAAAATTTTTTATCTAAGGTAGCTTTCAATTCAAAATTTCATACTCCAATCAAAACATTTTTTATCTTTTGTTGTACAATGTTGTCAAAAACAAAGCAAATATTTTGGTCAAAGGTTACTTCTTTTAAAAAATTCATAATCTCATGTTATATGTTACTTTTGCTGCCGGCGTAAAAATATGGAAAAAATTGGCAACACTTTTTCTGCCACTGTAAAATATGAAAGCTACTTTACTGTCACCGTAAAAAATGGCGTTAATTTGCAGCCGCTCTGATTATATGTTAAAAAAGTAATACTTTAGCTTTCTCTCAAGCGGCTGTATGGTTAAATTTTATAGCCGTTTGCCGAAAAACTATTATTCTATGATAGCAGATGAAAAGTCTATTTTCCAGCAGGCTTAATCTCCTGTAAAAAGGGTTTTTTCCACTAGTGTAAAATCATTTTTGATAAATAACAAATTGTAGTGGCTATGGTATTTTCATGTAACTTTACAAAAATTTTATGTAGTTGATTTCTAATTTATGAATATGAAAAAAAAAATTAATTATGAATGTTATGTTGTTAATTTCTAATTTAATATAATTTATAATGAATATCGTTTATTATTTGTTTACCATCGTAGAAATAAATTGCAATTTTTTTTTAAATTGTCCCACTCGATACTTACGCGTCTCTCTATCAAGTTCTCACACACGAAATAGGAGTGTTTTCATCTCTAGTAGCAAAATATAATATTTTTGAAAAATATGTGTTTTCAATTTCAAATTTTATTATTTTCAAAAATTTAAGTTCAAAATAAAAACATAATTTGGTATAAATAAAAATAAAAACTTAATAACTACCAACTACTTTCAGTCATAGATGTGTGAGCGTAAAATTTTATTTCATGCGGCTTGTAAAATAGTGTTGGTTTTGATATAGTTAAGAGATCTAGGGAGAGAGATATAGCTAAGAGATCTAAATTTCAGTGAAATTGAATGCTGACGGTAAGCTTAATGCTCTATTAAGATTTTCAGTTTTAGTTGAAATTTTTTAAGACTGAAAAAAATATATCTAGAAATTCAGATTGAATTGCATTAAGTATGAAGATAACCTCAAATAGCTATTTTCAAACCATTTCGTTTCAATCTTATTTTATTAACAAAGTTATGCGAATTAGTAAAGAAAACAAATCATATCTAAATCATATCTTTTATATTTTTTCCATAAACATCCGAATATTAAAATAATAAAAGTACAACATACAAAATACGTAAGAGATACGTAGATCCATAGTAGAAATTTAAAATCTATAAAAGTGGGAGATGGGAAGGGTTTGCGAGAAATGGAGGAAAACAAAGTTGTTTGTTGTTCAGCGATTTTAATATCATAAAAACAAGTCATATTTATTTATCTTTTTTTGGAGGTGGAGCGCTAAATATTAATAACAGAAGAACAACAACAACAAAATATTTGCTTTATTTATTTTAACATGTAAGAACATTGTTGTTCATTTCAATATTTTTATTTTTATTTAAAAAAAAAATCGCGACTGACTGAAAGTAAAATAACATAACATAAAAAAATTCTGCACGTATTTTTATTTTATGTGTTCAGTCAGGCAGAAGTTTGTGATAAGATATCATTTTTTTATTCTCATTTTCATTCCCAACAATTTCCTCGTTTTCTTAAAGCTGTTTATAACAGGAGTATATTGTTTTCAGAAAAAATACATTCCGGGACGTAATCTGGTTTATAAGTTATTGGTTCTAGACTTCGCCTTTTAGCCAGATGTCCTATAGTTAGTCCCAAAGTAAGTATGATATTGATGCACTGCTTTTGAAAATTTAAGTAGAGCATATGAAACTAGATTAGGGACACATGAATTAATTTGGCTAGAAGAATAACACAATATTGTTCGTGAACAAAGCCATACAATTTTAATCGCCAAAGTTTTTAAATCAAGTTCACATAGTCATCACTCGATAGTCTTGTTTTCACATCTTGTAACTAAAGACAAGAAAACCACGTTTGATGTCAATGTGACATGAAGAGACATGCAGAATAAGATTTAGTAGGTTCTGTTTGTTTCTGACTATAAGAAATTCAGCAACTTGCTGTAATGACCTATTGATTTGAATTCAATTCCTCAATAATGCCGGCTGAGTTTTTAGTACTAATATAAAACACTCGAATTACCAAGTACGCCCGGTACAATATATTTGGTTTTAAATAAATTTGTTGTGCAGTCGGATTTACAATATGTGTCACAACAACATATTAAAACCGTTTAACACCAAGGTCCCACAACAACATGCGTTCTAAGGGGTTGATGAACGAAATTTTATGTTTTTTAGGATTCCGTACTTTAAAAAGGTAAAAAAAGTATCCTATTGGTGAGACTTCGCTGTTCGTTCGAATTTCTACATAATCGATTTTCTCACAAACCATAACTTCTATCCAACTTGAAATTTTCTACAGTTGTAGTGTGTCCACGCCTACTTAAAACAAAAGAATTTCAAATATTTGGTTTCATTTGTATTTTATAGACATAGATAATGAGATAGTAAAACAAAAGTTTTTTTAGGGAATCGAGTTTGATTTAGAAAAATCGAAAAAGATTGAAATATTTAAAAAAAAATTCAACAAATTATTGACTGTTTAGTTTTTGAGTTATTACCAAAAACGTGAGTTGGTTTTCCGGTTCCGACTTAACTTCAAACATTACAAAAGAAAAAGTTTGAAAAATTTCACGGTTATAGGATACGTTGTAAAGAATAAACACAAACGCTATAGTTTGAAAAGATGTTTGAAACGATGTTTGAAAGGGGTAGTAGAAATTTCGAAAAAAAAACAATTTTTGGTCACGTCAAGTAGTGTATCATATGAAAGGTGATTTTTTTTGTAGTGCAAAATAATTTTAGTGTAATTTTCGAAAGCATAGTTTTCGACTCATTCTCAAAAAAGCGAAATTCTTTTTGTACCACCTTATCTACGAGCTTTACAAAAGATAATTTTTCAAATTCACGGGTGTGGGAATTTTGCTAAATAAAATCTAATAACTTTTTTTGGTTGTTGTAATTTCAAATGTTCATAGAAGGGCGTTGAGAGTAGGAATTTCGAAAAAAATTATTTTTGATCACGTCAAATGAAACGTGATTTTTTTAGTTTTAGTATTTTCGAAAGCACAGTTTTCGACTTATTTTCGAAAATGTGAATTTTTATTGTACCCCTTTATCTACGAATATTATAAAAGAAAAAATTTTAAAAAATTCAACGGTGTGGGAATTTTGCTAAATAAAAACTAAAAAACTTTTTTTTGGTTGTTATAATTTCAATTGTTCATTGGAGGGGAAGGGGTTGAAAGTAGAAATTTTGAAAAAAATTTCTTTTTGATCACGTCAAGTACCATATGAATGGTGATTTTTGAAGTGAAAACTACTTTAGGCGCGTTGTTCAATTTTGTATGGGGAAAAATTTATATGTTCGAGTTATCCATTTTCACACATCACGTATATATTTTTAAATACAAAATACCTCTATCAGTTCGTAACGTTTCAAATTGCAATATGGATATCGATCATTATTTTCCATAATTTCTATCCCGTGAAATAAAATAAGGAAAATAAAAACCACTATTTGAATATGTTTTTCTTTCAATATAAGTTGACATCTTCATCACAAAAGATTGACTTAAACAAATGGGACCGTTGTGCGATTTTGCATGGGGAAAAATTTATATATTCGAGTCATCAAGCATAATTCGAGTCATCAAGCATTCGAGTCATCATGCTAAATAAATATTAAATCTATATATATAAAATTCAAAGTATGTCTGTTTGACCTTTATGTATTAAAACATGTCTATTTCTCCTTTATGCATAATCATCCGATCTTCATGAAAATTTGGGAAGTTATTGTGTACACTATTACTAGCTCAGAGGTAACTGGCAAATTTTCTTTTTTCAAAAACTGCAGCTGCGAGCAGAGCTAATTATCTTAAGGGATAAGGCCTAAATGTTGATAATTATTCAATTTGGTTTTTACTTAAATATCGTTTTATACGGTTAGTTTGCTTTGATCAATGTTTTTTTGTTGAACATAATTTTTATGAAATTGAAAAATGAAAGTATAATCTGAAACAATTACATTCGTATATCAAAATTATATGTATTGGAATTTAACACATCATGATTATACAAATTTATCATCTACACCAAATATGTTATTGGTTTTCAATGGTATGTAATACATGTTTCTAAAATTAAGTAAAGATAGTTGATAACATCGATTATATTGATTTAAAGCTCAAAACTACGAGACGGAATTCGCACAAATACTATACAAAAAGCATAACTTATGTATGATTAAACATGGATGGCAATTATGATGAATAAACTAATTAAAAATGGTGTTACTTAGCCGATGGTTATTTGCGAACGGTAACAATGCATTAAGTCCAATGAATTTAATACTTAGCTTTCCGCAGAAAGATTTGAAAAATTTTTAATTGTTGATCTATGGGTTTTACAACCCCGCGAATTTTAGTTTCTGCTATTGGCATACGAGTTAACTTGAGATATCGTATACCACTGGCAATAGCTGTGAGATATCGATAGCCAAGGTGATATCTTAGGAGTGCTGTTTGATGAAGTTTTATAAATCAACGATAGCATCCCTTAGTCTTAGTTATGGAATATTCTTTGATGATGGCACGCTATTTTTAGGTAGATTTCATATAAAAATCTACCTATTGCAATGGGCTTCATCTCGGAATTTCGGAAAAATTTTGATGCCAAACGACTATATGTGATAAGCGGAGATGGAAAAACAAAAAAAAAAAAAATTATATATATATATATATATATATATATATATATATATATATATATATATATATATATATATATATATATATATATATATATATATATATATATATATATATATATATATATATATATATATATATAACGATATGAGGTATAACGGAATTTAGCGGCACTCTCACGGTCGCATTTTTCGTCCTATACCAAAATAATTTTCTGTGTATGTTTCGGCAAATAATGTCTTGGACAAGTTCGTGAACTGGCCATATCCGGGTACCGGTTAAGCGGCTAGAGCCTAAAAAGTAGAATAATCTAGGGATCTATAACTTCCGTTTGAATAATAATATTTTAATAAAATTTAAAAATATTGAATATTTGAACCTTTCTTTATTATTTTTATCCAGATGACAACTTTGGCGTTTCAGGTTCCTCAAAAATCAGCTGTTTTAAAAATTTACTAAACTTTGCTGCCCTTGATCTAGCTGAAATGGCCAAGCTCATATTTGAAAACTTTTTTTCACGTACTTAAAATATAAATCTTTCCAAAATTTTCAAAAATAATAGTTTAAGTCTAACGGTTGAGACCCTAGGGCTGTTGAAATGAAAACAAACGCAAAAGGCAATGCTTTCATCATGTTTTAGTTTATGTTATTTAAATTTATCTTAGCTTTTAAACATACTTTTCAGCTATAGCCTTAAAAAATTTCAGCTTGCTAACCCAAAAGGTTCCATTTTTATAAGCATTATAATGCAACCCTTACAAGAAAAATATCAACCCATTTAATACCATAGAAAAATTATCAAAATCTCTTTTGTTTTTATTTTTTTTACTAAGTAACCGTTTGAAAAAAGATTAAATAAGAACAAAAAAACACAACAACAAAAGATTTTGAAATAAAATTGTTTGATAATGTTTGATTATAAATTATGTGTGATGGTATAATTGTAGTTGTGACGTAGTTCATTTGATCTTTGGTGGATTTAATATGTTATTAACAGTATTTCAAACCAACTTAAATAAAACTGTTCCGAAATTGTATTGATGGAGTTAGTTCGGATAATGTATTTAATTTGGTTCGATAATTTTTTTGAATTATTCTGTTTCTACTTATATTTTTTATTTAAACTAATCTGACTTATCTAATTTTATTTGGACACAAAACCGTCTGACCCCGAAATCTACCTATTTCTAGCGGATATACCTGCCGCTGGGATTTTTTTTTAAATGAAAAGTGTTTGGTAGCAGAAATTAAAATATGTGTCACAACAACACATAAAAACCTTTTAAGAACAAGGTCCCACAACAACATGCTTTCTAATGTGTTGATAGTCTCCACTTTTTTATATGATATGTTTTGATTATTTTATATATAAAAATGTATATAATAGTTGCTTGGAATGCTGATAGATGTGAAACCCAGAATAATTTTAATGATTTTAATTTAAAAATTCTGAAATTTTAATTTGCAATGCTACAATAATTGGAAGATACAAAACAACACAGCTATTTCACAGTTTTAAATTTTCACTTCTGTCAGCACCCCTCAAGACTGCCTTCTTTTTTTTGTAGTGTAAAATATGTTTTTTGTAATTTTGGAAAGCGCCGTTTTTGGCTTATTTCTAAAATTGTGTTTTGGGAAGTATTCTCGTAGAATAATATATACACGAAACCTTTTATTCGCACTTATACGAATTTTTTTTAAAGGAATGGGATTTAGGAAATAAAATAAAACAAAAAGTAAACAAACATTTGTTTAAAAAGGTTTACAGGAACAAAACTAAAATTGGGTTACAGCTAGAGAGTCACTTTGGCTAGTGATATCTCACTCTATTGGCTAACGGCATGTGATATCTCACGTTAACTCATATGTTCTATAGTAGAGATTGGAGTACCGGGATGATAACAGCCGTAGATCGAAATTTAAAAAAATGTAACCGTTAAGACTGGCTAAGTAACCGTTAGTACTGGTTCATTTGTGCCCGAACGTTTGAATCGTATTTTCCATTTAGCTAAATCTTTTTGTTCCAATCTGTTGAACAAAATCTTATCTATACAAAGCAAAGACTTTCCAAAGGTATAGTTATAATCATTACTTAGTTTCTACACTGTTGAAGCACGACTTGCGAGACCTCGTAATGGTTTTAGTTGATTTGAGTGTGTTGCAACGCAATTAATTTCGATATTTATGATGTCAACAAACAAAAGAACTACACAGATACTAGTGAACTTTTGTAAGCTACACCAAATCGAATTAGACTTAAACAAGTTTGAAGAAAAAACCAACAACAAATCCTTCCATACACATGGATCATTACAAAACAACCCTCTAGTTCATTTATTATCAAAATGAACATATAACTATAAAAAAACAAAAATTCTACCACGCTGAGTGACAATTAATTATTATTTGAATTGCAATATTGTTTTCGTAATACTCAACCTCCTTTATTAGTGTGTATTGTTATTTACACTTTTATGTTGTATTCTATGATTTACAATTTACATTAAACTATATTATTAGTTTGTTCATTTATGTATGTTTTACAACTTTTAATCAAAAACGAAACAAAGGGTTAAACCACCATGACTTTTAAAGGAGATGAGATATTTTGTGTTAAATCTATCATCAAATTTTTTATGACATCTCGTTAATTAGATTTTATTTTGTATTTTAAATTTCAAACCGTTATTGTGGTTGTGTAATATTGTAATTTTGATAAGTTCAATATAAAAATTTGTCGTTTGATCCGTGATTTTATATTCAAACTGTTAAGATAAAGTTGAAATGAAGTGCTATTCTCTGGAATAAACATTCAAACAGAATAAGCTAAATTCAAGATTTTATTAAGAATAGGAGGGCCCGGCGTGCTTCGCTACGCTTATAAATAAAGTTTTTGCGTAGACATTTTGTTGACGTAGAAGCAATGATTTCAAAAAGTGGTAATGAGAAATGCTAGCATATAATTTTTAGTTTTTCTTCTTAAATATATGAATGAAAAATAATCAGAACTCTAGCTGATCAGTTCGGATATATGAAAAATTAGCGATCAAATAAGCTAGAGATCAAATAAGTTTACTTGAAAACACATTTGATCGCTAATTTTTCATATATCCGAACTGATCAGCTAGAGTTCTGATTATTTTTCATTCATATAGTTAAGAAGAAAAATTAAAAATTATATGCTAGCATTTCTCATTACCACTTTTTGAAATCATTGCTTCTACGTCAACAAAATGTCTATACAAAAACTTTATTTATAAGCGTAGCGAAGCACGCCGGGCCCTCCTAGTTAATATATATAAGATAAGATAATAAAAAAAAAAAAAAATTAAATTTTACGTCTAACCATCCTCACATCAATTCATAAACTAAATTCTCTAAACTTCAAAGGAAACTGAAAATGTATAAACTAACTGAGAGAAAATAAATATAAAAAAAGAAAAAAGTTTTAAGTTTTAAATTCGTGTTTTTTTTTACTTGTATGTAAACTTATAATGCATATGTATATAAAAAGTGTTTTGTATATAATAACTTTTTATTTATGATCCGAAAAATCCCAAAAATCTTTAAAATCTAAGTTACACTAATATCAGTTAGCAGTGAAAATTTCAAATAAATCAAAATTCGAATAAAAAAGCCTTAGGCTGTAAAAATTTTTTTTTTGCGTATTAATATATAAGATTTTTATCTAAAAGATTGCAATGTATCTAACCATTATGTAGTTTAGAATTATAAGTCATTAGAAATGAATGTATTGTAACGATCGCAATAATCGCAAAACAATAATAAAATCAAATTCCTCTTTGTTTTCAATTCAATAGAAATGTATTACATTAATTTCCGTTCATTTTTACATTAATAGTACTTTTAAAATTTTCCCAACTTAACTGCTAATTGATTTTGAATATATTATAAAAAGCCAACGAACGTACTAAATTTTTATTTCCAATACTAATGAACAGACGTCGTTGTTAATCATTGCTGAATTTCAAGTATTACCCGATTTTGTTTTGACATCATAAGATGTCAAAAGCAAAATCACATTTTGCAATTTTAAAAAGATTCATTCCATTTTTGCTTTTAAAAAGAAAAGGTTCAATTGTTTTTTTTTTAAACACTAAATCAAATACAAAAAGTAAAATTTTTATGTACAATTTCTTAGTTCGTAATTTGTTAGAAATCATAAATAATAACTAGTGTGTAGTAATGAAAATTATAAATTAGTAACTCATGTATCGTAATAGTGATTAGTACCTCGTAACAATATTATAAACAATCAATGAATAGTGTATCATCTGCTTTGTTAAATAAACTTAACCTTTAAATTACATAAAGTATTTATTTCTAGAACATGTTCATAGTTGAGTGTATACATGTCAACGAACTAAAAGTCTTCGGATTAGTTTTTGTTACCAAGTATTTTGATGTTGAATTGAATACGAGTTACGTCATTGAAGTATGAGTACATGCAGCTGAATTATTACACAGATTATCAAATTATTATCCATCGTAGTACTTATTATTTATTTTGTTACCAAATTGTTTGCTGTTGAATTAAATCAAAGTTGCGTCATCGAAGTATAATTGCATGCAGCTGATTTGCCACATAAATCATCGAATTATTTATTTTGTAACAGAATTGTTTGCTGTTGAACTAAATCAAGGTTATGTCATCGAAGTATAATTGCATGCGGTTGATTTGTTGCACAGATCATCAATCAACAGTTAATAATTTAAGGTATTTATTGTAAATATATATATTAATTTTAGTTTGATTATTCTCTTTAAAATGGTGAAATGTTAGGCTAATTATATAACATTTAAGAGATTCCCAAAATTCAGGATTCGGATGGGGATAAACTGCATCCCGTGTAAATTCTATTTTTTTCATATTAGTTAACAAAGGTCCAAGATAATAACTGGCTTCGTATCAGGGCCTGTATAATAACTGGCGCCGAAACAGGGACCCGTTAGGGTGATTACAGTTATACTTCTTGTATTTTTTTTTAGATATATATATAAATAATTTGGTGGGAAAATATTTTCCAGGTTGGGCGTTGGCAAGCCGGTTTTTTTTTGAAAAAAACTTTTTTTTGTGGAACATTTTATATTATTATATTTATATATTTATATATTAATTGATTATTTCAATTCAGATTAATTAATATCTATATATAGTTTATTTTTCGCGTCGGTTTATTTAGCTAAATTTTGTTAAAAAGCTAGAGGAAAAAATAAAGGTTTAGTTTCTAAGGTGTTCATGTGTATATTTATCATAAGTACTCTAAATTTATATTTTCAAAAATTTAAAGAATTCCGCGTTTCTCTTTGTAAGTTTTAGGATAAACCAGTTGTGGTTTTTTTTGGTAATAGGGTGGTGGCAACCGGTTTGGGCCGTGGTTGTCAATCAGCTTTTTGTTTATCTTGAAATAAACCAGTTATTGGTTTCGTTTTGATTAGGAAATTATATATTTTGAATTTTGATAAGAATGTATACAATTATGAGGGGTCAGGGGTTGATAAGGAGGTGTCGGCCAGGTGGGTTTGAGCCCTGGATGAATGAGGTGGATGGGAGAGCGAATGAGGAGAGGAAAGAGAGAATGGTTGAGGCGAGGAATGTAGTGGATGGAATGATAAATGTGATTCTGGATGAAGTAAAACATAAAATATTTTTGGAATTGATGGATGATATTTACGAAGAAAAATATGATGAGTTTCTGGATGATTTGATTTGTGAGATAGTGAATGAGGAGTTGGATGAAGTGGATGAGGAAGTGAATGTGGGCTGGCGTGAGAGGAGACGGGTCAAGAGAAACAGGAGCTCACACCTGAAGAGAAAGGAGAGGAGGAAGAAGGAGAAGGAGAGTCGCTTGGTCGTGGAGCTGGGAGCTTCCTCGACCAAGAGTACTCAAATAGAGGAGCTGGTTGAGGTGGTTCCCATCTCACCGACCATGCGACAGGTAGAGGAGTGGATTGGTCCACAGGAGGCCCCTGTCCCTCACTGTATAATTAGTTAAGTGGTTGCTTGTTTGGAAAAAAACCGTTTTGGGACAGCAATTTTTTTTGGAGATTGTTTTTTTGTGCTGTCATCTGCTTTTAGTAATACTAATTGTTTTTTTAATTTGGGAAAAAAAAAAACCGCTTTGGGGAAGCAGCTTTTTTTTTGAATTTTTTTTATGCTACCATGTACATATTGTACATATATTTGTTTATATATTGTACATATTTTTGGATGATGCAATTAATTTATATATGAAATTAATCGTATGTTTTTCTGATTGTGGTTAAGTCATGTTTCTATGAGTTTTAGGATGTTATTAACGTAATAAAGGTTAACATTGACCAAACAGTTTTTCAACAATTTTATATAAGTTTAAATCTTTCGTCACTACTTTCAAAGTATTATTGGTCTATGTTTATGGAAGTACAATTGAAAATAATTAATTCCCATCAACTTTATAGAGTGAGCCGGATCCAAATCAATATCTCTACATTTGTCATCATAATGATCCGCGGATGTACGTATACATATCTCGTATGAGTCCATTTTAGCTACCACCATTTTTTTAGAATTATTTTTTTCATTGCGATTAATTTTAAAAAGTGGTATAAATATAGAAATAATTATTTTTAGCTAACATTTATTTTTGTTTTGGATACAATAAATAAAGCGAAAGATTTAACCTAAACAAATATATTAGAGTTAATAACTTAAAAATTAGTAAGCTTAGTTTTGAATTTAAAATAATCGTAATTTTTTTTTTAAATTACCCATTTATTATTTAGTCTGAAGATTAAATTTAATTAATTTCATGTAAAACTTTATTAAAACATATTATGTATTTCATGTTTCGATTTAGCATTTTTAAATAAGAAATTATTTAGATTATGGATAAGTTATATAGTATTTAGGTTTATTGATTCACTTTCCCAGCGGTAGGCCTAACAAGCCATCCATGGGGCTTATCCCCTTAACATTGATGTCGTTCTTAGATCGCCTATGACCACCGGGGTTATGCGATCGAAGAACATTGGTTTCTTCTCTTCATTCGGCGAGGAAGTCCTCAGGGACGAGGAGTGGTGTTGCTGTGTTTGTACTTAGGTGCAAACCAGTAGTACCATTCTTTGCTCAGAGGCTTCTTCGGTGTAATGAAGAGAAGAACCAATTGTACTTTTGCTGTCAGGATCAGAGGCTTCACCTCATACAAACTCAAAAAACTTTTCCATTTTTCCACTTAGCTTTTACAATAGAACAATTTTCATAGAGTTTAGGGTTTGAAGTCTGGTGCTCGGGAGCGTTCTTCAACTTTCGCATTAGGTTTAGGTGTAATTTATTTGTAGATTAAACAAGCACAACTGGGTCAGTAGAAATGGACCTAGTGTCTAATCGTGACAGTTGTGATTGTTTTATTAGGTTGGGGAGAATCTGTTCTGTAGAATCTGGTCGTTAGGGGCTTTTCTAGTCAGTTCTCACATGCATTGTTGGAGTGGGCTCGCGAACGCGATATTTCAAATTTGAACAAAATGGATATTGTAACCATACTTACTTTTTAAATTGTCTCCAGACGAATCTTGATTTTGGGAATCTCTTACTACATTAAATAAAAAATAAAATAAATAAAACAAATTTTTTGAAAATTAAATAAATAAAATTTTTATTAAATAAATTAAATTTTCGTTAATTAAAATAATTTTAGGTAAATAAATAATTTTTTTTCGTAATTTAAATAGTTTTAGGTAACTAAATAAATAATTTTTTTTAATTACACAATACATCAAGATATAAATAAATATTTTTTTATTTTTTAAAAAAAAAATAAATCAATATTTCAAAGTTAGGACGGTGCATCCAATAAATAAACATTCTTCTAAATATTTTTATTTTTCAATTTTCTTTTAAAAATAAATAAATATTTTTAGGGGTGCTATCGTCAATAAATAATTTTAGGTATATAATTAATTCTGAAATTTCAGCATATCTGAAATTAAAATAAATAAATTATATTTTTATATACAATATTTTAGGAATTTTTGTGAAAGATTCAGCAAAGATTGGGTACGACAGTGGTTTTTTTTTTTGTTCCTTTACAAGTTTGTTTTTACAAAATTTTTTTTGGGGCGTTCGTTGTTTTTTTTCGTTTTGCGTTTTTCATTGTTTTCATTTTTCCATCGTACTAACTACATTTGTTGTTGGGAATTGGTTTTAGTGTTGTTGTTAGCGAGTTCATAATTTTTCGGGTTTTACCATCAAAATGTCAAACCAACTAGACGTTGACCATCCGTTCTATGGTTTGGAACCCACCGAACTACAGATCGAATGTCTGGTTCGGGGTGTGAACTTCAGGGGGAACAATTGGGCAGAGGACTTTGCAATACCACAATTGGGTGCATCACTCCAAGCTGAACACATACACAATAGTCCTGCATTAGTACAACCGCAATTATCATTAAATTATCCATCAGTACCACAGGTACAACCACCACCATTATATCCACAAGCTCCACTTACAGCACCACCACCATACAACCAACCTCCTCAGGTATGGCGTGACGCGGCTCCAGCGTTAGCACCAGTGGAGTACCGAGGGGTTCGTGGGAACAATTTGAGTCGTTATGACTCAAATTGGGTTCCAACCTTCACAGGAGATGGTCACTCTCCTGATGTTCATGAGTTTATTCATAGAGTTGAGGCGGCTGCCAGGAGGGACCGTGTGAATCGGGACGACCTTAGGTCTATCGTTCCACGGTATCTCAAGGGGGCTGCCGACAGATACTATTTGAACTTAACTCATGAACATGAGGTGGTGACCTATCCAGTGCTAAGGGAGGGACTCCTACAAACCTTCGGTACGCTCACTGATGATAAGGCGATCTTGCGCGTTCTTCTGAACCGCAAACAAAGGTCAAAGGAGAGCGTATACGAGTATCTAGTGGAGATTGGTTCGTTAAATCGTCGTTTAGCACGTCCATTTGCTGACCGTGAAATGCTAGAAATTGCTCGGGAGGGACTGAGTGTGGAGCTCCAAAACGCTACTCTAGCTGCAACAATACATTCAATTGATGAACTTCGGACTTTATGTCAGAAGTTTGAACGGTTGTGGTCCACACCAGTTCCGACCAGAACATCAAATTTAAGAATTAGCAAGCTACAGCAGGTGGATGATTATGAGGTGGATGTGGAACTAGATCGAGATGGATATTTTGAAACGATGGATTCAAAACAGCCCGAACAACAGCACGAAGAAGGCGACGAGAGATGTAGCGACGCAGGACGATCGGCAACCACCAACGAAACCCAAATAAAATCATCGAATACATTTAATTTCCCATCATTACATCGAACGTATTTTAGACGTCTGGAACGTAACATCAGATATTGGAGGATGAGGAAATTATTTCGTAAAGCTTGTATTTCATCTATCCTTTCAGAAACAAAGGATCCTCGGCCGCGATTGACAATCAAGATTTTGGACAAACATATTTCAGGTCTATTGGATAGTGGAGCGTCAATCACAATACTTGGAAGAAATTCCTTGGAATTATTGGAATCAGCAGGTACAACTTACCGTAAGTACACTTCGTGTATTCGTACGGCAGATGGTACTGCAACAAAAATTTTGGGTTACATCGAAATTCCAATAACTGTGAATGGCTCCACTAAACCAATGCGGTTCCATATAGTTCCTGGATTACGAGAAGAGCTCTACCTGGGCATAGATTTCTGGGAGAAATTTGGTATTGTTCCTTCATTTGTTAGTGAACTGACTCGCACAGAGCTACAAACTTTTATTACACATAACCTCACCACTGATCAGCAACATGAACTGGATATGATCAAGGATTCTTTCCCGTCATTTGAAGTGTCTGGGCTCGGAAAGACTTCTTTGGTTGAACATGTCATCGATGTTGGTGATAGTGCACCTGTTAAACAGAGACACTATCCCACATCGCCGGCTGTTCAACTAAAGGTCTATGCCGAACTTGACCGAATGCTTCAAATGGGCGTGATCGAAGAGTCTAACAGTTCTTGGTGCTCGCCAGTGGTTTTGGTACAAAAAGAATCTGGTAAAAACAGATTATGTATTGATAGCCGTCGTGTCAATTCACTAACTAAAAAGGACGCTTACCCACTTCCCTTGATTGATGGCTTACTAGGTCGTCTAAATAGCACAAAGTACATTTCCAGTATTGATCTCAAAGATGCTTTCTGGCAGATTCCTCTGGCAGAAGCATCTAGAGACAAGACAGCCTTCACAGTGCCTGGTCGTCCATTGTATCAATTCCGGGTTATGCCCTTTGGATTGTGCAATGCTCCTCAGACAATGTGTCGGCTAATGCACAAAGTGATACCACATCAATATCACGAAAATGTCTTTGTTTATTTGGATGATCTATTGGTAGTCTCTTCCACGTTCCAGGAACATATGGAATTGCTGTCCAAAGTCTCTTCATTGTTAAGAGCGGCTGGGTTAACCATAAACCTCAAGAAAAGCAAATTTGTTCTGAGAGAGGTGAAATACTTGGGATTTTTGGTTGGTGAAGATGGTCTACGAACTGACCCTGACAAAGTAAGAGCTGTAGCAGAGTACCCAGCTCCATCTACAGTAAAACAAATACGACGTCTTTTAGGAATGGCTGGTTGGTACCAACGTTTCATACCAAATTATGCAAGCGTGGTATCACCGATTACGGATTTATTAAAGAAAAGTTCTGGGAAATTGAAATGGACATTAGAAGCTCAAGCTGCTTTCGAAAATTTAAAACGATTGCTGACTACAGCACCAGTATTAGTAAACCCTGACTATAATAAAGAGTTCTTTATTAGATGCGATGCGAGTCTGACAGGGATAGGTAGTGTACTGTATCAGATCGACGAGGACGGACAAGAGTGTCCGATAGCCTTCATGTCGAAAAAACTAAATAGAGCTCAACGAAACTATTCGGTTTCTGAGCTGGAATGTCTTGCGGCAATTCTGAGTGTGAAGAAATTCAGGGGCTATGTTGAAGGTCACCGATTTACGATTGTGACTGATCACTCAAGTCTGAAGTGGCTTATGTCACAGAAAGACTTGAGTGGTCGTCTGGCTAGGTGGAGCCTAAAACTCCAACATATGGATTTTACCATTGTCCACCAAAAAGGTACCCAAAATATAGTCCCTGATGCTCTATCTCGTCTTTATGACGATACACACGAAGAATTGACGGAAGCATTAGTACATCACATCAGTGAAATTAAAATCGACAATGAAGGTTATCGGCACAAGGAATATACGGATATGATAGCTAAAGTTCAATCATCTCCCAAGGACTTTCCATCTGTTAAAGTCGTGGATGATAAGCTATACATACGTATTGAGCCAAGACCTGATGCAATACCCAACGATGTTCCTGTGTGGAAACTCTGGGTACCAAAACCGATGACTTCAAACATGATTCAGAAACATCATGATGATAGTACTGCTGCTCATGGAGGTGTTAAAAAGACTTTAGAATTACTTCGACGTCTTTATTATTGGCCGGGCATGGCGTCACAGGTACACAACTATGTTGTGTCCTGCGACACATGTAAACAAACAAAAGCCACGAATCAGATATTGCGTCCTCCGATGCAATATCAATTCGAAACAGCACGTCCATGGCAGAGAGTCTATATAGATTTTTTGGGACCGTATCCTCGTTCTACACTTGGGAATACGGTGTTATTGATAGTTCTGGATCATGCTACGAAGTTTGTACTACTGAAACCACTTAGAAACGCAACTTCACCGAAGGTGAATGCTTTTCTAAGGAATGAAGTGTTTCTTACATATGGGGTACCAGAGTTTCTGCACAGTGACAATGGCAAACAGTTCACTAGTAGGAACTTTCAAAATCTTTTGTCAGATTTCGGCATTAAGCACATTAGGACCGGTGTCTATAGTCCTCAAAGCAACGCGTCAGAGCGGGTCAATAGGTCAGTTCTAGCAGCAATTCGAGCGTTCATAAAAGGTCAACATACCAAATGGGACTCACAAATTGGTGAAATCGCATATGCACTGCGGGCTGCAGTACATTCTGCTACCAAGTACTCACCGTACTATTTATTATTTGGTCAACATCCAATCTCGAATGGAAATACTTACCATTTGTTGAGATCACTACACAAGCTTGGTGAAGATGCTGGTGAGGAAATAGAACGCTCTGATCATTTGACTCTGCTTCGGAACCGGGTTCAACAGAATTTAAAAGCAGCTTTCAAAAAATCGCAACATCAGTACAACCTGCGATCTAAACTACGGACTTTTCAACCACAACAACGTGTGTTTGTACGGCAACATCATTTGAGTGACGCTACCAAAAAATTCTCGGCAAAATTGGCTCCAAAGTTCTTACCTGCAATGATTAAGACTAAGATTGGAAATGTACTCTACGAGTGCATAGATATGAGCGGTAAGAATCTTGGAGTCCATCACGCGAAAGACATCAGGGAGTGATGTCTTTTCGTTAGGTAGGGTTGTTCCTCTGGCTGATTGTCGTCTCTGGGGTTCACATCTTCAGGTCATACTTACTGGTTGTATCGGGGTGTCCATGGTGCTGGCGTTCGGATGGATGGTCGGTCTCAATACTCAGTGAAGTTCTTAAGGACTTCATGAGTGTTGGAACCGGTCATCGGTCTTGACGCCGGTGACTGTGGGTATCTCGATCCCAGATACAGTTTAATAAGTGGAAGTAGTTCGGTGGTTTTCTGTCATGGAGGGGATGGCGACGTTTTTGTGATTTCAAGAGTAAGAATCTTGGTTTCTACCTTGAATTCATGGTGTAACGATCGCAATTATCGCAAAACAATAATAAAATCAAATTCCTCTTTGTTTTCAATTCAATAGAAATGTATTACATTAATTTCCGTTCATTTTTACATTAATAGTACTTTTAAAATTTTCCCAACTTAACTGCTAATTGATTTTGAATATATTATAAAAAGCCAACGAACGTACTAAATTTTTATTTCCAATACTAATGAACAGACGTCGTTGTTAATCATTGCTGAATTTCAAGTATTACCCGATTTTGTTTTGACATCATAAGATGTCAAAAGCAAAATCACATTTTGCAATTTTAAAAAGATTCATTCCATTTTTGCTTTTAAAAAGAAAAGGTTCAATTGTTTTTTTTTTAAACACTAAATCAAATACAAAAAGTAAAATTTTTATGTACAATTTCTTAGTTCGTAATTTGTTAGAAATCATAAATAATAACTAGTGTGTAGTAATGAAAATTATAAATTAGTAACTCATGTATCGTAATAGTGATTAGTACCTCGTAACAATATTATAAACAATCAATGAATAGTGTATCATCTGCTTTGTTAAATAAACTTAACCTTTAAATTACATAAAGTATTTATTTCTAGAACATGTTCATAGTTGAGTGTATACATGTCAACGAACTAAAAGTCTTCGGATTAGTTTTTGTTACCAAGTATTTTGATGTTGAATTGAATACGAGTTACGTCATTGAAGTATGAGTACATGCAGCTGAATTATTACACAGATTATCAAATTATTATCCATCGTAGTACTTATTATTTATTTTGTTACCAAATTGTTTGCTGTTGAATTAAATCAAAGTTGCGTCATCGAAGTATAATTGCATGCAGCTGATTTGCCACATAAATCATCGAATTATTTATTTTGTAACAGAATTGTTTGCTGTTGAATTAAATCAAGGTTATGTCATCGAAGTATAATTGCATGCGGTTGATTTGTTGCACAGATCATCAATCAACAGTTAATAATTTAAGGTATTTATTGTAAATATATATATTAATTTTAGTTTGATTATTCTCTTTAAAATGGTGAAATGTTAGGCTAATTATATAACATTTAAGAGATTCCCAAAATTCAGGATTCGGATGGGGATAAACTGCATCCCGTGTAAATTCTATTTTTTTCATATTAGTTAACAAAGGTCCAAGATAATAACTGGCTTCGTATCAGGGCCTGTATAGTATTCAATTGAATAGAATGAAAAATTGCTTTGAAAAGCGATACATCTGTAACAAATGTTTTATGTCAATTCCGGTCGGTTCGGGAATCGAGAACCGGCGTTCTTCTGATCAGAGTTAACCATTTGACCAACTCAACCAGCGACTTGATGAAATTTGTTTTTCGACGATCGACTTAGCATCACAATTATTTTAATTCATTTTTAGTGTCAATTTTTCGATTTCCGAACCGACCGGAATTGAGACAAAACATTTGCTACGGATCTTACGTTTTTCAAAGCAGTTTTTTAATCTATTAAATTGAATACATTCATTTCTAGTGACTTGTAATTCAGAATAAGCTAAGTTAAAATTTTCAATTCATGCCGACTTCTGTTTCAACACAAACAGTTATGATGCTATTTTTGATGAGTTTGGGACACTCATTGCTGTGCTCCACTAAAACTTTAGCAATATAAAACAAATAGATGTGGAGACTGACCAAATTAGTTTTACTCAGACATGACGACCGAAAAAGGCATGACGATCGATAATTAGAAATTGTCATTTGTCTCAAAAAGCGGCAGATCTGGCCCATCAGCTATTCTGGTAACTAATTCAATCAATCAAAGTAGCGGTTGCAAGAAGACGTTATTTTTTGTTGCTGTCAATTTTTTATTTACAATTTTATTCAAATTAAATTATTTTATATCAAATTGTTATTTTAAATTATTTTTTAATACAATTTCTTAATTTTAGGATCCATATTCTGCATATTAATAATTATTCGTTTTCTTTTTCTTTTGTAGGTAAGAGTTTTCTAAAGAACAAGACTGGCGAAAATTTTATTGGCATAGATTGATAAGAATTGGATAAGAATTAATAGTAAACAAAAGGATAAGAATTAATAGTATTGTACGAAAAAAAATTTGAAATCAGATAAGTTTTTCTTACAATTTTAATATTTATTTTTTTGTAAATCTTTATGTCGTTGTTAATTTTATTTTAGTTTCTGTTCTTTTACGGTCTTCTTTTCATCAAATTTTGTTGTTTGGCTTGGTTTAATCTTTTTGCTTCAAACTTTTATGTCTTACCATTAATTATTTATCCTTTGTTTGGATTGACGATTTTGACAGTTAAACTTAGACTTAGTATCAAGTTCCCAACTAGCAAACTTACTTCTCAATATTGAGTTATACAAGTTTTAGCTTCAATAAAGCTTCGCTAAAGCTTCTAAGTGGAAGCTAACTTATTTTATTTCTATAAAGTTTCGATACAACATCCTCAAAGAAGTTCTCCCCACCATCGAAATGAAAGCTTCTAAAATACTTCTATATTTAATATTAGAAGCTTTACCGAAACTTATCTACACAACACTAAATAAAGCTTCCGAAAAAAGGTTATAGAAGTTATAGCTGTCATTAGGATTGTAGTTGTTTCGGTTGTAACTGTTTACAGATCGTATAGAAGCACAGCTGTAATAGTCTAAATCTTGCTTCAATATCTGAAACGAAATATGTCAAACTGACGGAAGCTATTGCTTCTATTATTTCAACTAAATTTAGAAGTAGAAAATATAGTTTAATTCAGGGGCTTACTTTTTATGGAAAAAGATATGTGACATGTAATTTGAATGGGTTTATATGAAATTGAAGCTTATACGAAATTGAAATCGTTTCATTTTTGTCAAAAAAGTATTGTGCATAAGGTGGTTTTTATTTTTTAATCTATTATTTAGACTTATTTTGCACAACATAAAATATTCTTTTTCGGCAAACGGCTGTACAATTTAACTTTACTGCCACTAGGGAGCTAGCTAAAGTCTTACTTTTTAGCCTGACAGCAAAAGTAATGTCTAGCGACAGCAAAAGTAACGCCATTTTTATTTTATAATACGGAGGCTGTAAAGTAGCATTTGTTATCTGTTAGTTTGTTATTTTTTCAAACATATTGTATAACCATGACAACAAAAAATAAGTTGATTCTCATATTATGAAATTTTGAAAAGGCTGCTTTGATAAAAAAATTTTATTCTTACAAATTTAAATGTTTTTTTCTCTTTTTTGGAAGTAATTATGACGATACAAATTCATATTTATAAAAAGTTTGATGTATTAATTTCATATTTATAAAAAATTTAAACCTTTGCCGAAAAAATAGTGTATTACCTATAGTGTAGTACCTCCCTGCGGTCGGCCGTCAAACTATAGACTCAACACAAAAAGTATCACTTTAGCTCCTAACTAAATAATGTACTATTATTTAGAGTGTTCAAATAGACAACAAAATGAATCAAAATCAAAATCAATTAGATTAGAGAATCAGAATCAAAAATGAACTAGAGTGGAATAGAGAAAATTTAAAGTTTTATAAATAATGGTATATGAATTTTCTTTACCTTTCTGAGAGCCAAACTCGTCAGGAAAAACTGAGGCGATACAGAGTTTCATAATTTAGTCACTCTATTAAACTAATTTACAGCAAATGGATGGGTGCGATATATCGTTGCTTCTTTTGTTATTGTTTTATATTTATATAACGTTTTTAAAAATTAACTGCGTTCATCAGCACCTTAGTACGCATGTTGTTGTGACAACTATTAAAAATCCAATTACAAAACTTTTTATTTAAAAAAAAATATTGTTCAAATAAAGGTGTAAGTACGCTAAAAGTTAATGAGTGAAAAAATATAACCCCTTAATATTGTTTTCCTTAAAATCTTTGAACTAATAAAACAAATAGAAAATAGATTTGTCAATATTCTTTTACCTCAGATTATAATTTCATCGTTAAAAAACCCATTAAAGTTACATGTCACATACCTTTTTCCATAAAAATAAGCCCCTGAATTATATACTATATTTTCTACATCTAAATTAAAAAACTAAATTCTATGGAAGTCTTATAGAAGCTATTGTTATTGTAACTACTATCAAAGATATTTTTTGTTTCTTAACATTTAAATCAGCCGATTGGATAGCGTGCAGGACAAACGATCGAAGGACCAGGGTTCGAAACTTGATGCGCCCGTAATCAAAAACTTAAATTTAAACACTATATAATACCATAGCAATAACAATAATTACGTTAAAAAAGTGTAGGTATATAAAAAACATTGTAATATTTTTGTCACATTTTTTAATAGCTCCTATAAAACTTCTACATATCGATTAAAACAAGCTATTAGAAGTACTTTGCCGAAGCTATAACTTGTCAAACCATAAATTCAATTCAGCTTGCATAACTGCTTACAAAAGACCTTACCGAAGCTATTTCCGAAGTCTTTTACAAATTATAGCTTCGTTAAAGGCGGGGAAAGTTCTCCAAATGGCCTTTATCGAAACTGTTTAGAAATTTTAAAGAAACTATGAAGGTGGGGAAGTTAGTTTCGGTAAGACTGTTTAGTGTTTTAAAAGAAGTTAAAATGCTAGTTGGGTTGTCCAGCTGTTAAAGTTGTCAATTCAGATATCAACTTTGATCTTTTATTTGGTTGTTTGCTGGAATTTTTTTTTTTTTTTTTTTTGAGGATTGTTTTTCAGATTTATTTTTAGATTTAATTGTAATTTTAAATGGCGAAACTATCTATCAGTTTTGCTAATATAAGAGGATTGAACGTCAATCTTAATGCGGTGCACCTTTATCTTGAGAATCTTAAGCCTGATATTCTTTTTTTAACGGAAACGATTATCAGCGCGAGAGCTGTATCGTTGGACAAAACTAAATATGTTTGTCCTAACTATGAGCTTGAATCTTCATTCTACTTTAAGCATGGTGTTTGTGCGTTCATTAAAAATTCTGTACCATATGTGAGAATAAATAATTTTGAATTAAATTCAAAATTTCACAATATGGTTTCTCTTAAGATTACCTGCTCTAATCAAACTCTGTTTGTCTTTGGATTGTATCGCTCGCCCAACTCACCGGAGAACATAAATTTATTTCATGACCTATCTGAAAAGATAGATAGGTTGACTATATATCCTAACGCTAAAATTATAATTCTTGGTGATTTCAATGTTCATAATAAAGAATGGCTTACACACAGCTCTAAAACTGATGAATTATGTAAAGAAGCTGAACTTTTTGCTCTTTATCATAATTTCACTCAGATAATAGATCAGCCTACCAGGGTTCCTGATATTCCTGGCCAAAGTGGTAACTTGCTCGATTTGTTTTTGATAAATGAACCTTCGTTGGTTCAATTTAAAGTATCAGAGCCTTTGGGTGGATCAGATCATAATTTGATCTCCACACATTTAAATATACAAGTACTTAAACAGTTTAAAGCTAATCCTCGTCTTGTTTGGGATTATAAAGCTGCAAATTGGCAGGGACTTAGAGATTTTTTTAAATGGTTTCCCTGGAAACGCAACTGTCTTTTCAGCCAAGATCCAAACATCGTTGCTTCCAATTTTTCAGAAATAATACACATGGGTATGCGCAGGTTTATTCCAAATAGTTTGATTGTTCCGAAGGTTGATCGATGGTTTTCAAGTAAATGTAAAAAAGCAATTAAAATTAAAAAAAAAGGCTTTTCAAAAGTTTATTCAAAACAAATCTGATGAAAACCTCAGATTATACCGAATAGAAAGAAATTTATGTAGAAAATTAATGCAGAGAAACATCTATTTATTAGGAAAAAAGCTAATAAATTTGCTGAGCACCCTACTGGTTCACGAAATTTTTATAAAGCCGTCAAGGCTGTTCAAGGAAATTTTTGTAAGTCTTCTATACCTCCTCTTATTGATAACGATATGCCTGTTATTGACCCTAAAGAAAAAGCTAATTTATTGGGTAACTGTTTCTCGTTAAATTCTACATTAGTAGAACCCAATTTCCTACCTAGACCAATTCCTAGAATTTCTAACAAAATGGGGCGGATAATTTTTCGTAAAAATGTCATTCGGAAAATGCTCTTACAAATCAATACTAATAAGGCATCTGGACCTGATAGTATTCCTCCAATTATCCTTAAAACTTTTGCTAAGGAGTTAGCACCAATCCTAACTAAAATTTTCTATCTGTCATATAAGTGTAGGACCCTTGAATATCAACTACATTTTTGTGTGTGTTTGTGTAAAGAGATTGAGAGAAACAAATATTGATTTGTTGTTTAAACTTTAATTAATTTATTTATTTGTATTTATTAATTTACCGTATTTAAATGTTATGTTCTTTACATATGACAATTTAATTATTAGAATATATCAAACGGTCCTACAATTAGCACAAATAAAATTTATGTTCCAAAATTAAAATAAAATAAATGTTTTGTGAATTGTTTGTAATTACAAATTGTTTTAAGATAAACTTTAATTGTGTGATGTATAATAAATAATTAATTCATAAATCAAAAGATATTGTGTTTAAAACTATTATACAGTTTTAATATAGTAAATAAACTAATACTTATTAAATGCAATATAAGAAAGGAATTTTTCCTGATATATGGAAAATGGCTAGTGTACAACCAGTTCCAAAGAAAGGTGCCAAAATGGATCCAAGAAACTATAGACCTATATCAATTTTGTCGGTTGTTTCTAAAGTATTTGAGAAATATGTTAATTTTAATATTATGAGCTTCTTAGAGTCGTCAAAATTACTTAAAGAAAGACAACACGGATTCCGTAAAGGAAGAGCGACGGGAGATTTACTTTCTTATGTCACGCATATCTGGAACAAGTCGCTTGAAAACCATGGTGAGACTTTTGGCGTTGCTCTTGATATTACCAAAGCATTTGATAAAGTATGGCACAATAATCTTATTTGCAAATTGAGATGCTACGGCTTAGAAGAACAACTTATTTCTTGGTTACAAAGCTTTATTTCCGAGCGCAAATTTCGGGTCAATGTTGATGGTGTTTCATCGAATATCTTTTCAACTAATGCTGGTGTTCCTCAAGGTTCCGCTTTATCACCTACTCTTTTTCTTCTCTATATTAATGACTTACTAGATGCAACAGTTAATCCCATCCATAGTTTTGCTGATGATAGCACACTTCATGCGTCACATGAAATGCCAAATTTGTATGCACCATCAAATCTTAATGTCGCTAGATCAAACTTGATAGAATCATTAAATATTGATTTAAAAACCATCTTAGATTGGGGAGTTGCTAACAGTGTTGAGTTTAACACAAGTAAAACTCAAGTTTGTCATTTTTCTAGGTTATCAACACCTAATCCGTTTTTATTAAAGTTTGATTCAAATGATCTTCAAGAGAAAGAATCTATTAAACTTCTAGGAGTTGAGATTGAAAATAATATGAAATGGAATTCTCATATTTTTAACCTAGCTAAGAACGCTGTTCAAAAAGTAGGATTCTTGGGTCGTTGTCGTAAGGTTTTTAATAGCGAGCAGCTTCTTTTAATATATAAATCATTTATTCGTCCCTGCATGGAGTATTGCTCTCACATATGGGGTGGAGCCTACATAAGTAGCTTAAAATGTCTTGATTCTATACAACGGAGAGCTGTTAAATTGATCGGCAACTCGACTCTTACTAACGAGCTTGATTCCTTGCAACATAGAAGAGACGTCGCTGATTTGACGGTATTTTACAAGTATATTATGGACGATATAATGGGCGTCTACGGAGATCAAATCGATTTTGCCTGAACCAGCAAACTTCGAGCGTTTCACCAGAGCATCAATAGCAGCCCATCCTTTTACGGTTCAAGTGACAAGGTGTAGAACTGTCGCTTTTCAACGCGATTTTTTATACAGAGTTTCTCATCTCTGGAATGCCTTACCGGCGTGGGTCTTTCCTGATAATTTTAATCCTCAAAACTTTAAGATCAACGTTAATAAATTCCTGAAAGAAAATTGAATAATACTTTCGAACCCTAGTTCCCTAGTTAGCATGGTATCTTCGGATATTCAGAGACGTTGATCTATATTGATTAACACTAAACATGCCTAACATTGAATAAAAAAAAAAAAAAAAAAAAAAACTAAAAATAATTGGTCTTGATTGAAATAATTAAAAATCGACAGTTTTAACCATTATTGCTGGCTAAAAATGAAGTAAATTAAACGGTAGCATGTAAAAGGTGACTTTGGAAGTTATAACAAGAACATTCAGTTATAAGCTTCAAAATAAACAGATGCTTGTTTTTCCATATAGGTTTATATCATAAATTACAATAATTTAACTTCGGTCTGAAAGACCTAAGTATTACATTCGCGAGCCAAAAGTGAAATTCTTACCTTCACTTTTTTGGCATTTCTCGGTCTGAAAGACCTTAGTATTACATACTCGAGCCAAAAGTGAAAATCTTACCCCCCTTTTTTGGCATTTCTCGACGTCTTAGGACCTACTGCCCGCCCTTCGTCACAACCTACGAAATCTAGATAACCTAGGGATTTCACAATTTTTTTTTCTATAAATAGGTATGTGCTCGATAACTGTACCGGAAGTGTGTCAAAAAATCGTCAAGTGTGTCAAAACAAGGAAATTTGCATACTTTTTGATGAGTGAAGTGATAATGAGTAATAACCTTGAATTTAAAGAAATCTTGATAGTCGGGATTGGTATGTGAGACCACAAACTAAATTATTGCATTATAATTTGTAACGATCAAACTGATCGTTGAAATGTTTTTTTTGTGTACACCACAGTGTAAATTTAATTATACTCGAGTGGAAACTTGATTTACGAAAAAACATCATTTATGACTTGGGGAAATAAAGTAATGTTGTGGATATAAGGCCAAAGAAATTGGAAATCGGGACAGTTGATTTTTTGATTTTGTTCTTGTGAGTAGAAAAATAAACGGGGTTAAATGAAAGTGAACATTTTTGTGTTTCGAAATAAATATGTGATAGTTAAATAAATATTTAGTTCTGGAGTTAATTGTTTTTTATATTGGTTAATTTAGTTCTTGTATAATTGATTGGTTTTATTGTGCATGTTGGAAAAAATAAGTCAAACTTTGACCAACTCAAATGGTGATTTTTAGTTAATGTTAAAGAAATGAAACAAAATTATGTTCAAACTGTTACGTTATTACTGTTAAAGAAATGAAACAAAAATTATGTTCAAACTGTTACGTTATTATTATTAAAGGAATGAAACAAAAATTATGTTCGAACAGTTACGGTGAATATTGATACTGCTAAAACTTTGTGATCATGCTATTTACTCCGAATTAATGAATTGTTCTATATATTTGTGCATGTTGGAAAATAACTCAAATTTAAATCCATTTAAATGTTAAATTTTTTTTGAAGAACTAAAACAAAAATCATATTAAAATATTTAAAGGTGAACATTGATTTGTAAATGTTGAGCTCGGAATAGTTATTAACTCTTAAATAGTGAGTGTTTTATGTTTCTGTTTCTGTGGGAAAATTAAAACTAAAGTTAAGCCAAATTTAAATAGTAAACTTATTTCTTATTTTTTCCAAAGGCAAAAACTTGAACACTTTTCTAAAAAGTGCATAAATGTTGTGCAATAGTTGAAACAGGATATAATTTTTTTAAGTAATTCGGCTGGTAGATGTCCAGTTTTTGTGAAAGAAGAAGACTTTATGGAATTTAATGGGTTATTGGGTTGTGCGTTGAGGTTAATGGGTTATTGTGAGTTGTGCCCACACCGGTAATATCTACCGTTTTTGTTTATCATCAATTATATTTTGTAATAAATCGATTAATTTGTACTGACATTAAATGTGGATGATTGATGAAAAGAAGATTCGTTTATAGCATGGAATGTTAAACAAGATTTTTGTACGAGCATTGTTATTTCCGTAATATCTACCGTTTGTGTTTATCATCAATTATATTTTCATGGAATGTTAAACAACAACACCGTTAGTAGCTTCCGGTTTGCTGACCATCAACGTTGCAGTTCACTGATGCAGGTTCTTTATTGTTGTTCATCTGATTCAGTATTGGTTCTATCATTTATCATTACCTATATTATAATAATTATTTTTTTGAATATTCAATGATTTCTTTAGAGATTTTAATTAGAACTAATAAGCTTGGTCATTAGACGATTTAAAGCTACCAATTTCTTTCTATTAGAAAAGGCGACGTCACTCTATCTCGGCAAGCGCTTGTGGAGGGAAGGAGTACGGCTGAATTGAATTAATTACAACAACATATGGTAGTAGAGTTAGTGTACCGGCTTATTGGTTGTATACAGCTTTAATGGTAGATGGTAGATTCTGTTTAACCTTAATTTAATTTATTTGTTTTGAAGCTATTTAGTGCCTTAAGCACGTAGGCTAGTGCTAATTGTATTATATAAATTTAATCGAATTAATGATAATCGTTTTTTTGCTAACTTATTTTCCCTTGAAAGGTTATTTTTTTGCAATCAATGTTTCACCTTAATAAAAACAAAATAATTATTGTCAATAAATGTTAAAAATTGTCATGATTTAAAAAATTCTTTTTTTGGGAGTGATGTGGCGAAGTGGTTTCAGGCAGCGGAAGTGAAGTACAATGTGATCATCTAGGGTTGAGTTATACTGAATCCATCCCAGGCTGAGCTCAAGCCGGAGCTTAAATAAAAAAAAAACACAAAAATTTCTAACAGAAATTTTAACTTAATGAATCGGTGTGTCATGGGCCATGGCAAATTCCAATTCGTTATAAACTTTGACAAAAAAATATTGTCGAGTGTGTCAAAAGAATGATTTTCATTTATTTTTTTACCCAATTTTTGTGAAAAAAATTAAATTAACTATTTGTATGAAATGTAATTGAACATGTAATCGGACATGGAAATTTTTGATTTTGTTATAATTTTTGCAATAATTTTTGGGAAAAGTTTTTGAAATATTTTTGGAATTTTGAAAAAAGTTTGTATTTTGATTTTGTTATGATTTTTTGATTTTGTTATAATTTTTGCGATATTTTTAGAATTTTTGAAGTTTGAATTTTTGGAATATTTTTAGAATTTTGAAAAAAGTTTTAATTTTTGATTTTATTATAATTTTTGAAATATTTTTGGAATTTTAAAAAAAGTTAGGATTTTTAATTTTATTATAATTTTTCAAATTTAAAAAAGTTTTTTTGTTGTTTTGATTTTGTTATAATTTTTGCAATATTTTTAGAATTTTGGAAAAAGTTTGAATTTTTGAAATATTATCAGAATATTGGTCAAAAGATTCAAATTTTTTATTTTGTAATAATTTTTGGAATATATTTAGAATTTTGAACAAAGTTTTTTTGTTGATTTTTTATAATTTTTGCAATATTTTAAGAATTTTTGAAGAAGTTTCAACTTTTGATTTTCAATTCACAATATCAAAATCCTTAACCCAGACCGAAATTTTGATATCTCAGAGCTTGAGATTTCAGTCCCTGCATATTTTTAATTTAAGAACGATTATTACTGTAGGTTCATATTTAACTCGAACATAATAGAGATTTTCAGAAATTTGATATAATTATAGGCAAAATAAACAATTTCGTCATACAAAAACAATCATGGGTAACGCTCCTAGTATTTTTTTATAAAAACTTTAATATTAACATAATATATGTATCGCAACAACACATAAATACCTTTTAGGACCCAAGCAGGGCTTGCCAGGCTCTGCAATACGGCCAAGCACTGGCCCGTTAACAGTACTTTGTAATTGGGCCAGTACTAAAACCATTCATCGGCCGATCTATGGTTTACAGAAAATGCCAGTTTATTATTACCTTCGAATGGCTAAGCACTGGTTAATGAATGGTTAACATTACTTTGCTATTGTTATTGGGCCATTACTGAAACCATGATCCGACCGATCTACGGTTTATAGAAAATGTTCAGTACAGTTTATTTTAAATGGCCAAGCAATGGTCGAATAATGGCTAACATTAATTGGCTATTGTTATTGGGCCAGTACTGCAACCAAGAATTAGCTGATCTTTGTCCTTTAATTAAAACTCACTAGAGCAATATCCATTTTATAAATATATTTGAAAAATGTTTACCTATAGTTTAGTTATCGTTTCTCGGCTAAAAGACTATGACTACTCGGCTAAAATAATATTGATGAGGTTGGAATAAATTTTAAATTTGTTTTTCATAAGACATTTTTATTTTGTTTTAAATTATTTTGTATTTATTTTATATCAATTGTCGTATGATAAAAATCTTTTTTTAATGGCCCAAACATGGTTTTTAGTGATCTCTATCCCAGGTGTAATACTGGTCATTACTTATAGCTCGTTACTGGGCCAACTGTACAACCTTGTATATGCCATTGCTGTTTATTTCCTCTGGTCCGTGAATGGCAGCTATTTATTGTCCAAAGTTATCATCCATTAAAGTTATGTTAATGGCACAGTCATGGTTGCCAGTACTAGTCCATTAAGCGTTACTGGTCGCCAGTAATGGACCATTACTAGACCAGTTGTACAACCTTGTATGGGGACCCATGGAACACACCAACAAGTGTTTGGCAATGCCAATCAAAGTTTTTTTTAAACCTTTGTAGATTGAAGCCACTCAAGAATTTTGATGCTTGAAAAGCATTCCATTATACGCTGTTCGAATAATGAAATCCTTTTGCATTCTGCCGCCATGAAAGTGAGGGTTTTTTGTAGTTTTGGGGTTGACATAAACCTGAATTGACGAGTATAAGGATCTAACAAAAAATTAAAGCAAAGTTTGTTATTATATTTGTTTTGATTCATTCCTAATGAAGTTAATGGCAATCTATTAAAAGCACTTCAAATATGTACAGCTAAATAGTTAACTAATATTTCTAAAATGTGTTGAAACCATACAAGGTTGTACAACTGACATACAGTAACGGTCCATTACTGGCAACCATTAATGCTGCAACGGGTGAGTACTGGCGATCAGGACTGGGCCATTAACATAATTTTACTGGATGATAACTTAGGACAGTTAATGGCTGCCATTCATGGACCAGAGAAAAAACAAGAGCAATGGCTTATACAAGGTTGTACAGTTGGCTTAGTAACGGACCAATAATGATGACCAATATTTTAAATGGATAAGTACTGGCAACCATGACTGGGCCATTAAAGCAAATATAAAATCTGATATGTAAATTTAAATAAATTAAATACAAAATATTTTAACACAAAATAAAAATGACGGAAAAAATTTCAAAGCTCCCCATACAACTGGTTCAGTAATGATCCATTACCGGCGACCAGAAATGCAACAATGGCCGAGTACTGGCAACCATGACTGCCAGTACTCGGCCATTAAAAAACTATAAAATTATATTTTCATATGTAAGTTTAAATAAATTATTTACAAAATAATTAAGATGAAATCGAAATTAAAAAAAATTTAAAACATTTACCAACCGTGAAATTTAACCAAATGACATAGATCAATAAAACTAGCCAATTAATGTTAATCATTAAAGGGCCATTGTTTGGTCATTAATGCCGCGTAAAGTGTACTGGCTATTTCTTATAAACTATATATCGGCCGATACATGGTTCAAGTAATGGCCCAATAGCAATTTCCAAGTACTGTTTCCCTTCCAAGGGCCAATGCTTGGCCGTCCAAAGGTAAGTATATACGGGCTCTTTTCTGCTAACCATAAAAAGGCCGATGAGTGGTTCTTGTACTGGCCTATTAACAATAGCCAAGTATTGTTAACCATTAATGTGCCAGTGTTTGGCCGTATTTCAAAGTCCGGCACACACTGCTTGGTGAGCAAACAAATTTGTTTTTTTGTGATGCATGTAAATCTTGTTTTGTGTCCAACGAATTGTGTAAAGTTTAATTGATGTCTACAATATTTTAAGTATTCTCAAAATTGCTTTTAGATTGGAGAAAGTATCGTTTTCACCACACAAACGCTGATCTAATTCATGTCTTAAATCGAAGATTGATATTTAGGTAAAGAAAATCGGCCAAACGAATCATACGCCAGATTCTGATGCCTTCAAACCCGTTCATGTTTGTCTTCTGAGGTGCAAGAAATAATCAAAACTTGGCCAAAATTTACATGTACCGTAAAGTGCCGATCGTAAGACATCTACCAATAAGGGATCCGGTGTATTATTTAGTCCCTTTGTAATTAATTTGTCTAAAATTTAAAATTTTAAAATCGGTAGGTAAAAATTTTTTTTCTTTTGATTGAAAATATTATGGTGTGTGTAAGGTATCTTAATTACAACAAACATGAACGAGGTTGATGCATTTAAATTTTTAAACGTGTTTGAGGTGGCAATCTATATCATTTTATTTGTGATCTACCGTTGTAAACCAAGCAGGGTAAACCAAGAATGCCGCACTCTGAAACACGGTCAAACACTGGCCCACTAATGGTAAACAGGACTTGGCTATTGTTATTGGGCCAGTGCTAGAACCATTCATCTGCCAATCTATGGTTTACAGTAAAGATCCAGTTTATAGAAAAATACAGTACACTTTACTTTAAATGGCCAACCAGTGGCTAGTTATTGGCCTACATCAATTGGTTATTGTTGTTGGGCTAGTACTGCAACATGAATTGGCCGATCTTTGTCATTTAGTTAAAATTGGCTAGAGTAAAAACTGTTTTAGAAATAAATATTTAAAATAATTTCATCAACAGTTTAGTTATAGTTTAAGTCGGCTGAAAGACTATGATAAGTTTCTTTAGGTTTTAGGATGGTATAAGTTTGAAATTTTTTTTTGACATTTTTATTTTATTTTACATTATTGAACTTTTTTGTATTAATTTTATTCAAATTTGCCTATAATAATAATTAACATTTTTAATGGACCAGACATGGCGGCAAGTAATCGGTCATTGCTTCAATATTGATCATCATTATTGGCCCGTTACTGAGAATTGAATTCATAATTAAGAACGTATTTGTATCGCAGTAATATAATATAATAAAAGTTTAACAGTAGAAAAAATAATAGCAAATACACAACGCAAGCTGGCCAGGATTTTAATGTGTTGCCAGTCTATATGCTTTTTTTCGTTTCATAGTATAGTTTCTATTATAATAATACGAAAACAGTTAACAAAGTATGCATTTGACTTGAGATCATACTTTAAGAGGAAACCATAGAAAGCCATCTAGATTTTAGGACTATGCTACTATTGATGACGTAAAACTAAACTTAAGTTATGGTTTAAATTATGGCTCACATGTATCTAACTACACAAGCTGTTTATCATCTTTATTATTCTAGGATTATTCGTTGATGAGTATTAAGCACTCAAAATGTGCTAAACTTTCGTGACGCACTTTACCCTTCAAATAATTGCAAATAAACTTCTAGTTTCACATCCAAATTGGTTTTTGTTATGAAGGTGAATTTGTAAAATAAAAAATTCAATAGTTTATTGTCTATTAGAAGAACCGGCCGGGTACTATATTAGTCATTACCTAACAAAGAACTGGGTTTAGTATTACTTTTTAAAATATGATCAACTGATACAGTTTTTACTTAGAATGCCTAGAATACTTTACGGTACAACTTTTTAAATCGAATTTTCTCGAAAACCGTTGGTCTTACGTAAATAAATATTCTAAGCTACTAATTTTTTAGGATGTAGGAGCGTTGCCAGGCTAATCAGCTTTGAATTTTCACCATGGTCATTCGCCACAGCGACATAATTACCATGGTAGCCGATTTTTTTAAGGTAGTTTATTACGTCAGTCTCCCATTGTAGTCGTAGTCAGCTACAAAAACAGTTACAAAAATTATTTAATGTAGCCGTAGACTACCTTGATATATGGAAGCTAAAAATAAATGCAAATAAAAGCAAAATAATTCTGTTTAGACCAGGTCTTGAAAATTGTAATATGGATGTTAGAAGGAACTGGTGAAACTTTAACATAAAAACATCAAATGGAATTGAAATTCCGCATAAAAATAATGTTAAACTACTAAGAATTCAATTGAATCATAGAATGAACTATACATATCACGTCAACACAACAATAAACAAAGCACGAAAAGCTTTTATGGCATGTTTGTATGGCAAACTTTTTTACAACAAGCAAATAAAAAGTAAAGTAAAACTTATCGCGTATCAAACTCTTATTAGGCCCATACTTACATATGGCTGTCCCATATGGTACAATGTTAGTTCAACTAACATGGAAAAAATTCGAAAATATAAAAGAAAAGTTATAAGAGTATGTTTAAATAAATGGAGAAATCCTTATAAAAATTATAATTATTATTCAAACAAATATATATACGCAAGAAGCAGAATTGGCCGCATAGACAATTTTATTATTAAAATATGTCGACAGCACTTTAATAAAATTTCTAGAGTAACAGAAAACGGGTTAATATGTCATGCTTATTATCCCAACCCACAGTATTATTTAAAAGCAATGGAGCAAGGATACCTAACCCCGGAATGTTTCATCTATCCCGATCAAGAAAATTTAATTCCAAGAGATAACGGTATTCCGTTATTATATCACATTAATAGAAGGACAACCGATATGAAAATATTTTCGCATTATGCAAATACATCAAATGCTCAATTAAAATTTAATTTAAGCGTACCAGAAAAAGATATTGAGGATTTACAAAAATATATAAAAAAATTTGGTGGAAATATGAAAATGAAAATGAGGTATAGACCAATTAGGAAGATTTTAGGTAGTTTTAAATATATATTTAAGTATAGGTTATACGTATTTTAAAAAAATTAAAATTTTGAAACATATACATATAAACAATTAGGCTTAATCAGAAAATAAAATTGATTTAAAAATACAATTGTATATAGAAAAGATATTCATTAGAGTGTTCCAATGAGGACCATTAATGGTGTTTGGATGTAAAAAAATTTGTATCTTTAGCTTTAGGAAATTTGAAATATATATGTGAAAAATAAATAAATCAATTATTAAAAAATTAAAAAAAAATTAAAATTTACAATAAAATTAAAAATGTACAATAAAATAATAAAAATTTACAATAAATATTACAAATTTACTATAGGACAAGACTGAAATATACCTAAATAAAGTAAAATGCTTTAAAATACAACTAGATATACTATATTTTATTTACAATTATTGAAGTTATCTATTTATATAAAAAAAATTTAATTCTATTTTTAAAAGTAGTTTTACAGTGTAGGGTGACCATCCGTCCTCTTTTTAGAGGATTTGTCCTCTTTTGGACCTCGGCTCTTTTTGTCCTATCTCTTTCTTGCACCATAATCTTTTTTGTCCTATATTGGCAGTTTGTCCTCTAAATGCCATCTTGTTGTCTAAATGTCCTCTCTTTTTAAATTTTTCTTTCAAAAAACACGAAAAACCTTTAAGTTTATAGGTTTTGTTAAAATAGATATTTTACTGATCGTGCTGGAAAGCAAGGAGTTTTGCTAGTTTTTGAAAACAGATTAAGTATCGAATTATTCTTAGTTCATCTAAGTCACTTTTTCCTGTTGTTGGAAGAAGAGCATTGAAATTGAAGCCGGATTTTTGTCTATAGCAAAACCACCAGTAAAGTTAAAATTGTTTTCGGAGAATCCATTAAATGAGGCATATTTGTTTTTTTACATTCGGTGGTCAACGTTTTCCACCTCAACATAAAAAAAATAGAAAACGAGCATAACTCCTTGATTAAAATAATGAGTAATTTAGAATAAGTTCAAAGAGCGCTTGAGGAAGAAATAAATAACAATTTCTTCCCTGGATTAACTTTAAATGTTTTAAAGAAAAATAAAGAAATGGTTAACGAATGGCTTTAAAAAAAATGAAATAGAATACAAAAACTGTAAGATTACATCAAGCAATAGACAAAGCAGTCCGAAACGTTTACAGTTTGAAATGGATTGCTTTGATGTAGGAACCAGAATGAGCTACAATATTCAAGAAAGATGAAAATTTAATATTTAACAAATTTTTAAGTTATTGAAAAGTTTCCTTTTTTATTTGATTGTCCTCTTTTTTCACATGGATTTCCTCTTTTTGCTACCAACATTGCTTCCGACGGTGTTTATGTGCTTTATTCTTGGGGAGGGACTGTCGAAAAGAAAAGCTTTAAGCACAGCTATAAACAGTTGCTTATGGTGGTGGAGAAAACGCATCAAAACTACACCGTTGCAGAAATGGAATTTTTTTTAAAGAACATTTAAAACAGGCGAAACCGTGGTTAATAAAAAAAAGTACTACAGAAAAAAGATTACCATATTTTGTAGTACAAAAAGATGTTGACTTATATTCTTATTTCTTATAGAAAACATCAGTCAGAAAATCAAAATAAATAAAATTAAAGGTTATATCTGAGTTTAATTAAAGACTTTTATGTTTTATGAATTATTTCAATTAATATAACTTTAATTATTATTTATAAATTATCAGTGCAAACAAACAAAATAAAATAAAAATTAGTTTATTTTTGGTTATTAGTAAGTTTCACAAATACCCAGAAAACACCAGACTGTATTTTTAGTGTATAAACCGTGTCAAACTTGTGTTTTCCTATAGTGGTTTCTGTTGTTTTCTGGTCTTCCATCACCATGGGGTTTTGACAACTCGGCAAACACTAAAAAAATGTAGTGTCAAAAAACGTTTACACACAATTGTCATTTCTATATAAAAAACACCTTTGAGTTAAGTTGGTGTTATCACGGTGTTTTCTTTTCAAATTGTTAGTTGGGGATTCTATTAATTTATTTTGGTTCAGCAGCTAATCAATCAATTATCTGAATCAAAAATATTAACAAGATCATAGCAAATTCTTACCAAATTGAAAATTCAATCATGTACGAAAATGTTCTGACTATTTTAGAAACATTTCACACCACAACTAAATAATTTTTTTGATTTTTCCTTGTTTTACAAACCAACGCAAATTATTTAAAATCTTTGAATCTAAACAACCGCAAAACCATTTTAACAATTCATAAACGAAAATAAAATATATATAGATATGTCTTAATTTTTTAAACAAATAACAATTTTTATAAAATAAAATATTTCTGTCAGTGACACATTAAAAGTAGCTGATGTGCAGTAATTCATCCCTTATTTATAGAGAAAAGTTAAAAACCGTATCTAGAAAAGCAAAAGATCTTTTGATGTTTTATTTACAAATAATACAAAATAGATACAATTTATATATATATATATATATATATATATATATATATATATATATATATATATATATATATATATATATATAAATATGTATATATATATTTATATATATATATATATATATATATATATATATATATATATATATATATATATATATATATATATATATATATATATATATATATATATATGTATATAATATATATATATATATATATATATATATATATATATATATATATATATATATATATACATTTTAATATTTGAAACAATATCTCATTCTATATCACATTGAAAACTATAAACTAAAAACAAATTGCTGTTTTCATAAATTTATTAAAAAGGGTAGTTTTGATAATTTAAATGATGTTGGGGGAAGTATGTTTTATCAGTTTAGTAAAAAATATTTTCACTTGAGTAAACATAAAACACACAATAATGGAAACAAAAAAAACCGAAACATACAATCCTGAAGGGCTTTTTTATTTCACTGAAACAACCATATTCATCATAATTCCAACCCAAATTTTTTTATGAAATAATTTCATAATATATACAAAAAGCACAAAAGAGCCGAAGAATGACCAATCAGCTTAAATATTGTAATTCGTTCTTATGGGCCCCTTTGTTCGATGGTTTATTTTGGTTACAATTTCTTTAATTATATAGCAAAAGATTACCTCAATTCAACATATAAGATTTAATTGATTTAGGTCACTTTTCTAGATTCCACACAATCAACGCAAAACAAAACTTACAAATGCCTAAAGCCATTTCAATTAAGTTCGTGCGATTGATAATAATCCAATGAAGCCCAGAGCTCAATGAGTTTAATTTGTCCAATCTTTGGTTGCTCAAAAGATTTCCAGGCGATGTTACTTGATGGAATCGCTTTATTGATGCAGTTTTAGTATAACTATGGAAAGCTGTCTAGAGGATGAATCTTGATCGTTTTTTTTTTAAATTATTAATATATTTCTATTACAGTAAAAAAATTATATTAGTTTTTTAAATAAAACGATTGGTATTGAGAGTATTGATGTTTTTTCTTCCATTTTTAAATATGGCTATGTTAAGGACACTTACTAATCCGAAGTAAGTGACATTAAATTTTTTAGGAAAACTTCTTTTGCCCCACCAGTTAGTCTATTTTGTATAACGGTGGGTTTACATAAATAGGAAAAAAAGAAATGTACAACGAAACACATTGCATAAGTAACTTTTCGATTATTTATGTTTTCGTTTATTTATTGGGTTAGTTAAGTTATTGCCACACACTCCCTCCACAGTTTCAAAATATAGCAAAGCCTCAAATGATTTTATTTCGTTGTGTCTAGGGGATGGAAGTAAGGAAGGGTGAAAAAAAGTTTTTTGCCCCGCATGAGTGGGATATCATTTGAAATAGCACAAAAATTAAGAAACATTTCTATTTTTTTAGCATTTTGCGATGCACAGTTTTTGAATTATTGTCAAAAAAGTCCTATTTTAGTGTTTACTACACCTCCTAAACCCTAAATTTCGTCGTTGATTAACAGAATTGTGTCGTTCTTTAGCAACCATAAACAGCTATGGATAACATTTTACCTAAAGTAATATTTTTTATATCATTTCGATTAATTTAAATAAGTCAATCTCACTATTGATATTTACGATGCACCGATTTTTTATGTGGCTATGGTCTGGTAATGGTCTGGTAATGGTCTGGTAAATAAGGTAATAAGTCTGGTAATAATAAGTCTGGTAAGCACTTTACAACACAACTTTATATCAATTATTTTAAAATGCAATATTTAAAATTAAAATTAAAATGCAATATTTAAAAATATACTTTTTACTGTTTATTTTTAATTTTATTTTATTAATAATAATATAAACTTCCTTATAGTAACAATTTTATTTTATAGAATATCGATTTCGACTTACGTCATCCTCAGTTCTTAAATTATTATTATAAATAATAATTTAAGAACTGAGGATGACGTAAGTCGAAATCGATATTCTATAAAATAAAATTGTTACTATAAGGAAGTTTATATTATTATTAATAAAATAAAATTAAAAATAAACAGTAAAAAGTATATTTTTAAATATTGCATTTATTTAAAAGTGACAAAAGCACACAAACAGTGAATAATATGGAAAACCATAATAACACATATCAAATATTTTGATATCGTGTTCTTTACATTCACTGAACCCTTGGCGAACGAATTTTATCCGCAGTTGTCTGATTTTTTTCATTATAATTCTTTTCGCTTTCGATTTTTATAATAAGGCACTCGAGTGCCTTCAAAAATCAATCATCTTTATCTATTTTTTTTTATTTTCCAGATAATGGGTTAGACTGTTAGGTCTACATCACCAATGTTTACAATATAATAGTACCCAAAGTTAGGATGAATAATTAGGTATCATGTTAAAATTTTAGTTATGAAAAGCTAAACATTTATATAATACAAATATTATTTATTGTGATTCTATATAAATTCTAATACTTTTAAATTATTATGATTTAGTAAAGAAATATTTAGGTATTACAAAGTGGTCGATCAATATCATTAGAATCACCCAAAGTATCTAACATCCAGATCTCAGCACTTTCTGTACATACAAATAACTTTCAAAGAATAGGAGGAATGGTTAAAAATCAACATTCAATCAGTCATTGAAATATAAAGTGTTATAAATCTTAAAGATTTCTTTTAAGTCATATTTCAATAAAAATGTATATTTAGATCTATATGATGAATATTTAATGCAGTTCATTAAAATGTGGGAAGCATTATCGACAGTATTACATACCGAACATATGTCATCATTTGTAACTTTGATCAATTTAAAGTATTTATTATCAAAACAGTGATTGGTTCTCAGTCTGTTAATTCTGTAAATCATATAAGAGCCCAGATTCTTTTTGTGAAACCAGGGCGTATTAGATGGGCTATTATTTTGAAAACGTACATCGAAAAAAAAACAACTATTTTTTAAATTTTGTTGGTATTGACGATATTTTGTTGGTATTGACGAAAGGAAAAAAGTTATTTCTGCTTTTATTTTTTGTGTACTCTGAATCGGAGTTATGCGCGGTTGAATTTTGAGGCTTTTTCACGTAGTTTTGGTAATGGTGTCAATGTTTTGTGAATAGGTGCCACAAATTTCATCCGACTTAAGTATATTTTTGCAAGTAAAAAGGAAAATAATTGAATAATTGAAATAAGTAAGTTTAAAATTAATAACTTTTCTCTTTTCCGCTAGGCGGCGCGTAAAACCTTGGTTTACTTCAAAGCTCATATCTCAAAAAGTAGGCTTTTTTTTTTGTTTTTCACAAATTTTAAAGTAAACATATGCAGCTATGAAATTGAGAAATAAAAAGTCAGCAATTCAATATGAATTTTTTCTTACGATTTTTTAAAGTTTGGTATATGAAAAATTCACATGTGTTTTTTTATTAAGTTAATAATCCTGTACTAAATGTGGATCTAATAAATTAAACATTTCATATTTTAACACCTGCAATAAATTTGAACCATTTTCTGTGTATTTCTGATTGAGAAACAGGTTTTTATTCAGAATAAGAATTGGAGATCCCAATGATCGAAGCTTTTGTTATAATTTCAACATCACCAACACTAACATTAGAAAAAAACATTAAAAAAATATTTTTTCTATAAACATTATAATTTAATCAATATTATGAATAAATACATTAAAAAATTAATTTATATATTTTTTTTGCCTTTAAATTGAAATATTTATGATCATCAGAAAAAGAAAACATTTTGGCAATTATTTTATCGGGTGGAATCAGAAAATAATTGCCAAAGAAAATAATTGCCGAAAAAACAGTGGAATCCTTGAGTTCCACTTATTTAAAACCATTAAAACCGTTTTAAACTCGAAAGAAATTGTTCCTGTAGTTCGATATCTTCTGAAGACACATATGAAAACTTCATAACGTGGTTTTTTTTCGACCAAATTTCCACCCATGCAACAATTCCTTTGCTGTTGATATTTTTTCTCCTCTAAGCGAAGCTCTCCGGGCTTCTCTTTTAAGTGTTCCTCCAATCCCATCGGATGGACCCTTTCCGTGGGCAGTTGCAAAGAAATGCCATTCTGCAGGTATTTTAAAATCATCAATATGTTTCCAGAGATTTATGAAATTCTTCTTATTTTTATATTGAGCTGCTGAACCATCAGTAAAATATAAAATTTTTTTGATGCTTGGATATATTTCTTGCTGTTTTTCAATGAATTCAATACACCTTTCCTGGTATTTATGAACTGCAACTGTGTTATGCATTAAATGATCAGATATAATGACAAAAGATAAGACCTCTAGTTTATCATTACATGATTTGTAGTAAACTACGATTGGGTGGATTGTGGCTTGAACTTTATTGAAATGTGCAGCTTGTATCTCATTCTGCGTTATCATTGAATAGTTTTCTGAAAAATCCATAATAAATACGTATTCGCCGTGACGTAAGTTTTGTTTCGTATCCTTAAGAAACTTTGATTGCTGTCTTGCGATGAAATCATGAATTTTTAATTTGTTTACCGATGTATGTACTAAATCTTCTACAAATTCTTCCTTATTTTTTTCCATGCGTTCTAACGAATATCTATCTTGCATTAACCATTTCTCATAATGTATTTCTTCGTAAAATTCAAGAGATTCCAAAATTGTTTCTGTGTAAGCTTCCACGATATTTTTACAATCATTGCATATATATGTTGCACAATCCACTGTATTATTAGAACAACTCAGTTTCTTAAGCAGATCTTTTTCATTTTTTACTAAATTTAAGAGCGGCTTACACATTAAACGTACATTTTCATGTACAATGCATATACAGACATTGTGTGTTCCGGTAGGTCCGGCTAAAATACATTCCTTCGGTCGCAACGTAGTGAACTTTGAGAAGCTGATTTTGACATCTTTGTTTTCTTTCAAGAACATTTCGTAGATTTTGGTGAGGGTCCATAACACCAACCGCTTTGATTTCCTAATTTTTGTTGATCCTTCTGTAACAGTAACAACATCTTTAAGGCCAGGCATTGTTCTAATAATTTCCTCTGATAAGAAGTTTGTTTGAATTTGTTGTACTATATTTTGTGACAAACTGTGCACTTGTTTGCTTTGAGGCCAACTGTAAGGACCTACTGTTTCCAACAGATCCATGGCGAATTCTACCAGTCGTCTTGATGCATTAAATTCATCCTGGATACGTTGATTTGACTAAAATTTACGTGGAAGAGTTGTCAACAAAAACACTTGTTTTGATTTAGAGCTGGCATCTTTGAATTCTTTTTTAAGGTTCATAAGCCATGATGTATATTCACATTCCTCCTTTGGTGATAACACTTTAACTGAATCTACTTGAAATATTCTTTGACTTATTGCCGATGTGACACTTGCAATTTTTTTATAACTTCCTGTTGTAATATGTTTTTGTTTGATAGGAGATTCGGCTAACCTTCCAAGAACATTGTTAATATCTTCTAAAATGTCATTAAGTAGTTCAGGAACTGGTGGAGATATAGTATCAACCGAAACTGGTGATGGATCTAAAGATGCTGGAAGTATTTGAATATTTTCGTTCGTTGGAACATTTTCAACATCTTGATTTACAGAAATAATTTCACTATCGATAGTTTCCGAACATGAAAGCTGCTGTATAGAAAATATTAGTTGCATATGAATTTTTATTCATTTTAATAAAATAATTAAATTTACCTTATTTTTATCGATATAAGTGCGACATGTTTCACATATAAACTGGTCATCACGCAAAGTAAAATTTAGGGTCGCAGCTTTTTGAATAACAGCTGGTGTGACCAGTTTCACATTTTTTGATGTCCGCTGATGATTTTTGAGACCGTACAAGTTACAGCACAATTTGAGAGGCATTTCTATTATTATCTTTTCTAAACGTTATGTCTTCTAAATATTTTGGAATATAATTGATTATAAGGCAACCCAATCAATATATATATATACCCTTGAAATAGTTTTGACATAGGTAGAATCAGGTAAAATTAGGTAGGTACAATTTAATATATTTTGATTGGATGCAAGTATGATTTGGTCAAAAACCGTTTGTGGGCGTCATTAGAAATTTTAAATGTTAGAATTATGAGTCTCTAATGAGATTTTAATTAGTAAAAAGGGGCTGAATAGACATTTTTTAAAATGAATAAACATTTTACACACCCTTTTAATAATTCAAATTCCTTTATTTTACCACTTAACTTAAATTAAGTTTTAATAAGTTTTTAACCATTTAACTGCACAGAAAATGGTTCAAATTTATTGCAGGTGTTAAAATATGAAATGTTTTATTTATTAGATCCACATTTAGTACAGGATTATTAACTTAATAAAAAAACACATGTGAATTTTTCATATACCAAACTTTAAAAAATCGTAAGAAAAAATCCATATTGAATTGCTGACTTTTTATTTCTCAATTTCATAGCTGCATATGTTTACTTTAAAATTTGTGAAAAACAAAAAAAAAGCCTACTTTTTGAGATATTAGCTTTGAAGTAAACCAAGGTTTTACGCGCCGCCTAGCGGAAAAGAGAAAAGTTATTAATTTTAAACTTACTTATTTCAATTATTCAATTATTTTCCTTTTTACTTGCAAAAATATACTTAAGTCGGATGAAATTTGTGGCACCTATTCACAAAACATTGCCACCATTACCAAAAACTACGTGAAAAAGCCTCAAAATTCAACCGCACATAACTCCGATTCAGAGTACTCAAAAAATAAAAGCAGAAATAACTTTTTTCCTTTCGTCAATACCAACAATATATCAAAATTTCAGATTTTTAAAAATCAAAAATTTAAAAATCAACAAAAAAATGTACGTTTTCAAAATAATAGCCCAGATATGGTATGATTTATGGTGAAAGCATGGATAGATCCCTTAACAATAGTTTTTTCTACAAATATTTTTTGCCACAAAGAGTAAAGGTAATTTATTTGAATTTTACAGGATTCATCAGGAGGGATAAGAATGTTCAACCGATTTCCAGAATTGATCTCAGTTTTAGCACCAGCATCGGCAGATCATTACCATATAATCCTGACCCTTATGTCATTGTTGAATACAAGGTTGATTAGTAATTTTTCATAATATTTATATTTAGAAGTATGACAAGTATTAGAAAGAGCTATGCAAGAGCTTAGAAAATCAGAAAATATAGTAATTTGAGATAATTTAGAATTTAAAGCGAGCTTTGTAGCTTTAAAGATGGCTATGATCTCGAGAGATATGATTGAGACTAATGCAAGAACACTAAAATTATGAGTGAAAGAGTCATAAAAATTAAATATACCGATTCCCCTTCCATTCTCGTCAGTGGAGCCATCTGAATAACAACATTTAGAGTTAATAAAAGAGTTTATATAACTGAGACTGAGGCTGTTTTTTATTATATGAGCACCACACGTCCTTATTGCATAACAATCTGTGTAAAGACACATCTATAATCAATTTATGTTGAAAGAAAGAAGTATCCAAATTCTGGATAAAAGGAGCAGTAGGAGTTTTATTGATGAGAAATCTGTATTTATTATAAATTAATTTAAAATGTTTGATATTACAGTGGGAGGAAATTATGGAGCCAATATGAGTACCATTATAGATTTGATGGGCTTTATACTTGTAAGTATAGTTCTCTATTTTTAACTCTATAGGCAACTCACCAGCTTCTGCTATGATGGCAGTTACTGGAGTGCTATTCAGAAGACCCCGATATACTCTTAAGCCGTTGACTATGGCCTGAAGAACATCAAAATGATATTTGCTAAATGAAATAAAGGCGCTGTACATAATTTTGTTGACTAATAAACCTTTAAATAAAGTGATTAGAGTAGAAGGATGAGCACCATGTTTTTTTATTAGATAACACCTTTAAAATATTTACAATTGATTTACATTTCTTCTTTAAAGTAGAACGAAGTTTTGAGAAATTAAGATTACGATCAAAATAAAAACCCAGAATTCTGAGCAAGTTTACTTCTTCCCAGGGCTGCGGAGTCGGTGCCAAAATTAAGCGACTTCGATTCCGACTCCAACTCCAAGATTTTAAATTTTAAATCCGACTCCGACTTCGACCCCGGCCCCGACTCCGACTCCGACTCCGACTCCGACTCCGACTCCGACACCGACTCCGACTCCGACTCCGACTCCGACTCCGACTCCGACTCCGACTCCGACTCCGACTCCGACTCCGACTCCGACTCCGACTCCGACTCCGACTCCGACTCCGACTCCGACTCCGACTCCGACTCCGACTCCGACTCCGACTCCGACTCCGACTCCGACTCCGACTCCGACTCCGACTTCGACCCCGGCCCCGACTCCGACTCCGACTCCGACTCCGACTCCGACTCCGACTCCGACTCCGACTCCGACTCCGACTCCGACTCCGACTCCGACTCCGACTCCGACTCCGACTCCGACTCCGACTCCGACTCCGACTCCGACTCCGACTCCGACTCCGACTCCGACTCCGACTCCGACTCCGACTCCGACTCCGACTCCGACTCCGACTCCGACTCCGACTCCGACTCCGACTCCGACTCCGACTCCGACTCCGACTCCGACTCCGACTCCGACTCCGACTCCGACTCCGACTCCGACTCCGACTCCGACTCCGACTCCGACTCCGACTCCGACTCCGACTCCGACTCCGACTCCGACTCCGACTCCGACTCCGACTCCGACTCCGACTCCGACTCCGACTCCGACTCCGACTCCGACTCCGACTCCAACTCCAACTCCGACTCCGACTCCGACTCCGACTCCGACTCCGACTCCGACTCCGACTCCGACTCCGACTCCGACTCCGACTCCGACTCCGACTCCGACTCCGACTCCGACTCCGACTCCGACTCCGACTCCGACTCCGACTCCGACTCCGACTCCGACTCCGACTCCGACTCCGACTCCGACTCCGACTCCGACTCCGACTCCGACTCCGACTCCGACTCCGACTCCGACTCCGACTCCGACTCCGACTCCGACTCCGACTCCGACTCCGACTCCGACTCCGACTCCGACTCCGACTCCGACTCCGACTCCGACTCCAACTCCGACTCCGACTCCGACTCCGACTCCGACTCCGACTCCGACTCCGACTCCGACTCCGACTCCGACTCCGACTCCGACTCCGACTCCGACTCCGACTCCGACTCCGACTCCGACTCCGACTCCGACTCCGACTCCGACTCCGACTCCGACTCCGACTCCGACTCCGACTCCGACTCCGACTCCGACTCCGACTCCGACTCCGACTCCGACTCCGACTCCGACTCCGACTCCAACTCCGACTCTGACTCTGACTCTGACTCTGACTCTGACTCTGACTCTGACTCCGACTCCCGACTCCGACTCCGACTCCTTATATGTATAATAGAAACTATTCAAATTTAATTTCGAAACAATAAATTCTACAAAACGTAATAAAGCACCTGGTATCGACCACGATATAAAATATCCGGAATTATGGTTCAGGGTGGTGAAACTCTATCTTCAAGATCTTTTCAACTTGTTAAATGATCTGTATAGGACTGAAACTATTAGTCCCTGGGCCGGCGCCGATTTCATGTGATGATTACCACATATTTTATACTTCGGGAGGCGCCTGTCCTTGACGAGCCCGAAAATATTTGTTCTGCGATTTTTCTCAAATCGGCCGCTTTTGCGTTCGGCAAGCTCCGAAAAATGCCGATTGCCCGCGATCTTGTAAATTTGCTACCACATTGTTTTTTCTTAACTGTGGGGGTTGGAAATTTGTTTTAGTATTGTATTATTTGTTTTACAAGGGCAAGCTCGTCCGACCAAAATGTGTTTGCTATTGTCGAGTCTGATAGCTGACATTTTTTTGATGTTTGGGTTGTGGGACTAGACAATAGCAGACAAACTCGGACAAGGTTACCCTCATGTTCTGAATCAAATTTCCAACCACCGTAGTTAAAAAAACACGAAAATTTCCCGGGAAATCGGCATTTTTTGGAGCTTGCCGAATGCAAAAGCGGCCAATTTGAGAAAAAGCTCAGAACAAATGTTTTCTTGCTCGTCAAGGACAGGCGCCTCACGAAGTATAAAATATGTGGTAGTCATCACATGAAATCGGCGCTGACCCAGGGACTATATGCCACAGAGCTGGAATACAGCTACGTTGATACCACTTTACAAAAATGATAAACGCAACCTATTGTGAATTGCTCTACTATCCCACATATTATAAATGATTTTTATAAATTTTTCTAGTAGGCCAACCAACTTTTCAAATTTCCAAAACGGGACATGATTGATATCACCAACTTACATTACCCTCTTCTACACTGAGCGAAATGAGCGAAGAAATTCACTTTAATACAAACAAACAGTAAAATTTGAAAAATTTAATCAATTTTATAGTATCGTATTTTGAATAGTAAAGCGCAGAGCTGTTAAACTGAATGGCAAAACAACTCTTACTGATGTGCTTGATTTTTTGTAGCACAGACGAAATGTTTCTGATCTGACAATTTGCTACAAATACATTATGGATGAAGTATGAACGAACTTCTGCAGAAATAAAATCAATTTTACCTGAACTAGCAAACCAGAGAAAGTTTTGTGCCCCCATTTACGGTTCAAATAAAAAAGTGTAGAACTGTCTCCTTTCAACGTGATTTTTTCAACAGAGTCTCTCACTTCTGGAATGCCTTATGTTCTTGGGTTTTCCCCGATGGCTTTATTCCTCAAAATTTTAAAGTTAACGTTAGTAAATTTCTTAAAGAAACTTAATTTATTTGAACATAATCCTAATCCCTAGTTTGCATGGTGTCTTCGGATATTCATAGACGTTAATTTATAATTTATTATAATCAACACTAAACATGCCTTACTTTGAATATTACTTTGAATAAAAAAAATAGGTTACATCGTAATTTGGTAATATATTTATAGACTCTAAGTTAACAAAATCCCAAATGATTTTTACTACAAACAAATTAATTTATGCGAGGTTTAAATGACGAGGATGAACTTTTAACAGAACCCGTGACGTCCATTTGAAATCCTTGATGCCAATATCATTAAAACCACCTTCAAACTTTATATAATTTAACAAAAGAGTATCGCAATAAAATAAACACTATATCAGGATAGGTTAGGCTACGAACGTTTATTTTTACGTTTATTTTTAATTTTTTTATTTTATTAATAAAAATATAAAATATTATAATTATGTAATTGATGGGAATCAATGTTAAAAAGCAAAGTACTCAAAGGGTTCCCCTGTGGAACCCCCAAACTAACCCTTAATCTAGTTCATCCCGTTAAAAGAATCTTGTTTAAAAAAAATAAATATAATTTTTATTCATTTTAATGTGAATAAAAATAATAAAACTAAAAGAAGCAGTAGTGCCTTACATGTAAGGGCAATAGAAATCCTACATTTTTATATTTCTGTTTAAACTTCCACTGATGGAATGGGGTACTTTTATACGGAGCGTTAAAGCCTTATTAATACACATTTATAAGAACGTAAATGTTTAACTATTTCATGTTTAATCATCGGCTTGTTTTATGAGTTTTTGGAGATCTCCTTGTCTTCGTTAACTGTTCCAGGTTTCCATTATTTAATCGAAGTCCTAGTACAGTTTTTGAGATTGTTGTTGTAATGAGTCCGAAGTAAGACAAGGTCAGTGTACAGAAGGGACCCCACAGGAAGGGTCGATGTTGATCGATTATGATCAATGTTGATCTACGGGTCTGACTACCCTGCGTACTCCAGTCCCTGCCATTGACATATGAGTCAGCGTGAGATATCACATACCACTGGCAATGGCAGGAGATAACATTAGCTAAGATGATATCTTAGGGTCGTTCCGGACGAACTTTAATTAGTCAACGGTAGCACTCCCAGTCTTAGCTGGGCCGCGTTCCGTAGTGGTACCGCTCGTTATCTTTTCCGAGGAATCAGACAAAAACACATAATTCTGTGTGGGCTTTGTGTCTCGATTGAGATGGTGGGTGATGCGTCTGGGGTGCGCTTCATAAGCGGGATTATTGGCAATTAGTTTTGTTTTCTGCGAATTTCTCACAATTTGTTTTTTCTCTTGTTATTTTGTTATTATTTCTTCATCTTATCATGAAATATTGGCATATGTCATATTTTATTGTATGATAAGATTTTTTACTTTGTTATGCAATTTAAAATAAAACATAAAAAAATAAAATAAACCTTTTGATATATATATATATATATATATATATATATATATATATATATATATATATATATATATATATATATATATATATATATATATATATATATATATATACATATATATATATATATATATATATATATATATATATATATATATATATATATATATATATAAATATATATATATATATATATATATATATATATATATATATATATATATATATATATATATATATTATATATATATATATAGATATATATATATATATATATATATATATATATATATATATATATATATATATATTATATATATATATGTATATTTATATATATATATATATATATATATATATATATATATATATATATATATATATATATATATATATATATATATATATATATATATATGTATATATATATATATATATATTAGGGTGCTTTTTTTTGGGCGACAATTCTTTTTTTCTGGTGCCCCACCGAAATTTTGTTGGAAATACTCAAAAAAACGTCCTCCTAAAATATGAGCTCTCAAAATTAATGTTTAGCACTCGGCCTTTGCGTTTGAATATTTTCCATACAAAATACATGTAAACTTTAGTGTTTTTTAAAAAAAAAATTACAGCTCAGCGGCATTTTATACTATTTCAAAATGGAAAAAAGCAACTAACTCAGGATTAAATTATCTACAAAAACGCTTATGGAGATGTAACTGTAACTTACACCGGTGACACAGTACAGATCACTAAAGTCAGTTTTATATGAATTTCATGTTCTTTTGTTTTTATTTCATAAATGGCTAAAGCTACAGGAAAAATGTCAATAACAAAGTTGTAGTTAATTAAATTTCCTACAAAAAACTCATAAAAACCGAATCTCTATGATTGATTTTTCTCGAGATAATAAACATTTATTATTTTAGAACTTGCGGTCTTCATAAATTGATGACGAAAATCTCTTAAAACTTAACCCCTTTTAATTTTGATTATTTTTTGTTTATAGATAGTCTTTCATAAATAAAAAAATTCGAGTTCTCTTAGAATTTTTTTTTCGACCAGGGGTCTTCACAGGGTGCCCCTCAATTTTTTGTTATTTTGTGATGTGAGTGCATTTTGACGAGCGATTGTAGAAAAACTACTGAATCGATTTTCATAAATGATATGTCGTTGAATAGGTATTAAAACAATGTTTTTAAAAATGTACACTGTTAATTTTTTGAAATAATTTTTAAGGGTGTAACATAAGAAAAAAAACGGTATAATTGAAAAAAAGATGGCATAGCCTCTTTTTTTTTTTTTTTAAACAAAATTGAAGCTTATTTTATATCTTAGAACTTGTGAAAGCTTAGGACTAGCGATATTTTTTGTTTTAAAGATAAAATTCGTTGTGCATATGACTGTCGGGAATCAGTTTTTTTTGTTCTGAAGGAAAATTATAAAAATGGCGTTATAAACTAAGAGATTTTTTTTTTATGTTAAATATCAAATATTTTATTATTAAATGAACTTTTTAAAAAGCAATTTCAGTCAAGTTCAGCAAAATTTTGCGACATTTTAATCGAAACACAATAATCGAAATATCTTTGGCAAACTCGGTCGTTGATCTGGCAACAATCAATAGTCATGTTTTGGTTGAGTTAAAATTGAACATATTTCAGTGAACACATTTATGGCAGAGTCTCTCCGGGCGGGCTTTATTCGTTCATGCCTTTTCCCTTTTAAAGATAGGAAAACAAATGACTTGTACAGTGTACTATCATCTGAAAAATTATTTATTGGGTTGTTGGTGATTTTAATTTAAAAGTAAAAAATTAAAAATAAAGTGGTGACAAAACTAAACCTTGTGGTACATCAGCGTTAGTTAATTTAGACGCAGAAGAAAAGCGCTTATTGCTATGTACATTAAATGAAGCTTATGTGGAGTTTAAAAATAAGTTTTCTCATGTGAAATAGGATTTACTAAATTCACGTCCCTTCGACCACAAGAATGTATAAAATTATCCCAAGGAGTTCATAATGTGTGCGTGTGTACCATACATCAAAATATGAAACTAATGATTCAACACTCTAAGATGTCTTGGATTACTGATGCTGCTTTCCAAAATTATAAAACATTAATTGAATTTGTTTCATGTGGTAAATTAACAGAAGATTGTCATAATTTGAAGTGCAATGAATGTTCAAAAAAACTTCAACAACTGAAAGAAAAATTACTAAATGATTTTGACGTTAAAGGAATCCTTCAAGTCAAATATCAACAATGGAATACCACTGATCGATGCAATTTGGATACTTTAATAGAAACTGTAGAAGAATTTATGAAAAAATTTATTTACCGTTTACAAATTTTGATACCACACAACTTTATAGCAAAACAACAATCTACATTCATTGAGGAAAAAAAAAAATTTAGAAGCAGGAGAGTGCTTCGTTCAAGGGGATTTTTCTGAAAACTATGGCTTCATAATTCAGAATGCGGTTCAAAGCTATTATTATAATAATTCACAAGCTACTATTCATCCATTTGTCATTTATTTTAAAAGTGCCACAAGTGGATTTGCCTTTCGAAAGTTTAATCAAAACAAAACCGATGAAAACCTTAGACAGTACCGTAAAGAGAGAAATTTATGTCGTAAGTTAATAGATGAAGAGAAACATCTATTTAATAGGAAAAAAGCATCTAAATTCGCAGAAAATCCGACTGCTTCACGCAATTTCTATAAAGCCGCAAAGGCTGTCCAAAGCAACTTTTGTAAATCTTCCCTACCGCCTCTTGTTAATAGAGATGTCCCTATCATTGATCCAAAATAGAAAGCTAATTTGCTTGGGCATTATTTCTCTTTAAATTCTACTTTAAAAGAACCTAATTTCTAGCCTAAACCTATTTCTAAAGTTTCTTATAAAATGAGGCGGATAATTTTTCGGAAAAACATTGTTCGAAAAATGCTTTTGAAAATCAATACTAACAAGGCAACAGGCCCTGATTTTATTCCTCCGATTATACTTAAAACATTTGCTAGGGAGCTAGCACCAATATATTTGTCATATAAGAAAGGAATTTTTCCTGAAATTTGGAAAATGGCTAGTGTACAGCCAGTTTCAAAAAATGGCAGTAAGACTGATCCTACGAATTACAGACCCATTTCAATTTTATCGGTAGTTGCTAAAATTTTTGAGAAATATGTCAATTTTCATTTAATGAGCTTCTTAGAGTCTTCCAAATTAATTAATGAGAGACAATATGGATTTCGAAATGGAAGAGCGACGGGAGATTTGCTGTCTTTTGTCACTCATATCTGGAACAAGTCGCTTGAAAACTTTGGAGAAACATTCGGTGTTGCTCTTGATATTTCCAAGGCATTTGACAAAGTTTGGCATAACAACCTTATATGCAAATTGAGATCCTATGGTTTAGACGGGCAGCTTATATCTTGGACACAGAGCTTTATATCTGATCGAAAATTTCGGGTCAATGTTGACGGTGTATCATCGAATACTTTTTCAACTAATGCAGGAGTTCCTCAGGGTTCCGCTTTGTCACCAACTCTTTTTCTTATCTATATTAATGATTTGTTGGACTGAACGGTTCATCCTATACATAGTTTTGCTGATAATAGCACGCTTCATGCGTCTCATGAAGCACCTAAATTATATACACCCTTAGCGCTTAGTGAGTGTAGGTCAAAATTGATAGATTCCCTTAACACTGATCTTAAAACAATTATGGATTGGGGTATTGCTAACAGTGTTGAATTCAATACAAGCAAAACACAGGTTTGTCATTTTTCTAGGATAACGACACCCAATCTTTTTCCATTAACGTTTGGCCCCAAACATCTTTTAGAGAATGAGTCTGTCAGACTTCTAGGAGTTGAGATTGAAAATAATATGAAGTGGAATTCTCATATTTTTAATCTGGCTAAGAATGCTGTTCAAAAGTTAGGTTTTTTGGGGCGATGTCGTAAGTTTTTCGATAGCGAACAACTTCTTTTAGTTTATAAATCTTTTATACGTCCCTGCATGGAATACTGTTCTCACATATGGGGTGGAGCTTACTTGAGTAGTCTCAACTGCCTTGATTCTGTACAGCGTAGAGCTATTAAACTCATTGGTAACCCAAGTCTTACTAACGGTCTTGATTCCTTGCAGCACAGAAGAAATGTTGCTGATTTGACTATATTTTATAAATATATTATGGATGAACGAGCTTCTGAAGAGATCAAATCGATTTTACCTAAATCAGCAAACCTTTCGCGTCACACCAGAGCAAACGTAGCAGCGCATCCCTTTACAGTTCAAATAATTAGGTGTAGAACTGTAGCCTTCCAACGTGACTTTTTCAACAGAGTCTCTCATCGTTGGAATGCCTTACCTTCCTGGGTTTTCCCTGATGAATTTAATCCTTAAGGCTTTAAAGTTAACGTTCATAAATTTCTCAGAGAATCCTAATTTGCATTCCATTCTTATCCCTAGTTAGCATGGTATCTTCGGATATTCAGAGACGTTAATTTATAATTTATTATAATTAACACTAAACATGCCTAACTTTGAATAAAAAAAAAAAAAAAAGTGAATATATACAGCACCGAAGTTTTATACTCATTTCGGATATAAACGATCACAACAGTACTACAGTCCATCTTTTCATTACAAAACTTATTGAATTCATCAAAACGGATATAAATTCTAATATTACAAAAATAATTTTTAACACTGACGGTGCACCTTCTCAATACAAAAATAAACATAACCTAATTAACTTATGCCACCATAAAGAAGACTTTAAGGTTGACGCTGAATGGCATTTTCATGCTACCAGCCATGGAAAGGGACCTTGTGATGGAATTGGTGGTACACTGAAGCGTGCTGCACACCGTTATAGTATGGCGAGCGAAGATAATATGATATAATATGATATAATATGATACACCAAAAAAACTTTTCGAATGGGCTTTAAAATGGGAATCTACCATGAACTTTGGATACGCCGATAAAAATGAATATCAATTAACAAAAGAAAAATTACAAAATCGATATAAAAATGCGATTACTATAAGTCGAACTCAAAAATTTCATTCTTTTGTACCAGTAGATACTAAGACAATAAATGCAAAAATGTTTTCCAACTCAAAAGAAACTTTTGAATGTAAAATAAGTAAATAATTTTTAATAACTATATTTATTTTCACATATATAATTTGTATGATATTTTAAAAAGTTTATTCAATAATAAAATATTTGTAATTTAATGTTGAAAAACAATCCTTTACTTTATGATTCCATAATAACATAAAACGAACATAATACTTCTCCAGTCAAAAGTTCCTAAATAGATTTAGTTGTTTATACGGCTTTTTTGTTTGCAGTCAAGACTGTCAAATTATTTTTTATAAGAGTGACAAATGATTACTAAAAGTGATAAATAAACATTTCATTTTTTATGCCATCTAATACAAAGAAAATAATTGCAGAAGTGCTTTCCTATTCAAAAGAAACTTCTGTTTGTAAAATAAGTAAATCATTTTTAACAATTGTATTTATTTTATTTATTGTACTACATATATAATTTTTATAATATTTTAAAAAGTTCATCTAATAATAAAATATTTGATATTTAACATAAAAAAAAAATCTCTTAGTTTATAACGCCATTTTTATAATTTTCCTTCAGAACAAAAAAAACTGATTCCCGACAGTCATATGCACAACGAATTTTATCTTTAAAACAAAAAATATCGCTAGTCCTAAACTTTCACAAGTTGTTAGATATAAAATAAGCTTCAATTTTGTTTAAAAAAAAAAAAAAAAAAGAGGCTATGCCATCTTTTTTTCAATTACACCGTTTTTTTCTTATGTTACACCGTTAAAAATTATTTCAAAAAATTAACAGTGTACATTTTTAAAAACTTTGTTCTAATAATACCTATTCAACGACATATCATTTATGAAAATCGATTCAGAAGTTTTTCTACAATCGCTCGTCAAAATGCACTCACATCACAAAATAACAAAAAATTGAGGGGTACCCTGTGAAGACCCCTGGTCGAAAAAAAAAATTCTAAGAGAACTTGTACTTTTTATTTATCCAAGACTATCCATAAACAAAAAATAATCAAAATTAAAAGGGGTCAAGTCAAAACGATGTTGAATCTTCGTGAAATTGCTCATATATATATATATACAGGGTGATTTTTTTTAACCTGAAACTTTCAAATATCTCGAAAAATAAGCACTCTACGGAAAAAATTTCCATACCCAAAATTTAATCATTCCGCAGGGGAAACACATTAGTGCAAAAAAAAAGTCCCCCACCCCCTCTCTTTGTAGGTGGGCGGGGGTAACTTTGAATCTAAAATAGGAACCCCATTTTTTTATTGCAAATACGGATTTTACGGCTAAAAGTACGTACGATTTGACTAAAAATTTTGTTCGATTCATGATAGAGGTAAATTGGCCGGCCAGATCACCAGATCTTACTTCGCCAGATTTCTTTTTGTGGGGCTATCTCAAAGAGAAAGTTTACAAACAAAAACCAACAACATGTGAGAATATGATTGAGCGAATCAAAAATGCTTGTGCCGAAATTCAAGCAAACACACATCTCTGTTGTTTATACAGTCATTTGAAGAGCGGATTAATAAGTGCATTGAAGTCGAAGGCCATCATTTTGAACACTTATTTTAAGCTAAAATTTATTTATTCACCAGCCATTTACATTAATAAACTTTTTACAATGAAAACGTGATCTTTTTTATTTCAAATGTATTACAAAATCGTAGGCATATGTTAGTAAAAGAAATCGAAAAAATTGAATTTCGTCGATTACAGCGCCATCTATCATGAATCGAACAAAATTTTTTTAGTCAAATCGTACGTACTTTTAGCCGTAGAATCCGCATCTGCAATAAAAAATTGGGGTTCCTATTTTAGATTCAAAGTTACCCCCGGCCACCTACAAAGAGAGGGGGTGGGGGACTATTTTTTTGCACTAATGTGTTGCCCCGCAGGATGGTTAAATTTTGAGTATGGACATTTTTTCCGTAGAGTGCTTATTTTTCGAGATATTTGAAAGTTTCAGGTTAAAAAAATCACCCGGTATATATATTTGGGGTATTCCATGTCAAATCGACCACTTTTGACCCGACCTCTCTCGGTTTGGTTGAAACTTTTTAATCTTTTTGTACCCCAGTAATTATATGTCTTACAGTTTTTTTTTAATTTTTCACCAAACCCAAAAAATGTTATGAATTTTCTAATAAAATAGCTATTTATCTTTCAAATGCCCATGGTTTTGTCAATAATTCCTTAAAAGCGACGCGCTTTTTTTTGACATTGTTGTAATTAAATATAATTTTTAGGAAAAAAAACAAAAAAAATTTTCGATGTCTTTTTTCATGCAATTTTTTAGTTTTTTGAGAAAAAACATCAATTTTTCAAAAAGCGACACTTTTCATTTTTTTTATATGTTTTTTTATTTTTTAACTTTGAATTATTCTTTAGTTAATGCCATTAGAACTAGAGTGGGCCGACTTGGCTTTCTATTTCATTTTTTAATTAAAAATATTGTTGTTTTTATTTATTTATATACAGAGTGATTTTTTTTACCTGAAACTTTCAAATATCTCGAAAAATAAGCACTCTACGGAAAAAATGTCCATGTTCAAAATTTAATCATTCTGCGGGGGAAACACATTAGTGCAAAAAAATAGTCCCCCACCCCCCCTCTGTGTAGGTGGGTGGGGGTAACTTTGAATCTAAAATAGGAACCCTATTTCTTATTGCAGATACGGATTCTACGGCTAAAAGTACGTACGATTTAAATAAAAAATTTGTTCGATTCATGATAGATGGCGCTATAATCGACGAAATTCAATTTTTTCGATTTCTTTTACTAAGAACATATGCCTACGATTTTGTAATACATTTGAAATAAAAAATATCACGTTTTCATTGTAAAAAGTTTATTAATGTAAATGGTTGGTGAATAAACAAATTTTAGCTTAAAAGATGTGTTCAAAATGATGGCCTTCGACTTCAATGCACATATTAATCCGCTCTTCAAATGACTGTACACAACTGAGAAGTGTGTCTGCTTGAATTTCGGCACAAGCATTTTTGATTCACCCAATCATATTCTCACGTGTTGTGGGTTCTTGTTTGTAAACTTTCTCTTTGAGATAGCCCTACAAGAAGAAATCTGGTGAAGTAAGATCTGGTGATCTGGCAGGCCAATTTACATCTATCGTGAATCGAACAAAATTTTTAGTCAAATTGTACGTACTTTTAGCCGTAGAATCCGTATCTGCAATAAAAAATTGGGGTTCCTATTTTAGATTCAAAGCTACCCCCGCTCACCTACAAAGAGGGGGGGTGGGGGACTATTCTTTTGCACTAATGTGTTTCCCCCGCGTCAAGATTAAATTTTGAACATGGACATTTTTTCCGTAGAGTTCTTATTTTTCGAGATATTTGAAAGTTTCAGGTTAAAAAAATCACTTGGTATATGGGACGGGCCACTGCTGCGACCGAAATTGGGGGTGGTTTAAAAAAACGTGAGATGGCTCAAAATTTTTGTATTGAAGTATTCTTTCTAATGACAGGTAACGTTTTAGAATTTTTCTAAATGATGGGGTCAAAGTGAAGGGTTAATCTCGACATATTTCAACATCGTACGTGGAAGCTAGTTACTAACACGTAATAAAAATTTTTAGAATTAGATTGTTAATTTAAAAATGATTGGTAGGAGTACGATATTTAAAAATTTATATAATTGATAAAAAAAATTAAAAATGGCGGCTTCAAAATGGCGCCAACTCATCAAATTTGAATTTTTACTACCGAAAACGTTTATTTTTTACCATTCTACGGCATGAAAACTATTATTTAGGTTTCGAAATAGTTGTAACAACAATTTTTCAAAGAATATCAATAATTATTCAAAATGGCTGGCGCAAAATATCATCATTTTTAATAATTTCGCGGGTATATGTCCAAAAATAAACTTTTTGTAAAAATTAAACGAATTTCGTAAAAAACAAAACAAACCCGTATGTACTTTTATCTCTAAAGTCATAATTGAGTTATTTTTTACTCTTCCAAGGATTATTTTTGTTTTTTGTCTAAAGTTGATTTTTTTTAAACAGAACTGTATCGGCTATTTTAAATTATAATTGAAATTAATTGATAAATTGATGTTACAACTATTTAAAAACCTAAATGATAGTTTTCAAGCCGTAGAAGGGTAAAATATAAGCTTCTTTTGTTAGTAAAAATGCAAATTTGATGAGTTGGAGCCATTTTGAAGTCACCATTTATATTTTTTTTAATCAATTATATAAATTTTTAAATATCGTACTCCTGCAATCATTTTTAAATTAACAATCTATTTCTAAAAATTTTTATTACGTGTTAGTAACTAGCTTCCACGTACGATGTTGAAATATGTCGAGATTAACCCTTCACTTTGACCCCACCATTTTGAAAAATTCTAAAACGTTACCTGTTATTAGAAAGAATACTTCAATACAAAAATTTTGAGCCATCTCACGTTTTTTTAAACCACCCCCAATTTCGGTCGCAGCAGTGGCCCGTTTGAGGTGGATCGTCCCATATATATAAATAAATAAAAACAACAATTTTTTTAATTAAAAAATAAAATAGAAAGCGAAGTCGGCCCACTCTAGTTCTAACGGCATTAACTAACGAATAATTTAAAGTTAAAAAAAAAAAAAAAAAAAAAAATGAAAAGTGTCGCTTTTTGAAAAATTGATGTTTTTTCTCAAAAAACTAAAAAATTGCATGAAAAAAGACATCGAAAATTTTTTTTGTTTTTTTTCCTAAAAACTATATTTAATTACAACAATGTCAAAAAAAAGAGCGTCGCTTTTAAGGAATTTTTGACAAAACCATGGGCATTTGAAAGATAAATAGCTATTTTATTAAAAAATTCATAACATTTTTTGGGTTTGGTGAAAAATTTAAAAAAAAACTGTAAAACATATAATTACTGGGGTACAAAAAGATTAAAAAGTTTCAACCAAATCGAGAGGGGTCGGGTCAAAAGTGGTCGATTTGACGTGGAATACCCCATATATATATATATATATATATATATTAGGCATGACCAGATATGTATGAACAATTTTCAAACCATCTTTTTCTTCGCTCCCACCGGCTAATTATGTTCCATTTGACTCGAATATGAACTATATCAAGTTTTATTGAAATCGGAAAATAATTACCCACCGCGCAGTGGCGTCGAAGATAAGAAAATTAGTAGAATAATAGGATTTTTTATTTTTATCAGATATAATTATCTTAAAACATAATATGTGTCATAATTTTGATTTTTTTTATTAAAAGCTAATTAATTAACGATTCTAACGAGCCCAAGTATGTAGAAATCGATCTTAGAAAAGCGATTTACCTTAATTTTTCTTCTTACATATACGAAAATTCACTAATTCATAATAATCTTTTTTCAAAGAAAAAAATTAATTTTTATGGTTAAATTTATAATAACTTTTCATTCAAAAGCAATATTTTTCCAAAAGAAATCAATAAAATAAATTAGATTTATTGTATGATGGATATTTGCATCTGTAGTTTTCGACCACCTGAATGGTGTATTGTGTACCTTCCTCGTCTTTAGTTAGAATGCTGTTGGATTCCGATTCAACAACTTAAAACCGAGTTCGGCGGTATCATTAACAACATGCAAACTTTGGCAAAACAACGTGGCTTTGACGAAATCCTCATTCCGATGGGTCATGTAGCAAAAAATCAATACAAATTCTAAATCGATTAAAAAAACTCTGAGTTTTTTCTGTGACAAAATCTTCTGTGCTGGGACCTAAAGGTTTTGAACCATTTTTCGTTTTTCATCAAACGAAATCTCTGGGTCGAAAAAAGCCAAGCCAATATTTGCTTCCGTTAAATAGTGAAGATGATAACAAATTTTGTTCAACATTTCTTCTGAAACTCTTTGGTCAATTTTGATGAAATCCAAATCCTGATATGAGGCTGCTGTTCCATCTATGCATTTGAACCAAATTTTTTCATACAACATAATCAGAAAAATGCAAACGTCTCGAAAGACTGCAAATGGCGTGACTTGTCGGACCTGGGCGTTTGAATTTGTAATTCTCAATGATTTCGCCAAGAAAAATCAATGTAACTTCCAAAAATTCTTTATATTCGCTGCGTGGGTGTGATTTTTCCAACTCTTCATGACAAAAAATTACTAGAGCTTCTCACGAGTGTTTTGGAATTTTCTTTTCCAGTTTTTTGTCCGATATTCCATTTTTGAACATTGTTGGATTAGTTTTACCACCGTCCCATGCCTTCTGAAATTTGTTGAGCAGATAAACATCGGGTGCTGTGGTCTTTCCAAATTTGAGATCATAAACAGCCCGTAGTTTAATCTCCTGTATGTGATGACGACATGGGAATCGAATCAAGTTGTGGTCAATCTTTTTTTCCACCTTTTTCTGTTCCAGCGTTACTTGATGTCGTGTCGTAACACATGGCTTCGACTTTATCAGTAAGATCCCATTCTTCAAGGCATTCATATATCGCATTCGCAATCGATAAGTCGCTCTGTTCTTTGCATTATGGAACTGTTAATAACTTCTCAATATTACCAAATGTTACTATGGTTGGCAAACGATCTACTTTACCATGTCCAGTTAATTCTGCTAGCAATGTATCCAAAAATTAAAATTTGTGTTACTCAAACAAAGTCTAAATCTAACATAAAAATTTATTTTTTCTGAATTTTCGCAGAAATTTTTTTTTTGATTTAAGAAGAAGAAATTCGATAAAAACGCTTTCCTAAGATCAATTTCTACATACTTAGGCTCGTTGGAATCGTAAAGTAATTAGCTTTTAATAAAAATTCAAAATTATGAGATATATTATATTTTAAGATCTGATAAAAATAAAAATCCTATTATTCTGCTAATTTTCTTATCTTCGACGCCACTGCGCGGTGGGTAATTATTATCCGATTTCAGTAAAACTGCATACACTTCATTTTCGAGTCAAAAGAAACATAATTAGCCGGTGGGAGGGATGAAAATAACAAATTCATAAGTTAGGTCATGTCTAATATATATATATATATATATATATATATATATATTATATATATATATATATATATATATATATATATATATATATATATATATATATATATATATATATATATATATATATATATATATATATATATATATATATATATAAAATTTTAAAATGCATGCTCAAAACATCTGTGGATTGAACGCTAACCTTGACCACGTGCAACATCATCTTGAGCACGACAAACCGAACATTCTATTCCTTACAGAAACACAAGATTCTGAAAATTTTCTCTTTACAGAATCTCTTAATTACAGCTATGGGCTGGAATCAGCTTACAAACTCCATCAGGGCGTATGCGCATTCATTCATGAGAGTGTTGCGTATACACGCTTTCCAAATTTTGAACTACACGGTGATGGCTTCAATACATTGGTTTTAAAGAATTGTCTTCCAGAAATTACCTTTTTTACAAAAGCTTTATTCCGGTCCCCCAACAAACGTAACCCAAACTTTTTTAATTTACTGACAAAAATTGTGGACGAAATTAGAGCAAAGTCCCCTAACTGTGAAGTTATAGTTACCGGTGACTTCAATGTCCGCAACAAATCATGGTTGGAATACTTCAAATCGACCGATAATGTTGACAATAGTGGAAAACTGGCAGAAATTTTTGCCGCGTCTCAGGGCCTATTCCAAATTGTTAAAAACCCAACTTTCACTCCCCGTAATGGCGGTGATAATAGTTTTCGTTAAGATCTGTATCTTACCACAATGCCAGATATTACGAGTGTCGATGTCGCAAAAGGTAGTAATGGAAACTCTGATCATTATTTAATCTCATTTACTTAAAACTTTTCCATGGTTTCCCTTTTGACCGTCATTGTTTTTACACTGACAATGTAAATGTTTCTGCTCAAAATTTTACAGAAACCATTCAATTTGCTATAAATAAATTTTTCCTTTTCTCCATAGTAAAACCCAAACAAAAATACTTGTATTCGAAAGCTGCCAAAACGGCACTTAGAAACAAACGTAGATCATTTAATATTTGGATTCATAAAAAAACTCTCGCTAATCAATCTCAATATCTAAAGGCCAACATAATATGTAACCAGATTATCTCAAAGGAAAAGTCTGAAATTAACAGAGCGAAAGCTTCAAAACTTACGTCTATATCTATTTCTGACAAGAATTTCTACAGTACCATTAATTCTTTAAATTCTGGTACAAAATTTTCTATTCTCACTATTTTTGATGGTGATTTAATCGCCAATAATTCCGCAAGAAAGGAATCTTATTTGCTGAACGCTTTGCTCTGAATTCGACTGTTTTGGAAACTCCTAAAGAAATGCCCCAAGTCTTCAGGAGTTAATATGAATGAACTTCACTTCAAACCCAAAATAGTCACTAAACTTTTAAAGGGGTTAAACATCAACAAAACCTCAGGAATGGACAATATTCCACCCATTATTTTAAAAACCTTTTCCAAAGAACTTGCACCAATTTTGACTAAAATTTTCTACCTATCCTACTAGTGGTATATTTCCCTCGTACTGAAAGTTGGCAAATGTTCAGCCCGTCCCCAAAAAGGGACCAAAATCCGATATCTCAAATTATAGGCCAATAGCTTTACTATCGGTCCCATCCAAAGTCTACAAGCATTATATTAATACACACATTTCAAAATTTCTGGAAGCAAATCATTTAATAGCCGACATTCAATACTATTTTCGAAACAACAGATCAACTACCGATCTATTAAGCTATGTGGCGCATTGTTGGAACAGCATACTTGATAAAGGTGGTGAAACATACGTCATCGCTTTAGACATCTCCAAGGCATTCGATCGAGTCAAGCACGCCAACTTAATCAACAAGCTAGTTGCGTATGGTATTCATCCCAATGTTGTGAAGCTGATTTAAAATTTTCAATTCAACCGATACATTTTGGTCTCCTTAGACGGATTTTCTTCTGAGTCTAAACTAATTAACGCTGGTGTACCTCAAGGCTCAGAATTGTCCCCAACCCTATTTTTGATTTATATCAACGAACTGTTGAAAATCACCAGCAACCCAATAAATAGTTTTGCAGATGATAGTACTCTGCACAAGTTCTTTCAAGTTTCTTCCTTCAAAAGGTAAAATGCACGAACGAATTAATCCCGCCCGGAGAGACGATACCATAAATGTGAATAAGGACCTAAAAAAAGTCGACGATTGGGGTGACCAAAACCTGGTCAATTTCAACTCTACCAAAACACAGCTGTTGATTGCTTCCAGATCAAAGACCGAGTTCCCAAAAGATATTTTATTCAGTATGTGTGATAAACCAATGGGTGAATCTAAAAACATTCGTTTATTGGGTGTCACAATATCAAATGACCTACTCTGGATTGATCATGCAATGGCGATGGCAAGAAGCGCGTCTTAAAAACTTGCTCTCCTAAATAGAAGCAAAAATTGTTTCACTCCAAACCAATGGCTCCATGTTTATAAGTCCTATATTCGTCCCTAAATACTGTACTGTAAAGTACTGTTGTCAAGTTTGGGGTGCTGCTTCTGTTTCCATTTTGGCCATATTGGACTCTGTTCAAAAGAGGGCTATACTAATTGTGTGTGATCGAGCTTTGGCATCAAAACTTGATTCCCAACATCGTTGCACTGTTGCTGACCTCGTTGTTTTTTACAAATATTGTCATCAACAGTGCTCAGATGTAGTCAGCGGCATCATGCCTCAATCTTATTCTTACCTCCGTTCCACTCGGCAATCGGCTACCGCAACCAATCAAACGATCGAGATCCCACGCTGTCATACTGGCAGATCGCAGAAACACTTCTTTGTCCGAATTGCAAACAAATGGAATAGTTTGCCGGAATCCATTGTCTTACTTTTAGTTGACTTCTATCCGCAGAGGTTTAAAATAAGCGTTCATAAATACCTTGGAACCCAGGTTGTTGTAGGACCTAGGTCTTAAAAGGTATTTGTGTGTTGTTGTGACACATATTCTAAACTCTATAACACAACACATTTTATTTAAAAAAAAAAAATTTAACGCCGTCATCTTGCAAAAATCTTAAGTAACAAGAAATCGATATAACTAAATAACTATATTTAACTTTTGTTTGTTTATTTTACAATTATTTTCCCCTATTTATTGTATTAATAAAAAAAATTAATTCAATTCAAAGGTCCTTACTACAAATACTGTTTTATTTTGTTTTTTATTATTTCGAACTAATCCATATTTATAATATTTTTATTTTAATAAAAGGATAATAATAATAATAATATGGATAACAAGAAAATATGAAATTCTATTAAATTTTTATTGTGTGTCAAGAAGGACACTTGACTTAATAAATAAATAGAGGATTATATCTTGTAGTGTAGAAAAGAATATTATTTACTTTTTAAGTTGATTTTAAGTTTAGGAATTAGGATTTTTTTTTGTTTGAATATGATATGCATTCTGGAGAGAGAGATTACAAGGGTTCGTTTAATACAAAAAAATAATATTTTGATTATAATTTTTGTTTTGTTTGTTTGTTTCCGGGATTTCTGTTTAAAATTATGATATTTTATTAATTTAAAACTATATGAGGGTTGCATCTTTATAACAGGCACGAGATATATGTTGGATCTTAATGACTTCATTTAAACGTATTTTAAACAAATCAAATCTTATTTTATTTTTCTCCCTTAAACGACGACTACCTTGGATCGATCCCTTACCAAAATAAATTCCATAAATCATGAGAATTTTTTTTGTAATTGATTTTTTTTTTTGATTGTTTTTTTTTCTTTTTCAATTGACATCAGTTTGTTTGTCGATTTTTTTATTTTAAATCAAAAATAAAAGAAAATTCTCATTAAAATAATAGGAAAAAAAATAACAATAAAAAACATAAATAACCAAGAAATCGCGATGTAGAAAAACATTAAGAAAACAAAAGAAAAATATCATGCCAGCAGTCGAATAGTCAAATTGAAATAATTGTTTTGTTATTTGTCATTGGATTTATTTTGATTTCTTATAGAAAAGTTGTTTTTTGTAAGGGTTACGATTATTGAAGTTAAGACTCTGTGTGATATTTCTCTTTGAATATTTATTATTTGAAACTTTAATTAGCTTGGGAGAGTTTTTTCTTAAGTTTAATCAAATAGTTTTCCTCCCTTAGTAGTACAACAGGTTTAAAGTTTTAAATATTTTTCTCACAATTAAAATTTTTTGTTTTACTTTTATATGATTTAACTAAAAAGTATGCGCCAGACCTCTTTGGAAACATTTATGTGGAGGTTCTGTTACGTTAAAAAAATGGAATATCGTGTTAATTTCAATATTTATAGTAGAAAAATATAGAATAGCCTTCTGGGAAACTGAAACAGCATTTGGCTAGGCAAAATTGATGATTGTAAAAATCCATTTGTGACTATCCTCACTAATAATATCTTGTCCACTAACAGTTTTGGTATGAAAGGGAACATTTTCACAATTATTTAGAGTTACACGATACACATGCTTTTGTATTTATTTATTTATTTATTCATTATTATATTTTAGACTGTGGAGTCAATTTTTTTTGTTTTAAATAAAATCTGTTGTGTAAAAGGAATTCTAAGTGCCACAACAACACATATAAACCATTCAAGGCCTTGGGTCTCAACTACACCGTTCTGTACCTGCACAGCTGGTGACCGATTGGAAATAGATTTTATAGTTTATGGGATAGGATACAATACGTTTTCTATCCACACTATTCTAAGCGTTAGCCATCATTAGCAAAACTATGGATTTGATGAATCGTTGAATTCAGCAAGTCAATATAGATAAGAAAAAAAATTTCAGTACTCTCAATAGCGCCTGCATTAGTTGAAAATATATCTGATAAAAAACCTTATACATTGACTTGAAATTTACGCTTAGGTATAAAGCTCTAAAACCAGGAAATAAGTTGCTCGTCTAAGTCATTGCATCTCAATTTTTATATAAGATTATTGAGTTATACTTTTTTGTATTTTTTTAATATATCAATTAAACAGAACTGAAAGTCTCACCATGATTTTCAAGCGACCTGTTCCAGACAGACTTGTCTGACAAAGAAAGTTAATCTCTCGGCACTCTTTCTTTCGGCGAAAGCCGTATTGTCTTCATTAAATATTTTTGACGGCTTAACTAAGAATTAATGTTTTCTCTAATATTTTAGCTACAATCGACCAGTATGATATGAGTTTGTCATTTGTTGGAACCGGTTTCGTACATATTTTGGAACACACATATCAAAATTTTGGCAAAACAATTATTTAAAATCTGATAGCCAATACGGGTTTCTAAACATAATATTAACAACTGATCTATTGAGCTATGTAGTCCATCGTTGGTACAGCATAACAGCATAATTGATAAAAGTGGTGAAATATTCGTTATCGCATTAGACATCTGAATACGGCTTTCGAAAAGGAAGAGCAACGGGAGATTTGCTTTCGTTTGTTACTCATCTTCGGAACAAATCCCTTCAAAACTTTGGTGAGACTTTCGGTGTTGCTCTTAATATTTCCTCAAAGAGGAAAGAGTTCCTCAAGGTTCCGCTTTATCTCCAACCCTTTTTCTTATCTATATTAATGACTTGTTGGTTTCAACAATTAATTCTATCCATAGTTTTGCCGATGATAGCACTCTTCATGCATTTCATGCTGCACCTAGATTATATTCACCATTAGCGCTTAATAACTGGAGATCAAATTTGATAGATTCATTAAACGTTTATCTTAAAACTATTTTTGATTGGGGTATTGCTAACAGTGTTGAATTCAATACGTCCTAAACTCAAGTTTGCCATTTTTCAAGATTTTCAAGACCTAACCCTTTTCCATTGAAATTTGATTCCAATGATCTGATGCAGGAAGAGTCCGTGAAACTTCTAGGAGTTGAGATTGAAAATCATATGAAATAGAATTCCCATATTTTTAGCGCGGTTCAAAGACTGGGGTTTTTAGGACGATGTCGTAAGTTTTTCAATAGTGAACAGCTTCTTTTAATATACAAATCTTTTATACGTCCCTGCATGGAATATTGTTCTCATATATGGGGTGTAGCATACTTACGTAGTTTGAAGTATCTTGATTCTATACAGTGGAGAGCAGTTAAATTATTTGGTAGCTCAAATCTTACTAATGACCTTGATTCCTTGCAGCGTAGAAGAAATGTTGCTGATTTGACGATTTTCTACAAATATATCATGGATGATCGGGTTTCTGAAGATATCAAATCGATTTTACTTAAGTCTGCAAACCTATCGCGTCATACCAGAGCATCTGTAGCAGCCCTCCTTTTACGGTTCAAATAATTAGATGTAGAACTGAAGCCTTCACTCAAAACACGATATGTTTGCCTCAAACACTTTTTGCAGGAAACAAGAAAAGTGTTTGGGAGTATTGTTTATGCCAAATAATATTATTGTTTAGGGAAAATATTATTTCTTTTTGCTGCAAATGTTCTTATATTTTGGAGCAAACAAAAATTGTTTAGAACAAACAAAATTGTTGTTTTCTATACACAAGAAATGTTTGTCATCAGTGATATAAAGCTTTTGTGGCAAACATTTATAACATAAAAAGTGTTTGCGAAAAATACTATAATATTTAGTCCAAACAATAATTTGTATATACTACGAACGATACCATGTGATAAGTGTTTATCTCAAGTGACTTCAATATTTTTGAATCAGCTGAATTTATATGGTGTAAAAGAAAAAACAACTCAAATTTTTTAAAACATTTTATATTTTTATTATAACGGGTTTTTGTTTATTATTACATTATTACTATTTACAATGCTTTTAATTATTTTAATATTTTAATAATTTTTTATATAATCAATTATGAGTTTTTAATTTTCCAATTTCTCAAATGGAATAGATAGAAAATAAAAAGTATGTATAGTTAAAAATACTTGCAAGTGTGGATCAATTGTCTCTTAAGATTGGCAGCATAAAAATTCAATTCATTCATTTTTAATTTTCAATACTGGCGTATCTTTTTACTGATGAGTTACGAGCACTCCATGTTTTTATTTTATATTGTGTAGTTCAATCCATTTAAATTGCTGGCAATGCTCCAAATTAGAGGAAATGCTTCAAAATATTCCTTCTTCATGCGTTTATAGTAAACATGTAGATTTTATATAAAATACTATCCATTCATCTAACTTTGGCAAAATATGTGGTTGTATAGCCTACATATAATTAATAAAATATATTGATAATAAATTCACACATAAACACAATAAAATTTTTTATAAAAATATGAACTCACCTAATTTTATACACTTTTATTTTACTATATCAGCAACTCGTAAAATGTTTACAGAAATAATTATTTTGATAAGTTAAATAGGTTTAAATTATTAAATAGTTTTTGGAAACACTTTTTCCTTAAGCCGCAATTAGACTATTGCAGAACTCTGCAATATTTCTGCAATGGTAGTGTGTAAAATATTCATTGCAGAAAAGTTTGGCAATGAACTCATTTTAAAACATTGCAGTGACTCATTGCAATGTTTTGCAATGAGTTAATTGCCAAACTTTTCTGCAATGAATATTTTACACACTACCATTGCACGACTATTGCAGAAATTCCAGTGGCCGAGTTCTGCAATAGTCTAATTGCAGCTTTATACATTTTTTCAATTTTCACCAAAACATTTTTTGAAATAACAATTAATTTAAATTTTATTATAACATATTAAATTTTAAAACCAAACTTCTTTACTTCATCATTTTAACAATACAAATGACAAAGAAATAAATACAATTTCATAAACTAAAAAGTTTACTCAAACGACAATTTTTTACTACAGACATTTGTTGTTTACGATAAACACTTCTTTACCATATAATTTAACCCCAAGAATCGAAGTGTTTGTAGCGAATGATTTCATTGTTTAGGAGAAACTATTTGTTTTGAGTCTTCAGTTTATTAGAGACAAACACCTGAAATGTTTGAACTGAACACTAAATTGTTTGTATCAGATAATTAAAAAATATTCTTTTTTCGTTCAAACAGTATTTTGAACGTATTGTTTGTAGCAAAAAATTTTGGTTTGTAATCAATAATAAATGTTTACTACAAAATATTTTTGTTTCTAGCAAACATAAGAAAGTTTGCCGCAAATATTTTTAAAACATTCTTTTTTTTCAGTGTTCCAACGTAACTTTTTCAACAGAGTCTTTCATCTCTGGAATTCGTTACCTTCGTGGGTTTTTCCTGATAACTTTAATCCATAAAAGTTTAAGGTCGTCGTTCATAAATTTCTCAAAGAAACTTAATTCTCAATCGATTCTAATCCCTAGTTGGCATGGTATCTTCGGATATTCAGAGACGGTTATATATAATTAATTATATTAACACTAAACATGCCTAACTCTCAATAAAAAAAAAAGAAAAGCATTTTATTGAATCTGGCATGCCAACTTCATCAACAAGCTCTATTCGTACGGATTTAACTCCGTTCCGTAGTCGTAAAGTTGATTCAAAATTGTCTCACTGACCGCAACATTTCAGCATCCATCGAAAGTTTTTCTTCTGAGTCTTAATTAATTAACTCTGTTGTACTCCAAGACTCAGTTTTATTCCCTACTCTATTTTTAATTTACATCAACAACCTGTTGAAAATAACCAGTAATCCGGCGAATAGTTTTTTAGATGAAAGTACATTGCACAAGTCATTAGTTCCTGTTTCTGCAAAGGTAAATCCACAAACAAATAAAGCCTGGAGAAACGTTGCTATAAATGTTAACGAGGACTTAGAACTCACCAACTGGGGTGACAAAAATTTAGTCAACTTTAACTCCATCAAAACACAATTATTGATTGTTTCCAGAACATATACCGAGTTCCCCAATGACATTTCTATTAGTATGTGTGACGAACAAATAGCCTCCCCAATAGTTTAATAGACAAAAAATTATCCACAAAATAATCCACAGAAATTTAAAAAAAAAGCGTTCAACAACACCTCAGATTGCATGTTGTTATGGGACCCAGGCTTAAAAGGTATCTTTGTATTGTTGTGACACATATTGTAATTCCTATAACACAACACTTTTTATAAAATAAAATAGTTCTTTGGCCTTCCCTAAATTTTTTTCGGTGTTTGCCCCTGAGCTATTGGTGTATTTCTTGATCATGCGACGTACTTCTGTCCTCAATAATAAAGAACATACATAGGGTAATATGAAGGCTCGATCTTTCGAATAAGCAATAACGTGGCATCATCAATGAATACTACATAGCTAAGACTGAGGCTGCTACCGTTGACTGAATAGAGTTCATTCGCCAGCACACCAAAGATATCACCTTGGATAGTGATATTCAATGCTACTGCCAGTGGTATGCGATATCTCACGTTAGCTCCATGTGGTTAAATATTGACGGCTAATGGCTGGCTGATGATAATGCTATGTTTCTTAAACTTTTGATTCAACTTATTTTCGTCAGCAACGCATATTTGTATTGATCTACTGAATCAACTTTTTTTTAATAAATTGTACTTGTAGTAGGAATATGTGTTACAATATCGCATTACATCTTTTTAATAACAAGGTTCCACAACAACATGCATTCTTGTTAATTTCTTTTGGATTTTTTTAAATTTTCTAAAGGATGGATAACCAAAAGCCATATCATCCATAATATAATAGCCATGAGTCTATCCCTCTACTACGAGCGTAACGTTTATATTGCAATATGGGTATCGCCTTCGACTAATGATCTACAGGTCTTGAGTTCGAGATTACAGTAAATATTTTTCCATCTTACACGATTTTTCAGTTTCCAAACATTAGGTACGCTAGGTAGAATTTAAGGGCTAACTTGGCGATTCTGGAATTTATTCTGATACCTATATCGAGTATTGTTAAGTTAAGATGGAGTTTGTTCGTTCATTCATACCGTATATGAATAGTCTGATTTTTGGTGTTTAAATCATATGTATAAAAAGAATGGGTTCAACAAAATATATTAAATATTGCAAACATGTTAAAAAGTTTTTAAAATTTTCAAAAATAACTGGATAAGAGAGCCTTCAGTAATTAATATACAGAGGAGCAATTAGTGTGTGGAACACGCAATAAAAATCATGCAAGATAAACATGAAAAAATTACAACTAAGTTATATTTTGAGCAATAAAACTACTATAGTACATATACTGAAATCCTACTGATATAAATATCATTTTTATGAATTTTAATAAAGACTAAATTTTTAATTTTTCTTTATAAATATATGAATGAAAAATAATCAGAACTCTAGCTGATCAGTTTGGATATATGAAAAATTAGCGATCAAATAAGTTAGAGATCATATAAGCTTACTTGAAAACTGATTAGATCGCTAATTTTTCATATATCCGAACTGATCAGCTAGAGTTCTGATTATTTGTCATCCATATATTTAAAAAGAAAAATTAAAAATTATATGCTAGCATTTCTCATTACCACTTTTTAAAATCATTGCTTCTACGTCAACAAAATGTCTACGCAAAAACTTTATTTATAAGCGTGGCGAGGCACGCCGGGCCCTCCTAGTATTTTTAAGAAGACTAAAATAAAATACAAATTACAATGTATAAAAGAATAACAATATAACATCGTATCGTTTTTGTGAAAAAAATATAAAAACAGAACAAAATTTTCACATGCATTCACATCAATGTACATAAGAAGACTAAAATAAAATGTGTAAAAGAATAACAAAATAACATCGTATCGTTAATGTAATTTTTCTTAATCCATCGTTGTCAAACAAAATTTCAAACGCTATCACAGCCAAATATAAGGTGTTCTTAAAGTAATTCAATATGATTAAAATTTGCGTTCTATGGACAATTAAAAATATTTATATTTGGAAATATAACGAAATATTTTATTCAAACATATTAGGCTTTTAAATTTATATGTAACATTTATTATTTCTTTTATTTGTTTTGAGAAATGAGAATATAAATATGCAAATTGTAAACACCCAACCACCCAGCTAGAATGCAAACACTATCAAACTTCACCAATACTATTACTCTTCCTTAGATATTTATAAGAAGACTAAAATAAAATACAAATTACAATGTATAAAAGAATAACAAAATAAAACGTATCGTTTTTGTGAAAAAAAATATAAAAAACAGAACAAAATTTTCACATGCATTCACATCAATGTACATAAGAAGACTTAAATAAAATGTATAAAAGAATAACAAAATAACATCGTATCGTTTTTGTGAAAAAAAATATATGATTTGGGCTAGTCCATTTCATATTGTATGGCTCCCCCCTCCGGGCCGTTAAATTCAGAAATACATTTTAATTCGTCTATAACTATTTTATTTATGACCCGATTTGTGTGAAAAATCTTTAAAATCTAAGTTACACTTATATCAGTTAGCAGTGAAAATTTTAAATGAATCCATCTGCGAAAAAAAGCCTTAGGCTCCTCAAAGTTTTTTTTTAGCGTATTAATATATAAGATTTTTAACTATCTTAGATTATTTTACATTAAATAATTAATTTTAAAGAAAAAGATTTCTTACCTTGTAAACTATGTAAAATATAAATCTATTTGTAAGATTTAAAGACGCAAGAACACAACTTCTCTCTTCAAACTGAAATTAACACTGAACAATAAATGTTTGCAGTAACGAAAAAAAAGTAGCTGATTTCTTTCAAAAGAGTAATTTAAAATAAAAAGAATACCAGTACGCCTATTCCGGCATTTCCCAGGGAATTGGGAATTGAGAAAGTGCAATAAATGAAATAAAGAAATATTTTATCCACGACTGCTAAAGTATATATACTTTCCATGCGTATATAACCTTCATTGTAATTGTATTCATTCCAATTTATTTATTAAATTCTACTTTATTTATTTCATTCTACTTTATTTTTTAAATATTCCTCTAACAAATTAAAAACTTGAGTTGTTGGTATAGTAATATAAACAAGTTAAAACAAGAACAATACATATATGAAATCTAAAATAAACAACAAACATGCTTTGTTTTATTTTTCAGTTCATGCATTTATTTCAACATGGCGATATAGACTTTTACAGGAAAACTAGAAATTATTTGAAATATTTTGAAGTCGTGGATAAAATAGCATCTTGTATTCGCTTAGGATGAAGACAATTCTTCACTCGGATGATTCCCTCCACTAGCTACGCTCGTTCCGGAAAACTTTATCCTCGTGAAGAATTGCCTTCATTCTAAGGTTATACAAGAATCTACTATTCTAATACGAATTTGTTATTTCCCGCGACACGGAATACTAGTTATGAAAAAATTGCTATAATTTATTTCTCAATTCCTATTTCACGATTTACCGGAATAGGGCTACAGTACGTCTATTCCTGCATTTCCCTGGGAATTGGGAATTGAGAAAAAAGTGCAATAAATGAAATAAAGTAAATTTTCTAATACGAAATTGTTATTTCGCACGGCACGGAATACTAGTTATGAAAAAGTTGCTGTAATTTATTTCTAATTCCTATTTCACGATGTACAGGAGTAGGACTACAGATGCACTCATAAAGAAAGAATAGTAGACAAAATAGTAGACCAGTGGGCATAAATAAAAGACCGCAGAATAGTACATTATGATGCTAGGACGTAAAGCTAAAGATTTTGGACGTATGTGGAGTTTGCAAATCGAGGCCGTAGCCGAGAGTTGCATCCACATTAAGTCCAAAATAGATAACGTCCGTGCATCATATACTATTTTTTATTCGCCGCTATATTAATATTTTAAAAAATATGTTTATTCTAAATTAAGATTATAAATTTGCATCAATTTTGAAATAAAAATATGTGGAACAAGTTACCTTTGACATAATATTTCTTATTTTTTCCTAATTATTCTATCACTATTTTTTTTTTATTTAGTGTATGGTTTTTTTTTGTGACACATTAAAAATAAACTTAAAATAGGTAGACTCTTCTATGAAATCTACCTGAAACAAAACATGGATACACATTAAATGAACTTACAATCGATTTGATTGCGTGTCTTTTAGTAAAAAAAAGGGGTGGATCTGATAGTACCACTTATAGTACGCATCGTGGCATGCAGCTGCCAGTCAACTTTTTGAGTATGTGTGCTAGTGAGTATGTTTACTATCACTATGACAACATAGTGGGAGTGGAGTTCTGTGGAACGCAAAGAAAGCAACTGTTCAATTCATTCGTTAGATACCAGGAAAAAAATCTTAATATTAGAATATTAGATTAATTCTTCTAGACTACAGAAACTTTAAAATTTCAATGGGGGGGGGTTTAAACACGATAAAACCTGTATGTCGCTACGCCACTGCATTTTAATATCTTTGGATGTCGTTTCTTTGTTTACCAATATCGATAGTAATCTTGTTATTCAACTTGTGAAATCATGAATTGGACTGAAATTAAAAAACTCAACAAACTTAAATTAACAAAATTACAATTTGTAGAAGCGTTGGAGTTAGTTTTGAATAATTGTGAATTCACTTATAACCATCAAGCCTATAGACAAATTTTTGGAAGTCCTATGGGCTCTCCTGTTAGTCCATCTTGTGCAAATTTAATTATGGAGTATATAGAAGGATTTATTTTAAAAGAAAAGGGCATCAAACCACCTTTTTACTTCAGATATGTGGATGACATTTTTACCGCTGTTCCTTAAAACAAAATTCAAGAATTTCTTAACAAATTTAATAGTTTTAATCATAAGATCCAGTTTACTTTTAAAACAGAAACAGATTGTTGTTTACCGTTTTTGGATTTGATCGTACACCGTTTAAGTAATGGGAAGTTAGTAACTGTTTGGTTCCACAAAAAACATAGTCTGGTAGATATCTAAATTATAATTCATGGCTACCCCAATTCTATAAAAGAAACACAGTTTCCTTAATGGTCCAGCAAATTTTGAGCTTATCAGATCCACAGTTTCATAGTAAAAATATTAAATTACTTTTCGAAACTCTTGAAAAAAACAACTATCCAAAAACTTTATATATAAATTATTCAAACAGCAAATTTATGGAAAAGAAAAAACCATTTTGGGTGATGCATCGGAAAAGAACAATAACAAGATTTACTTGACTTTACCATATATAAAATGTCTTTTTGAACAACTTAAACATCTGTTGAAAAAATTTAATTTTGAAGTCGTAGAAACAGCAAATAATACATTATATAACACCATTTTTCAAAATTAAAAGACAAAATACCTATAAATCTTCAATCAAATTTAGTTTATCAAGCTGATTGTGGATGTGGTAAAACATATATCGGACAAACAACACCATATCTAGGTAAACGTGTCAAACAACATCTTAACGACGCCAAAAAACTTAATATTGATATATGAGCGCATGATCTAACCATAAAAAAGTTCTAGTGTAAATCTGCCCCTTCAAAATTTTAAAATATTGGATAGAGAAAAAAATTTAAATAAACGTAGAATATTGGAAATGATCCTTATTAAAAAATACAATAATTGTATGAACATTCAAATGGACACCGCATTTTTAAATAATAGTTAAATTTTTCTTTTGCTACTAATAACTTTTTTTTATAATTATATGTTACAGTTTTTTCATTGTATAATTGTTTGTTTTTCTTTTACTATTTTTCATTATAGTTAGCCCTTTTTTATGTCAGTTTTTCTTTCAAAATATGTCAATATTTTATTATGTCAATATCTTTGATACAATATTACTTGTTTTTTTAGGTAGATTTCATATAAAAATCTACCTATTGCAATGGGCTTCATCTCGGAATTTCGGAAAAGTTTTAGTGCCAAACGACTATGAATGATAAGCGGAGACGGAAGAACAAAAAAAAAATTTATATATATATATATATATATATATATATATATATATATATATATATATATATATATATATATACATATATATATATATACATATATATATATATATATATATATATATATATATATATATATATATATATATATATATATATATATATATATATATATATATATATATATATATATATATATATATATATATATATATATATATATATATATATATATATATATATATAGCTAACGATATGAGCTATAACGGAATTTACCGGCACTCTCACGATCGCATTTCTTGACCTACAACAAACATTTTTTCTGTATACGTTGCGGCAAAAAATAGCTTGGACAGGTTTGCGAACTGGCCATATCCAGGGACAGGTTAGGTGGCTAGAGCCAAAAAGTCAAATAATCTAGGGCGTTATAACTTCCGTATGAATCATAATATTTTAATAAAACTTATCAATATTGAATATATGAACATATTTCTATAATTTTTTTCCAAATGACAACCTTGGCGTTCCAGGTTCTTGAAAAATCAGCTGTTTTAAAAATTTAAACTTTGTTGTCCTTGATTTTGCTGAAAATGGCCAATCTCACTTTTGAAAATGTATACACACGTTAACTAGAACATAAATCTTTCCAAAATTAAAAAAAAAATAGTTCAAGTCTAGAGGTTGAGACACCAGAGTTGTTAGAACGAAAACAAACGCAAATGGCCATGCCTTCCTCATTTTTGAGTTTATGTTATTTAAATTCATACTCACTTTTAGATACACTTTTCAACAATAACCTCCGAGATTTTCAACTTTCTAACCCTAGAGGTTTCAATGTAATTAGCATTAAACCTAATGCATGCCATTCAATTAAAACAACAACTTCCATAAAAATATAAAAATATCACATAGAAATATTAAACACATTATCTTTTGTTTTTTTTTTAGTTTCTATTTTTTTTCGCAAAAATTAAAAGAAAATTAAAACAAAGCTGAGTCATTATTGTTTTAAATTAAGGAATATTTTCTTATATGCATATTGATTACATATTTACAAAAGTCTTCCTAAATTGTAGATACTGTTATGTAGACTGGAGTATGATAACGTAGAGCGGTACAGTCACAGATTCATGTAGCTTCCATTTCCTTACATCTCTCAATTTTACCTGTCACGCATAGTCCACAACAATTTCTCGTTCATCCGTAATCTATAGTCATATTTTCGTATAGTTTCCGTTACACATATTCCTTTTTTAGCACACCACCATTAACAATAATATTTTACAATCCCCTATTATTGGTTCACACTGCGTTTTCACCAGCGTTACTTCACCATACTACATAAATTTGAAATCTCCGGACCTTAACCGTAGTTGCTCTAAATATTTTCAAACCTCCAATAGCTGTGCATATTTGTCCAATCGTCTTACTATCTAGAAATTGTTATCAGTTTTGCAATTGTCTTCAGAGCGTATTATATTTCTTAAATAGGTGTTTTTTATCAATTTCTCTTTCCGCTATAAATCTAGATTTCACTGTAATACGGTTGTAATCTATTATTTCGTAGTACGTAAACATCATAAAATCGGTTGAACATACGTTTAATCCATTATAATATATCAATATTTCCTCCAAATGCGTTGTAAATAACTTATTTCGTGAAATTGGCTTGCAATTTTACGTATTACAAAATAACAACCAGTATTGGTTTTGAAATGGAAAATGTACTAACATGGCTCTGTAGATTTCCCCTTCAAAAAACTTTGTAGCTCAATTTTCGATATTAAATGACTATATAAGAAACAAAAATATCTCGTTTTCTCTCTCTTGGTCATGATTCTTTTTGACGTTTACTTGTCAAGTATTGCTTCGACATTTTTTCAATCGATGGTGGATTCTTTAAAACCTACTTAATGTTAATTGTGTTAAAAATAGTAAAGAAAGAAAAGAAAATAATTTTGGTCATAAGATTAAATAGTTAAATTCATTAAATTAGTACAAATAGTATAAAAAATCATTTTGTGTGTGCGATTGTCCTTCGGAGTTAGATAAATTATATTAAATAATAAATGTGTAAATTAATTTTTTTTTGTATTGAAAAATAATCTATTTGTGATATAATAAATCATAAATTGTACAGTAATTGTTTAAATGGTGTTATGGTGCTTCATTTACCGTGTATGCATGCAGAATTAGCGAATTGAAAAGGGACGCGTTACCCGAAATAGTGTCACCGTGAAGGAAAAGGAGACCTAAATTTTCCGGGTGATAACCAAATTATTGGTGGACAATGAGGTAAATCAGTGTTAGTAAAAATAATTGTTTTTTTGTTTCCTAACGGGTTGATGGATGCTGCAAAGTATATTAAGCGGTACTTTTACTAAAGAAAAAGTATCTGAGAGCGACAGGAAACTGGTTTGTGGTTGATATTCAACTTTTATCATCAGCTTGGTATTAACAGTTTTTTTTACTTGCAATAAAACCAAGAAAACTGGTTCAACTCGAAGTTTATCATTTGAGGTTTGCTGATTGTTAAATATTATTACAAGTTAATATTTACGGATTGTTAATATTATTACCATTTGAATATGACTAATTGTTAACCTTCATTTCCAGCTGGATGTTGGCGGATTATTGATGATTATTACCATACTAGATTCTTACGGTGTTTATCAGTAATCACCCTAGTTGTTGCGGCGCAACATTTATACAGTATTTGAACGCAACATTCATATAAAATTTATACGGTTTTTACAACAATCGCCTTAGTTATTGCGGCGCAACTTTCCTACAGTATTTCGACGCAACATTCATATAAAATTTATACTATTTTTACAACGTTCGCCTTGGTTATTTCGGCGCAACAGTTTTACAATTATTATACAACTAGTCATCTTATTTATGCAATTTTTCCAATAATACTTTACCTGCTGGGATATTCACCGCTGATGGAGGGCTAAATGTTAGGACTTAGAGGCCTGGCGGATATAATCATGGGGTGAGTGAGCTTTGATTATTTTTCTAACGTAGAGGTGTGAATGCGCGTGAATAGGTGTACAAGTGAATGCATGGGGGCTTGCGTGTCGTTGCGTGTGTGTGAGAGCTGGCGGTGCGTGCAAGCGAGCCACGATCAGTCTAAATTGGAGTGGATTTTCCAAATACATTTTTGTTTTAAATTATATTACCTAAATTTGCTAATTTATATTTTTCGTAATTAAAACTAAATCCCAAATAATATGAAGCCCAAACCAAAAAAAAAAACAAATTCTTTTCCTGTTTAATCTTTATTTACCGTATTACACATTAACCAACTATAAACTACATGTATTTAAATTAAATTTGTTTTGAAATGTTTAGTTAACTTACAAATAAATTATAAATTCTTTTTTTTGGAGCTGTAAATAATTATTTTCCTTGGTAATTTATGGTGATTGCGTATGGTTTTAAAAATTTTGAAAATGTTATTAATAAAAAAAAAGGAAAATAATAATAAAGACTTTCAATATAGCGTGTGAGGTTCTCCCGTGCTTTAAGATTTGATTCTCGGTTTACCAGCAATGGCAGTAGTTTACGAACTGTATCAGATTGATCAGATGGCAGCAATACAACTTTTTTTTGATTACTACCATCTACGGTACTTGCTGTGGGTCTTTGAGCTTCATTGTCTTGCTTCGCTGTCTGAGTGTGTGGGTGGACGTAAGCGTGAATGCAGTGTGAGTGTGTGGGCGTATGGGAATGATTGTGGGGGTTGAACGTGCTGATCGCGGTTTTTTCGCAAAAGGGGTCGCCAGAGTCTCATTCTTTCATTCGTATTGTGTCCATTTCTGTATAATCACGTAATTTGCGTACATTTCTGTATTTGTGTTGAAGCAGCAGGTATTAATCTATCAAATCCACGATGACTGAGCTTTAGTCGTTACGCAGCCTGCTATGCCGCTTCATTGGTTCGCCAATGGAGAAGCTCTTCACTACAATACTTGAATAATTTGAGGTGTAAAAGTTGTTTGACAATTTTAGATAACAAAATTATGTGTGGTGGTGTGGTAGGTGTGACTTTATGACGTTGCGGGAACGTTTATTTGCTCTTTGATGGATTTAATATGTTATAATCAAATTTAATGGATTTAATAAGTTATAACCAAATTAAATAAAACTGTTCCGAAATCGCATTGATAAAGTAGTTTCCGTTAATGTATTTAGTTTGGTTTGATAAATTTTTTGGATTATTCTGGACTTGGACCATTCTACTTAAATTTTTTATTTAAACTAATCTGACACATCCAATTCTATTTATACACAAAGCTGTCTGGTCCCAAAATCAACCTATTTCTAGCGGATATACGTGCAGCTTGGACTTTTTTTTGTATAAGAAATTACTTTTTTGAAAATATATTATCCTTGGAGATGGTTTTTTGAATAAACCGAAACAATTGTCGGATAAACAGTTATGAATATTGTTTTATTTATTGGCTGTACCCATAAAACTTATTATTTTAATAATATATACAATACAAGCCAAATATTAAATTTTATATATATATATATATATATATATATATATATATATATATATATATATATATATATATATATATATATATATATATATATATATATATATATATATATATAAATATATAAATATATAAATATATATATATATATATATATATATATATATATATATATATATATATATATATATATATATATATATATATATAAATATATATATATATATATATATATATATATATATATATATATATATATATTTATATATATATATATATATATATATATATATATATATATATATATATATATATATATTTATTTATTTATATATATATATATATATATATATATATATATATATATATATATATATATATATATATATATATATATATATATACATATATATATATATATATATATATATATATATATATATATATATATATATATATATATATATATATATATATATATATATATATATCTATACAGGGTGAGTTTTTAAAAAAATGCCAGGCTTATATCTCGAGAACCATGCTAGATGGGACAAAATAACCCAAGGTGATATTTATTAAGGGTCAAGTGGGACGTCTAGTGGTAATATTAAATGACCTTGAAACTCATAAGTATTGGAGATATATGCTAAAGTAGGGTTTTTTTAATTAGAGCCCATATATTTAAGGGTCTTTTTAAATTAAGTAAATCAAACTACACACTTTTTGCTTACAAAATTTTTTTGTAAGGTGTACGATTTTGTAGATATGATGAAAATTGATTTGCACTAAAGCAAACGTGTCTTCGCTAAGTTCTTCAGTAAAAAAATAAAATTTCAATAAATAAAAAAAATATATATTTATATAACTGTAACAAAAAAATACAGAATTAAAAAAGTAAATTTGCTTACCTTTTTTGGATGTTATTTCATCAGGTAATATCGTACATGGTCCTGTGGTTGGACTTAACGTTTGTAGAGAGGGAAATGTTGTGCTACCAGTTTGCAAAGGATTAGAATACCATGATGGTGTTCTGGGCCAACAACTTGTTGGCGACATTGTTTGATGACCATTTAATAAACGTAATTTATCGTACACTGAATCGCTTACATTTGATGTTGATGATGATGATGAGTTAGCGGATGATGATAATTGATGATGAGTATGTGAATGTAAATGTTGGTTACTACTATGTGATGTTTGTTGATTTTGTTGTGCTTGTTGTTGTTCCTTTTGTGCAGCTAAATTACGAAGCACTCGATTTATTGAAGACACCTATACATACAAACATAGAGAAAAAAACTCTGTGAGTATGTCACATGGGGAATAAAATTGTTGGGCGTTTGCTTTGGTTGGCAAATGATTTTCATAAAACATAAAAAATGGCGTGTATTTTCCATCCTTTCTCACCCTATTTTCTTGCTATTTATTTTTGGTGTGTTTGGGTAAAAATAAGGAAAAATCAAAATATGAAAATTTATTGAATTTCTTTTGATTTTTTTTCTTTTTGCATTTATTTTTTCATGAAAATTTAAGTCATCCCCTCATTTTATTTGGAAAAATAAACAAACGAAATTTAGCTTGAAACGATCAAGAAATAATTTAAAAGTAATTTAACTTTTTTTCTGTTAATCAACTTTTGAGATGGGGAAAGTTTGGATCGAACAAAACTGAAAACATTTGATTTATTTTAAAGGTCATATTCATTTTTAACCCTCCTTTTACATATATCTGTTATAATTTTTTAATATCCTTTTAATATACAAAATCTTAACATAATTTTTTGTATATAAATCTAAGATACTAATCTATAATTTCAAGTTTCAAATTAATCCACTTTTAATTTTTTTAACTGCTAACCCCTCTAGAACGAATAACAACAAAAACGAATCAAATAAAATTTCAACAAACTACTTAAATAATTGATTGAAGATTTAATGTTGATTATAATGATTTAGATTTCATCCTAAAGATAACTAACAACAACAACAATAAAAATATTTCTTTTTGTAGATGATCAGCGAGTAATATGTAATGATTTCTATAAAAATTTTATTTTCCGTTTGTACCAATGACACGTGACATAGCGTGTGGTGAAAACTATAAAACTGTTCGATATTACATTTTATCAGACTTGAAACAGTATGAAGATATCTTAATCATTTTATATGAAGACTTTTGTTGTTCGTTGTGTGAGAATATTATGAATGAAAAGATGAGTATGTCCTGTGTTAAAGTGTGTTTTGAATCATCCAGATCATCCGAAAAAATTAAGAACAAGATATATAATTTGATTCTAGTCTCTGAACGATCCAAGCGGTATTTTTTTTAACTGTGTCATTTTACCCAGTGTTTCTCAACCGGTGTAGTCTACAAAAGAAATTTAGTGGTCCGCGAATTTCTTTATATTCATTAGCGCTTTTTTCACTCCTCAAATGTGAATTCTATTTCACAAATTAATTTTATTTTCTACGATAGCATATAAAAATTCTATTTTCATACAGACTTTATCTCTTGTGAAAATGTTTTTTCACTAGTGTTAAGTCAAATTGTTGTTGCTATGGTATTTTCATGTAATTATAAGCAACAATAAAAAATAAAAGCAATCATGAAAATAAGAATGTTATGTTGTCGATTTTCAATTTAATACTTTATAATAAATATCGTTTATATTACTTCGGTCTGAAAGACGTAAGTATTACATTCATGAGCTCAAAGTGAAATTCTTACCCCCACTTTTTTTGACATTTCTCGACGTTTTAGGACCTCCTGATTCTAAAAAAGCAAAAAAGCAAAAATGTATGTCTCTCTGCCGGCAGGACGTCATTATGTACGCTGCAGGGAAAACCGCTAGAGGGATTTCAAAAATTTTTTTTTCTAAAAATAAGTATACTCAAGGGACAGGTCTGAAAGGACCCTGTGTTTGATAACTGTACCGGAAGTGTGTCGAAAAAAATCATTATGTGTGTCAAAAATATTCAGCAAATTTTCATATTTTTGGCTTAAAAAACGTTCATTTTAAGTGAGATCAAAAACTAGATTATTGCATTATAAGTTTGTCAAAAAAATGTTGTCAAGAAAGATTTTTATTTAGTTTTTACCCAATTTTTTGGAAAAAAAATAAAATTGTTTGTTTGGAATGAAATTTTTTATTATTATTGAGGATTATGGCATTATAAGTTTGCCAATAAAATGTTGTCAAGTGTGTCAAAAATGATTTCATTTATTTTTTAGCCAATTTTTGGAAAAAAAAATGTAGCTGTTTTTATGACGTAAATGTTATTGAAAATGAAATTGGACACGGAAATTTTTGAATTTGTTATAGTTTTTGAAATATTTTTGGAATTGTGAAAAAGTTTGTATTTTTGATTTGGTAATAATTTTTGCAATATCTTTAGAATTTTGGGAAAAGTTTTAATATTTGATTTTGTAAGAATTTTTGAATATTTTTAGAATTTTGAAAAATTTTTAATTTTTGATTTTATTATAATTTTTGGAGTTTTGAAAAAATTTTCAATATATTTAGAATTTTGGAAAAAGTTTGAATTTTTAAGAATTTTTGGATTATTATTGGAATTTAGAAAAAAGTTTATATATTTGATTTCATTCTAATTTTTAGAATATTTTTGGAATTTTGAAGAAGGTTTCAATTTTTGATTTTGTTATAATTTTTGCAATATTTTTAGAATTTTGAAAAAATAGAATCTTTGAATTTTATATATATAAACTTTTTTCAAAATTCTAAATATAATATATTTTTTGATTTTGTAAGAATTTTTGGAATATTTTTAGAATTTTGAAAAATTTTAAGTTTTTGATTTTATTATAATTTTTGGAATTTTGACACGGAAATTTTTGAATTTGTTATAGTTTTTGAAATATTTTTGGAATTTTGAAAAAGTTTGTATTTTTGATTTTGTAATAATTTTTGCAATATTTTTAGAATTTCGGGAAAAGTTTTAATTTTTGATTTTGTAATAATTTTTGCAATATATTTAGAATTTTGAAAAATTTGAATTTTTAAGAATTTTTGGAATATTATCGGAATTTAAAAAAGTTTAAATATTTGATTTCATTCTAGTTTTTGGAATATTTTTGGAATTTTGAAAAAGTTTGATTTTATTTAATTTAACAATATTTTGGGAATTTCGATTATAATTTTCCGGCAACGTATTGATGTTTTGTGTTAGTTTTGTAATAAATTTTTAAACAGAGATAAAAAATACTTGTACTTTAACAAAGAATTATGTTTGATATACATCGCTGCCCAAAACTAAAAACCATGTCCTCGTGAAAGTTTTTTGCCGAGAACTATATCAAAATCCTTTACCCAGACCGAAGTCTTGATATCTCAGAGCTGTGAGATTTCAGACTCTCCATATTTTACTATCCTACAAAAATTGCAAAGTTTACGCGAGATGAAAAAGGTTAACGTTTACGTGAATAAATTTTCTTTAAAATTTTTTTAGAATTTTTAATATTTTTATTTCACTCCTTTTATTTTACTATTTTCTTTCATTCCAAATGCCGAAAAAGAAACTAGTACTTTTTTGTCCCTTTTTATTTATATTAATAACAATACTTGCATAATCAAACAAAACATTCACAAAATAATCTAGTTTTATTTTTAATATAAAGGAAGCTTCAAATTTGAAGCGAAAATTAAATGTGTGAGTATTTGAAAAAAGAGTTTTGCTTTCTGGTAACTAAAAATATAGGTTTGTTATTGTTTTTCTAAGACCATAATTATGTGTGTTATTAGTTTTAATAAATAAAGAGGATGGGGGCTGTTGCGGGATTGCTGTAAAACTAGAATTAGTATGTTATTGGGCCAGAATTTAATGATTATTTTATTTTTTGAGCGAAAGTTTGTAAGTTTTCAAATTTTCAAGAGAAGAAAATCATTAAACATGAACCCAATACAACGTTTTATCATTCTGACAGAGTGACATGTATTTAAATTGAATTATTTTAAAATTCGTTGATAAAACAAGTAAAACGAATAAAAATAAAAATTGAATTTTGTTTTATTTTTTTTGTACCATTAATTCCAAACAACTAAATTAATTTTTTTAATTTTCTATACCGATTTAATTGTTTGGTATTCTAAAAATGGAATGAACTATAATGAAAGACCTCAAATTTTATGCTAATAAGAATTAAGAAACTAAAAAATCGTAAAAAGATTGAAGTGCGTAATCTTTACACGCTGTTGAAGTAAAACTTGTTTAGCTAGTGTGGCAAGTATTACTAAAAATATTAAATATAAAATAAATATGTTGAAATTTAGAGTAGCATTTCTTGATAATATAATTTACAATAAAAAGCCATATTAACATAATGTTTTACAAAGTTTTACAACGTATTAAGAATTAAATTTCAGGATGAACGCATGTTCACTTAATTTAACAACGATGAAAAACGTGATCTACGCAGGTGAAAAAGTCGAAATTCGAACTTGACCATATTTGATTTTCCTGAAACTTGGCATATAAGTAGTATGGACCAAGTAAAAAATACAACTTATTTTAAAATTTTAAAGTGTATAGTTTGAGCAAAGGTGGCACCCCGACATGTATGAAAAATGAAAATTCTGCCAATCTGATGTAACTTTGAAATTAAATTGCTCAGAACGGCTATACCGATTTCATCAAACTTTTTTTGTTTGATAGATGATTAGTTAATCCTTTGAAAAAAGATTAATTAATTGTTTTATAATTAATTTTTAAATAAAAATATTAAAAAACTTTTTTAAGATGGCGCTAGGGTCGAAGATCAATTGGAATTTAATTAATTTTTTTTCTGAAAATAGTTCTATCCTTACTCTAAAATATGTCAAATTAACTCCGAGGCGTTAATTTTTGTACTTGAGATATTTAATTTTAAAGATTTTTAGTACGACTGAAATTCGAATTTTTCTTCCTTTTTTCAAACAAATTCTATTACAAAAAAATTTTAAAATCAATTAAATTTTAACTTATTTTTTTAAATATAGCTCTAACCTTACTTTAAAATATATCAAGTTTACAAAGAAGCGTTAATTCGTGCTCTTGAGATATTTAATTTTAAAGATTTTTAGTCCGGAAAAAGTTATTGTCAAAAAAAGCAACTTTCAGACCATTCCGCCCCTTATGTTTTGTAACGACGGACTATTATCAATTTTAACTCTAAAATAATAATGTTTTAGTCTTTTTTTGTATTAAATTATTTAGTTTTTGTTATATTCAGTATATAATTTAAGTTTCTTTTATATACATTATTCTGTGATTCATAAATAAGAGATTTGCTGCTGTAATTTGTTTAAATTAGATTCAGTTTTCTGGTTTACTATTACAGTTTGGGTTTACAAAGTCCAATTTCTTTTTGAAGTCTCTACATGGCGCGTGAAACAAAGACCTTGGGTTTTTTTAATTTCATTTAATTTTGAATTTTGCGTTATAATTTTTGGCGCCTAAATTTTGATAAAATCTGTTTTGTTTTTTTTGTTTTGATTCATTTTGGTTAAACCAGTTGGGGTTTTTTATATGGATTTGGTATAGATTGTTTATGCATTGGGTATAGATTGAGTATGGTTATTGGATATAGGTTGGATATAGATTGGATGGTTATTGGATATGATGAATGTGGATTAGATATGGATAGGAGGTGTTTTGGATTAGGTGTGGATTGTTTGTACGATCTTTCTATTACATAGCGTCAAAACAAAAACAACCCGTTATGTCTTACAGTTTTTTAGTGATATTTTTCAGGTTTTGTATTTTTTGAGAACATTAAATTCATTTCATTATTGTGAATCTTTTTTGTTGATTGTGGATGTTTTTTTTAAGTATTGTTGATATATATCAAGTGTTTTGGTGAGATTTAAAATTTTAGTTTTTTTTAAAATTAAAATTATTTTGTAAATGGTAGGCCTAAAAAGCCAACTCTGAGGCTTCACCCCTCAACATGTATAGATGATCCTAGGTAGCCTATGTCCGCTATGGATATGCGATCGACAGATCAATTGGTTCTCCTAGGGCTGGCGCCCGGGAGCGCTCTCCAGAAATGGCATTAATTCTAGTAATTTATTTTTGGTTTAGGTAGAGCACCCATGGCTGGGTCAGTAGAACTTGGTCATATTTTCCATATCGTGACAGTCATGGTTGTTTCTTTTTAATAGTGGGGAGAAACTGATCCGTTGATTCTGGTCGTTAGGGGCTTATCTAGAAAGCTCTCTCGTGTCATTTTTGGGGAGGGACTACGAACGCGTTAATCTGGCTTAGGTGACGATGGTCATTTGTACCATATTTGGTTTTTTGCCAACAAAGAAATCTTAGAGTTGGAAATCTCTTTTCACCTTGAATAATAAGCAAATAAATAAATACATTAAATAAATAAATATGTTTTATTTCAAAATAAATAAATAAATTCATTAAATAGAATAAGGAAATACTTTATTTTAATAAATAAAACAATTAGATGTTTTTATTTTCAAATAAATAAATTAATAAAAATATTTTTTGTTTCAAATAAATAAATACTTTTTAATAAATAAAATAAATACAAAATAGATAACTATTAAATAAATTCCAAAAAAATTAATAAATAATTTTAATAATGTTTATGCATATATAGGTATATTTTTTATGAACAGCCAGGCTTTCTGTTTCTTTTTCACGTGAATTCGGTTTGTTTTCTCCCATATCGTCCTACAATAATAAATATTTTATATAATCAAAGCAATTTTTGTAGCAAGTCGTGATTGGCGATTATAATAGTCCGTTCCTCTAGAATAAACAGCACATAGTGATGTTAGTTCTATCATCGCTATCTTCGTTACTCCTAGCTTTGTAATGACGGACTAGTTTCAATTTTTACTCTAAAATAATAGTATTCATATATAAAGAAATTGGCTAATAATTTATTAATTTATTTCCCTTCAATTGTAATAAGCGTAGGGACATTTGTTTGTACTACTGTGCAATCAAACATTTTTTTGTTTAAGGTTTAGTTACGTCACTCAATGTCAACTAATAATACATGTTTGTCACAAATGATTATTAAATTGTAAAAAGTAGAATTGTTATCTTTATTGGAGAGAATTGTTTATTAAGATACTGGAGAGGGAAATGGGAAACCCAAAATGTCTGTATATAAAATGCAATATTTAAAAATATACTTTTTACTGTTTATTTTTAATTTGGAATAATAATTTAAGAACTGAGGATGACGTAAGTCGAAATCGATATTCTTTAAAATAAAAAAATAAAAATCAAATGGTTACTATAAGGAAGTTTTATTATTATAAATAAATTTAAAAATAAACAGCAAAACGCATATTTTTAAATATTGCATTTTAATTCAAAAGTGACAAAAGCACACAAACAATGAATAATATGGAAAACCATAATAACACATATAGTCTGTATATAAGCGATCAAATAGTTTTGATTGGGGATTGGTAAGTTAATTTAAATCAGAAAAATGTTATGAAAATTGAAGTCAAAATTAAAAGATAATCAAATAAAGATAAGTACAAAATTTTATCTTGTGCAGATGAAAATTTAAATGTTTATTGTTGGTTTGAATAAAAATAAAACTAAAATTTTGTACTCTGCTTAAATTTGGAAGTGTGATTCGATCAATGCAAAATGCTCAGAAATACTCCAGATGCATTGAGAAGTTGGCTTACCATTGTTTTGATGGTGGAGTAAAATTGTTAAATGGCATGGATAATATGGAATGCTTAGCATTTCTGTTCCAATGTTTTTTTATTAAAAGTTAATCATCGTGATCTTGCAAAAAAAAAACATCAACAACAATGCAAAAATAAGACGATGATGCAATATTTACTCCTCTCTGTATAGTGTGGTTAAATATGGAAATTTTTGGTGAAAAGTTATAGGATGTTTATTAAATATTTCAAGAATTTTGTGATAAATTTTATCAATTGCGTTACTATTGAACGGACAAGCTGTTTGTTTTATTGGATAAAAGAAATTTGAAGAAGCGGATCCATCCATCATATACATACTGCATTACTGTAAGCACTTTTTGATTTGATTTATATAATTTTTGTGTTTTAGTTTTTTCTTGTATTAAACTATCTAGCTTTTGTTATATTCAGTATAAAATTTAAATTTTTTTATATGCATTATTCTGTGATTCATAGATAAGAGATTTGCAAGTGCAATTTTTTAAAATTAGATTCAGTTTTCCTGTTTAATATTACAGTTTGGGTTTACAAAGTCTAATTTCTCTACAGTTTCGACGATGATTGACAGGAAAATTTGAAAAAATCCAAAGAGACAGGAAGATTGGTAAATTTTCAATGAAAATCATAGCAAAGTTTCAAATAATTATATATCTGTGTGTTTAAGGGATGGGTCTGGGGAGAGTAAAAAACATTTTTGAATCAAATGAGTTGAATAATATGAAGGAGAAACTTTAAAAAAATGGCATACAAAATACTCATACTCATACGGAATACTCATAGAAAATTATATACGACCTAGGGTTTCTCTCCCGGGATCCCGTTGTCCTTGGATCCCGAGATCCCGAAGTGAAAAAGACTCATTAGAAATCTTGGGAATCAGGATTTTTCCCCGGATTTCCCGTAATGCTGGCATTTGTTTGATATTAGGTTTAACACTATCTTTTTAGACAAACTTATTAATTTTAATTATATTGTATTAATTTTTAATACCATACAATACATATAGGCATTTTATTTATGCAATATTTTGGTATCAGAAATCAAATACATTAATTCAAATTTTATTTTACATGTGTCTTACACGAAACTGTTTGATTGGATCATCGAAATTCAGTCAACTGAATGCAAATAATTATTTTTGGAGGAGCTACTGTAATGAAATGCGGGTGTCGTCTGAGGCATCAATACTTCGCAAAGTATTATTAACTACTCCACCTTCTGAGTTATATACAACGACTAGATGGTCAGCCGACGTCTTCCATGCACAAAGTTCTTCAAACTCCTGCTAAAAATCCATTTTCCGATATGCTCTGAGTCCCGTGGTCATGACGCATGGAAACAGGGCTGTCAGAACTTTGCCCAACAAATCATTGCAATCCCAAAGAAATTAGCTTTATCAGTCTCTCCGATTGTTTCCTTGACAACACTACAAAAATTGAAAGAAAACTTTTTGAGCGATTCAATCGATACCTACAATGTTGACAGCAGTGCAATATGCATACTACAAGGATACAACAAGGATTCTACAAGGAGTCTACTACAAGGAGTCTACAAGGAGGATACTACAAGGACTCTATCGAAACAGCCATGAATTCATTCATACGTTCAATTGATAAACTTTTGGACTGTATTAAATATTCTATGATTTTTTTCTGCAATAGGAGCACTTGTCATTATAGAGTGAATAATTATGCGAATGATGCTGCATTGGCATCTTCGGCAAATATTCTGATACTCTAAGGGATCTAATGCAAAGTGCTCTTTACATCCTCTCTAAATGAACTGATAGCTGTGGATTTAGTGTATATTCACAGAATCGAAATTGGTGTCTATTCAACTCCCAACTGAGTTAGGATAAGTGCTACGGATAATGCTATTTTCTTAAAGTTTTTTCTAGACAACAAATTAAGCATTCTCGATAGAGCAAGGAAAACTATCATAGTGCTTTACTTCTGTAAAAGAATGAAGCTAAAACACCAAAAATTTTGCTGGTCGAGGCAGAATGAAATTGAATTTAAAATATTTTAATTTATGAATACTATTATGTGAATAAGACCCTTTCACTCGTGCTCGAATAAAAATTTTTGTTCACTCTGATTAATATTAGTAATATATGTTACTCTGCTGGAAGGATAAAACGTTGTATTGGCTTCGTGTTTAATGATTTTTTTTTCTCGCGCAAATTTACAATGCTCGCAATGTAAACTTCTACTTATAAAATAATATAAAGGATTAACCAGTTCTACAATATATTACTATTATTTCGAATTAGGCGTAAAAAAATATTTTTAATCTTTATTCTTGCATTTGGGAATGTTATATTTTTTTATCTTATTCGCTCTGATATAACAAAGTATATTAGTGGTATAAGAAGCGTTTTTAACTCTGTTTACTACACATTAAAATCCGTTTTTTTTGGTTTCTTTAAACTTAATTTCGTTTATGTCTGTTGTTTTAAATCACATTATGTGTTAGTGTGAGCAAGATATAACCTGCACTTGCACCCCTATAACATAAAATATTTCGCAAGGTCCGCAATAGAATCTTAAAATATTTATGTTATATAAATATTTATATTAAATTTCCGTAGCATTAAATCAATTGCGTAACAGCTGTTTAACATTAACTTTTAGTTAATAATAATCAATAAGATAAGGCGAATGAACCAACCCCGGACATAGATTACTGTATAAGAACCGACTCGCACTTTGTAATTTAAGTCAGTTTAATTCAAAGGATCAAAACACCGGGTTTCCACATAGTTGATATTTTACTGCGTAGTTTCCATCTCTCTAGCATTGCCTTTAAAATTAAAACCCATCCAACATTATCCTCCTTAATAAAAAAAACCAATCCTGAAAAATTTATTAAAAACATCGAGAAAAAAAAACAATTTGCAATATACAAAAATATTTTCCAACGATTTGTTTGTTTTTTTTTTAAGAAAAAAAACATAAGAAAAAGAAATTTTTTTTCTATTTAAGGAAATATTTGAAAGGAGAGAATTATATGAAAAACAACAAATTTTCTTCCTGAAAGAAAAAACAACAAAAAAATCTTCAACTTTAAGCTGCGGAAAAAGTTAGTAACGCTTCGGTTGATTTTTACAGATTATTTTTTTTTATTTTTCTCTGATTTTCCTCTTTAGGGGTGCTTTGTTTTATTATAATTTTCCACATTATGGTTCTTCATATTTTGAAGAGTTGGATTATAATATATTATAAAAATAGGAAAATTTAAATATAACTGTAAAAATAATGTAAGTTTTTAAAAATCCGATAAAAATAAAATTGAGAATTTAGGGGTTTTGTGATTTAAGATTTGCCTAGTAGCAAAAAATTAAATATTTAAGATAGTTCTGTCTCCACCACAAATAAAAATCATCAATATTCAACGAAGCTTTTAATATTCATCCATATATTTTCTATAATTTCCATAAATTCCATTGTTCTAATCTTCTATTTTTTTAATGTGTTAAAAAAATATAAATAAGAAAAGCAAAATAAATTAAATACTCCATCAACCATTTTTCTTTTAATTTCTAGTACAAAAAATAAAAACGATCTTATATTACAATGAAAGCATGAATGAGAAGTATTTTTCTGCATTCTAATAAATATCAAAATTTCTTTTGGTTTTTAATTGAGGTTTCTCGTTTCTTACATGTTTGAAGTCATTGATGAAAGAAAATATTTTATATTAAGAAAAAGTAACGTCTAATTTGCTTGGACTCACCTTACTCACTGGTCTCAAATTAATTTTGAGCCAAGTTGGATTAATATCTTTTAAGCATCCATCCTAAATCAATTGACTTTTACAACCTCTAACAAAACTGAGAATAAAGTATGTCGCTATAATTCTTATCCAAAAAAAACGCTTCCATGAGTTTAATTTAGAAGAGTAGAGCGCAAGATATTTACCTTGTAAAACTCTAAAATTGAAATTCATTCATTCCTTATCTTTTTCTGTATTCTTTATATATAAGTAAATGGATTCCCCGATCAATTTTAAAGATATTCAAGAATTTCTTCAATTTATATTAAAAAAAGGACACAAGTCAGAAAATGGTTTTTATAAATTTTAGGGTAAGAAATCGTAATTTTGAATTGAACGTCGTTCAACGTTTTAACAAAAAAAAAAAATAATAAAAAACTTTTAAAAAATAGAACATTAAAGGACCAACAAAATGTGTATCCTTGATATGATTCACGTGTAATGTTATATATAGTTTTTTTTGTATAATACAAAGCAATAAAACTAGAAAATCACAAGAAATATAAAATTTAATGGTAATTTGTTTTTTTTAATAAATTTTAACGGATATGGAAAATGGGTTGGAAAGTACTACTGTTAAAAATTAATATGGAAATTGAATGGTTTTTCGTTGTGATTTACTTTTACTGTACTCGGTGTCATATATACAACTCAGTCAAATCATATGAGTAGTATGTATCTGAATCAACACGATTTGGTTTGAAATTCAACTCACACAAGATTTTTAATTCTCTTTAAATGCATAAATGGAATTCCTCTTCTATCAACTTGATGAGATCACTCTATTCTCTAACTTTCTGCAACTCATCTACGTTACTTATGTCTAATATTTAAAAGTAAATCTCAATAAATAATCGCCCCTAATCTATTTTTATGCTCAGTTTTTAAGAAAATTCAACTTTTGTTCTTTGTGACAGTATCAAACCACTTTGCATCACCCATCTATTGTCCATTTTCCCAATTATTTTTTTTTTGTATCATAAGATATAATCACATTTTTTTTATATTTCTTATCATTTTCATTAATAAAATTCAATCTGAATTTCGCTTCATTGGTTCATTTTTGTTTCCTACTCCTTTAAAAAATTTGGCACCGACTACAATTGGGGAAGATGTATCTGATTTTACTTAGCTTTTTTCATTTCCTTAATTCTTTTGTGCATTAAAAGAAAAATGTGTGACAAAAACGAAAATCACTTAAGAAAAAAATGTAAATAATAGAAACCGGAATGGATAAAAGATGATTGTTTATATAGAAAATGAAATGGGGAAAAAAAATTTTGATTTGTTAGTTGAATTTAAATTTTTCAAGAAACTACTATCTGTAGTAGCTGTAATGTTTTGAAATTATAAGTTATTTTATCTCACATAAAATCAGGTCACACTTCATTATAGTAATAACAACAACAATAATCCATTCTCATTCCATAATTATAATTTATTTCTTCCATTAAAAAAATATTCCAAAAATTTTATCCCCTATAATTTTATCGTTCACACAGTAGATAAATTTTTTTCCTATTTTTTTAATTTTATTTTATTATTTTGTTCCTATTTCATTTAAAGAAGAAGAAAAAAAAATCATATCGCCACAACCCCCCCATACACTAGCACCACACGATAGAAAAAATCTATTCATCTAAAATAATTCATCTGTAACCGACCGACGGTAACACCGACACTAATACTATTTACATTTCCAATTCTTATTGCAACGCAATTTTCATTTTCACTTTCTTTAAGATTTTTTTGGTGACAAAATACAATAAAATAAATGACTAAACAAGTGGAATAAATAAGTTGGTTGTAAAAATTTTCCTTTAGGAAATACTCACTTGTATCATGCTTAAGAGAAAAATAAATATCTTATGGAATATTTTAACTTAAATTGTTAGAGATTGATAAACAAGAGCAAAACTGTTTTTAGCTCGTTACCAAACAAAATTGGAAGGGACGCATTGTGGGATGATAAAATGTAAATATCAATGAAAAGGAAAAATTAAATTAATTTTTAAATAATGTTTAGTAAAACTTTGTATTTGATGATGGTGACTTAGCTAATGATAGATTATATAGATTACGAATGGATTTTTGCGAGTGTTAAAGTTTGTCTGGTTTCACGGAAAACAAGCAAAGGAAATATAGTTTTACAAGAAAAAAGGAGAAACGAAATATCTGTATCTGTTAGTATAGCTTAACTTTAACATGCTGATTAAACGTAGTCTAAAGCATCATAACTGGCTCTGAACCACTTTTAGTAAAGACACAAATGAAGACAAATACGAGTTTAATAAAAACGGGCAAAAGTTTAAGGCATATGTCACGTACGGTAGCGAAATCCGAAATTCGACGTCAACGCCGTGCTGCCTGGGTAATGCTGACAGAATTAGGTTGGTGTGTTGGAGACAAGCAGAGTAAAAACTGCTTAGTCAATGACGCTACATCACGAACAATTGACGCCTTACAACCAATGCGACTCAAGCGTCTGTTCTCCATGTCAGGGGCGGCTTGGAGCGGGCGTCTGTCTTGGATCGTAAACGTGTAAAAAGGTTGTTTCTGGTGACCTTAAATGCAGATCGAACCCATTCACGATAATTTGGGTTGAGCTTAAGGATAACACCCTAACCCCGGAAAAAAAAATTTGTAAAATTTGGAAATCAGCAAGAGAAAAACAGACCCGGATTTAAAAATAAAATTTTACCTGGACGTGAAAAAGGACAAAACTATCGACTCGGAACGTGGAACGTGTGCAGCCTCAGTGCTCCTGATGCTCTAATAAGTGAAGAAACAAGAGGCTGAGACGTAAAGGATGGATGTCATTGCTCTGCAAGAAATTAGACAGCCTGTAATCGGAAAACAAGATTTGAATAGTCACTCTCTGTACTGTACTGGTCATCCTTCTAGAAAAGAATTTGGAACTGGCTTTCTTGTTGGTGCACGCATACAAAAAGCCTTGCTGAAATTCATCCCGGTCAGTGAGAGGATCTGCTACCTACGTGTACGCGGTACATATAACAATATTTCTCTTATTGCCGTCTACGAGAAGAATAATTTCAACATAGCACTGGAAGAGGTTATGAAACAAATACCCACACGCGACTTCATTATGGTTCTTGATAATGGTGAGAGAATGACTGAGTTTGCATTATCAAATAATTTGAAAATTGCCAGTACGTTCTTTCCGCATCAATCGATTCATAAACAGACTAGGGTCTCACCGAATGGAACACTCGAAATCAAATTGATCACGTTCAAGTAACAGCACGTTTTTTTTTCGAGTGTTCTGGATGTGCGATCCTTTAGAGGTGCAAACATTGGAAGTGACCACTTTCTTGTATGTGAAACGATAAGGTTCCACTTCCCAAATCCAGGCATTCCAAAATTCAATCAACGGAAACGTTTTAACATCTCATCATTAAAGAATGCTGAAACAGAAGTGAGATATCAAAACCATATTGCTGACACATTGGAAAAATCAGAAATCATTAATAGAGACGTCGATAAGATATAGTATTTACTCAAAGATGCTGTTTTAAGCGCTGCTGAGAGAATACTTGGACGACCACAGAACCATGATTTTGTCATCCTCGGCCGAAGTGAAGCTGTTATGAGTGAGACCTTCAAGTTGCTTGAGAGTGGTGCTTGAAAAATTGGTCTGCAAATTAACTCCGATAAAACCAAACATATTGTAACGACTCTTCGTTGGTTCTTTTCGATTATTGAGCAAATACGACAGTAAAAAGACAGATCTTTAGTTAACAAAATCTCAAACTTTATTTATCAACCAGTTACAGCAACTTCCGATTTTAGTTACAATGAATTCCAGGGTCTCCAATTTATGTCCGATAAACTTCACCGCTTTTCCACAATTTGAATCAATAATATTCGGAATCGTAAAATCTGTATTTACTATTCCACTAAGTTCAAATTCTTTTACTATTAGTACCCAGGCTCAAGTACCACCGATTATTCCTTATACTTGCGAATATTTGTAAAACACTTTTAATTGCAAAATTAAAACTGACTATCTGATATTTTTGTTCGCTTATTTATATTCGAAAACAAATAAGCAGAATATTCTGGTACTCACTGTAGTTGTTTCTAGAAACAATAGGCCACTCCTCCTTTTAATTCATTGATGTAAACAAATTTAATTTACATTAATTTATGCAACTTGTATTAGTTAAAGGGAGTTAACTTTTAATTATCCTTGCCATAGAATGTAGAAAACATTTAGGCGGAACGTATTGGTTATTTATGATTAAATTAAATTAACCAATTCTGGACGAAGTTTATTACACTGCCCTCCATTTAGTTTTATTCGTCCCGAACAATATCAGCTATTGCAATGGTACTGTTACCTTGGTACGGTGCCAACCTTTGCAGATGTATCACTTTCATCTTGGTACGGGGTCCCTTTTGGATACGGTAGATAACATCATTAATTCGTTTGATTATTTTATATGGACCTTCCAAATCTGGCTGCAGCTTGGGTGATCTTCCCTTAGTCTTCTGGGGTTGTATAGCCATACCAATTCTCCTTCTTGAAAACCATCACTATTTGCATTTATGTCGTACCTGGTTTTCCTTTTGTCACTGGCAATCTTAATGTGGTCTCGAACCTGTTGATGGATTTTATTCATCTTCTCCCTTAGTTGTCCCACATAATCTGTTTTCGTGGATACCAGACCTCCAGGGATGCCAAACTCGATGTCACCAGGAAGATGTAGTTCTCTTCCGAACATGATATTCGCTGGCGTTTCACTTGTCGTATCGTGCACTGCGCTACGATAGGCCATCAAGAATAACGGAAGATCCTTGTCCCAATTTCTTTGGTTGGCTTCTACTACCTTTGACAAATGTTCTTCCATGGTTCGGTTGAATCGTTCTACCATGCCATCCGACTGCGGGTTCATAGGTGTAGTTCGTGTTTTTCTAATGTTGAGTGTTCTGCACAGCTCATCCATTAATTGAGATTCGATATTCCTTCCCTGGTCCGTATGCAACTCGAGCGGTGTGCAATATCTGCAAACCCATTCATTGACTAATGTTTCAGCGACCGTAACTGCTTCCTGGTTCGGTATTGCATAAGCTTCCGGCCATTTTGTAAAGTTATCAATGACCACCATGATGTATTTGTTATCTTTTGGAGTTTCCGGAAATGGCCCCGCGATGTCTATAGCAATTGTCTCCATTGGGGCGCCCACATTGTACTGTTGCATCTCTCCTCGAGTTCTAGTCTTTGATCCTTTGCTCGCCGCACAAGTATCACATCGCCGACACCATTGCTCTACGTCGGTTCGATACCTTACCCAATAAAACCTCTCCCTTACTTTAGCTAGGGTTTTATTGACTCTCGGTGTCCTCCAGAAATACTTCCATGCAGCTTTCCCAGTACCTCTCCCACTCGACTTGATGGCAGCACCAGTTGCTCTAACACTTTCTTTCCATCAGCGGACTCCCATTTTCTTTTTAGTATCCCGTTGTCCATCAATAGTGAGTCCCATTGCGCCCAGTAGCACTTCACCTCCGTACTTAAAGGTACTACCTCTTTCCACTCCGGTCGCCCTCCCTCGGTTTTCCATTTCAATATTGGAGCCATTGCTGGATCTTCTAGCTGCTCTCTTTTAAGTGCTTCGGTACACCAGTCTTCAGGAGTTTGGAACTTGATTTGGTTCACTATCATTGCCTCCTTTCTCTCAGTCCTGCTACATGGCTTGCGCTCCTCAACACAGGGTCTTCTTGAAAGATCTTCAGCGTTACAATGTATCCCTTTCTTACGGTGTTCAACGCGGAAATCTCCTTCCTTTTTGACATCCACTTGCTTGTTTGAGAGGTTCATCAACTGGACTGGAACTACTCCTTCTTTTGCTGCTACTCGTGTTTTGCATTCCCGTCTGATGTGCCCTAACTACCCACAATTCCAGCATCTTACTCTGCTAGATCTTCTTCGTTGATTTCGTTCAGGCTTATCTTCCAAACTTTTAACTCGCATGATCACTTCATCAAGTGCTGCTTTTAGTGGTTCTTCAGCAACTGCCATCTTTCGTACTCTATCTGAGCCATGTGCTCTTTTTTCCAGCTTCCATTTGTAGGGCCAATGCTAAGACTTCTGCAGGTAATTTCTTTCCGCTTAGATACAGCTGATTTCTCATATGTACATCTCGAAGAGCATTGATAAATGTTTCGGCTGCCAGCTCGTCTCGGTGTTCAGCGTTATAGTTTGGATATGACAGATTTACCAGTCTCACAATGTCAGCCTCTAATTCTTGCAAAGTTTCGCTGACTCCTTGTTTTCGTGATTTGAGCTGCATGCGATGGAGAGCTTGCATATGACTTTCCCCATATCTTACTTCTAAGGCCTCCATAATCTTGCTGTAATCACGCTCTGTCGCTGATAGTGTCTGCAAAATTTCAGCAGCAGGTCCCTTCAATGCCAATATAAGCGCATTTGCTTTTTTCTGGTTATCTACCTCAGTTGTTGCTATCTCAAATTGCATCTTAAATATCTGATACGATGTAGATCCATCAAATGCGGGTGTTTTTACTCTAGCTGGGGCTGAAGTAATTGATGGATTGATCATGTTACCTGACTTCCCTTGTGCTATTTCTTGGCGTAAGTCACTTGAAAGTTTGCGTAATTTCTCTTCGTGTTCTTCGGCTACTTTCCTCAGCTCCCTTTCCATGTTGTTGATTTTGACCTCTGCACTGGATATACGTGACTCGATTACTTCACGTAGACTTTCTTGCTTTGCCATCATATCAGCAAACTGTTGCCGTTGCTCTACTTTTTGTTCTGCTGCCAGAACTTTTTGTTCGGCTGCCTGTTTCTTTCTTCGGGCCATCAGATCAGCAAGTTGTTGTTGTTGCTCTACTTTTTGTTCTGCTGCCTGTTTCTCTTGTCGGGCCATCAGATCAGCAAGTTGTTGTTGTTGCTCTAATTTTTGTTCTGCTGCCAGTTTCTCTTATCGGGCCATCATTTCTTTCATCAACACCATCATCAGATCAATGCTGGGGCATTCTGAACCGGGTCTTCCTCCGGCTCTATTTCTATGACCTCTGTATTTTGGCCTGCTTCTTCTAAAACTTTACGCAGCCGGAATGCAAGTTCTGCCTTCGTTCCACGGATTGGAGCGTTCCTTTTCTTCAACTCATCCTTCAGCTGGGTCTGGCTGAGATCACTAATATTTACTGTCTTGACCATTGTTTCAATAATCCCACTTCTGACACCACTGTAACGACTCTTCGTTTGTTCTTTTCGATTATTGAGCAAATACAACAGTAAGAAGACAGATCTTTAGTTAACAAAATCTCAAACTTTATTTATCAACCAGTTACAGCAACTTCCGATTTTAGTTACAATGAATTCCAGGGTCTCCAATTTATGTCCGATAAACTTCACCGCTTTTCCACAATTTGAATCAATAATATTCGGAATCGTAAAATCTGTATTTACTATTCCACTAAGTTCAAATTCTTTTACTATTAGTACCCAGGCTCAAGTACCACCGATTATTCCTTATACTTGCGAATATTTGTAAAACACTTTTAATTGCAAAATTAAAACTGACTATCTGATATTTTTGTTCGCTTATTTATATTCGAAAACAAATAAGCAGAATATTCAGGTACTCACTGTAGTTGTTTCTAGAAACAATAGGCCACTCTTCCTTTTAATTCATTGATGTAAACAAATTTAATTTACATTAATTTATGCAACTTGTATTAGTTAAAGGGAGTTAGCTTTTAATTCATCTTTGCCATAGAATGGAGAAAACATTTAGGCGGAACGTATTGGTTATTTATGATTAAATTAAATTAACCCATTCTGGACGAAGTTTATTACAATATGAATGTTTCAAGCGATACTGAGAAGAAAGATTTGATGGGCGGCGATGAACGGATTGAGGAAGTTGAATCTTTGAAATATTTGGGTGAGTATTCAAAGCTGATCAGCCTGGCAACGCTCCTACATGGAGCATGAACGCCGACTAAAAAAAAAATTGTTAGCTGCATATGAGCAATTTCACGAAGATTCAACAACGTTTTGACTTGACCCCTTTTAATTTTGATTATTTTTTGTTTATAGATAGTCTTTGATAAATAAAAAATACAAGTTCTCTTAGAATTTTTTTTTTCGACCAGGGGTCTTCACAGGGTGCTCCTAAATTTTTTGTTATTTTGTGATGTGAGTGCATTTTGACGAGCGATTGTAGAAAAAATAGTGAATCGATTTTCATAAATGATATATCGTTGAATATGTATTAGAACAAAGTTTTTAAAACATTTTTACACTGTTAATTTTTTGAAATAATTTTTAACGGTGTAACATAAGAAAAAAACGGTGCAATTGAAGAAAAGATGGCGCTACACCTTTTTTTTAAAACTAAATTGAAGCTTATTTTATATCTAACTTGAGGAAGTTGAGGAATAGTCATATTTTTTGTTTTAAAGATAAAATTTGTTGTGCATATGACTGTCGGGAATCAGCTTTTTTTGTTCTGAAGGAAAATTATAAAAATGGCGTTATAAACTAAGAGATTTTTTTTCAATGTAAAATATCAAATATTTTATTATTAGATGAACTTTTTAAAATATTATGAAAATTATATATGTAGTACAATAAATAAAATAAATGCAATTGTTAAAAATGATTTACTTATTTTACAAACAGAAGTTTCTTTTGAATAGGAAAACACTTCTGCAATTATTTTCTTTGTATTCGATGGCATAAAAAAATGAAATGTTTATTTATCACTTTTAGTAATCACTTATCACTCTTATAAAAAAAAATTTGACAGTCTCGACTGCAAACAAAAAAGCCGTATAAATAACTAAATCTATTTAGGAACATTTGACTGGAGAAGTATTATGTTCGTATTATGTTATTATGGAATCATAAAGTAAAAGATTGTATTTTAACATTAAATTACAAATATTTTATTATTGACTAAACCTTTTAAAATATCATACAAATTATATATGTAGGTTAAAGAAAATAAATATAGGTAGTTATTAAAAATTATTTACTTATTTTACATTCAAAAGTTTCTTCTGAGTTTGAAAACATTTTTGCAATTATTGTCTTAGTATTTAATGGTACAAAAGAATGAAATTTTTGAGTTCCACTTATAGTAATCGCATTTTTATATCGATTTTGTAATTTTTCTTTTGTTAATTGATATTCATTTTTATCGGCGTATCCAAAGTTCATGGTAGATTCCCATTTTAAAGCCCATTCGAAAAGTTTTTTTGGTGTATCAATAATATCTCTGCTCATCATACTATAACGGTGCGCAGCACGCTTCAGTGTAACACCAATTCCATCGCATGGTCCCTTTCCATTACTGGTAACATGGAAATGCCATTCTGCATCAACCTTAAAGTCTTTTTATGGTGGTTTATTTATGTATTGAGAAGGTGCACCGTCGGTGTTATAAATTGTTTTCCTAATATTAGAATTTTTATGCGTTCTGATGAATTCAATAAGTTTTGTAATAAAAAAAGGACTGTAGTACTGTTGTGATCTTTTATATCCGAAATCAGTATAAAACTTCGGTGCTGTATATATTCACTTGCGGCACTTCTAAAATAAATGACAAATGGATGAATAGTAGCTTTTGAATTATTATAATGATAACTTTGAAACGCATCCTGAATTATGAAGGCGTAGTTTTCAGGAAAATCCCCTTAAACGAAGCATTCTCCTGGTTCAATTTTTTTTTTCTTTTTACTCAATAAATGTTGATTGCTGTTTTGCTATAAAGTTGTGTGGTATCAAAATTTGTAAACGGTAAACAAATTTTTTCATAAATTTTTCTACAGTTTCTATAAAAGTATCCAAATTGCATCAATCAGTGGTATTCTGTTGTTGATATTTGACTTGAAGGATTCCTTTAACGTCATCATTTAGTAATCTTTCTTCCAGTTGTTGAAGTTTTTTTGAACATTCATTGCACTTCAAAGTCTGAAAATCTTCTGTCAATTCACCACATGAAACAAAGTCAATTAATGTTTTATAATTCTGGAAAGCAGCATCAGTATTCCAAGACATCTTAGAGTGTTGAATCATTAGTTTTATATATTGATGTATGGTACACACACACACATTATGAACTCCTTGGGAGAATTTTATACATCCTTGTGGTCGAAGAAACGTGAATTTAGTAAATCCTATTTTCACATCAGGAACCTAATTTTTAAACTCCACATACGTTTCATTTAATCTACATAGCAATAAGCGCTTTTGTGGATTTATGCTGAAATTGCTCATATTTTCTTTATTGTACATATATAATTTTTATAATATTTTAAAAAGTTCATTTAATAATAAAATATTTAATATTTAACATAAAAAAAAATCTCTTAGTTTATAACGCCATTTTTATAATTTTCCTTCAGAACAAAAAAAACTAATTCCCGACAGTCATATGCACAACGAATTTTATCTTTAAAACAAAAAATATGACTAGTCCTAAACTTTCTCAAGTTGTTTGATATAAAATAAGCTTCAATTTAGTTTAAAAAAAAGGTGTAGCGCCATCTTTTCTTCAATTGCACCGTTTTTTTCTTATGTTACACCGTTAAAAATTATTTCAAAAAATTAACAGTGTACATTTTTAAAAACTTTGTTCTAATCTTTGTTCAACGAAATATCATTTATAAAAATCGATTCAGTAGTAGTCACAAACTAACAAAATATTGAGAGCACCCTGTGAAGACCCCTGGTCGAAAAAAAAAAATTCTAAGAGAACTTGTATTTTTTATTTGGCCTATTATTTTGAAAACGTACATGGAAAAAAAACAACTATTTTTTAAAAATAAGAAATTTTGATATTTTGTTGGTATTGACGAAAGGAAAAAAGTTATTTCTGCTTTTATTTTTTGTGTACTCTGAATCGGAGTTATGCGCGGTTGAATTTTGAGGCTTTTTCACGTAGTTTTGGTAATGGTGGCAATGTTTTGTGAATAGGTGCCACAAATTTCATCCGACTTACGTATATTTTTGCAAGTAAAAAGGAAAATAATTGAATAATTGATATAAGTAAGTTTAAAATTAATAACTTTTCTCTTTTCCGCTAGGGGGCGCGTAAACCCTTGGTTTACTTCAAAGCTCATATCTCAAAAAGTAGGCTTTTTTTTTTGTTTTTCTTAAATTTAAAAGTAAACATATGCAGCTATGAAATTGAGAAATAAAAAGTCAGCAATTCAATATGGATTTTTTCTTACGATTTTTTAAAGTTTGGTATATGAAAAATTCACATGTGTTTTTTTATTAATAATCCTGTACTAAATGTGGATCTAATATATTAAACATTTCATATTTTAACACCTGCAATAAATTTGAACCATTTTCTGTGTATTTCTGATTGAGAAACAGGTTTTTATTCAGAATAAGAATTGGAGATCCCAATGTTTGAAGATTTTGTTATAATTTCAACATCATCAATACTAAAGAAAAAAACATCAAAAAAATATTTTTTCTATAAACATTATAATTTAATCAATATTATAAATAAATACATTAAAAAATTAATTTATATATTTTTTTTTTGCCTTTAAATTGAAATATTTATGATCATCAGAAAAAGAAAACATTTTGGCAATTATTTTATCGGGTGAAGTGTTATCCGGTAAAAAACAGTGGAATCCTTGAGTTCCACTTATGGTTTTAATGTCCGAAAACCGCACCGAAAGAAATTGTTCCTGTAGTTCGATATGTTCTGAAGACACATATGAAAATTTCATAACGTGGTTTTTGTTTTCGACCAAATTTCCGCCCATTCAAACAATTCCCTTGCTGTTGATATTTTTTCTCCTCTAAGCGAAGCTCTTCGGGCTTCTCTTTTAAGTGTTCCTCCAATCCCATCGGATGGACCCTTTCCGTGGGCAGTTGCAAAGAAATGCCATTCTGCAGGTATATTAAAATCATCAATATGTTTGCAGAGATTTATGAAATTCTTCTTATTTTTATATTGAGCTGCTGAACCATCAGTAAAATATAAAATTTTTTTGATACTTGGATATATTTCTTGCTGTTTTTCAATGAATTCACTATATGTGTTATTATGGTTTTCAATATTATTCACTGTTTGTGTGCTTTTGTCACTTTTGACTTAAAATGCAATATTTAAAAATATACTTTTTACTGTTTATTTTGAAATTTATTTATAATAATAAAACTTCCTTATAGTAACAATTTGATTTTTATTTTTTTATTTTAAAGAATATCGATTTCGACTTACGTCATCCTCAGTTCTTAAATTATTATTCCTAATTTATTCCTAATTTATAAATAAATTTAAAAATAAACAGTAAAAAGTATATTTTTAAATATTGCATTTTTTAAATATTGCATTTCAATGAATTCAATCCACCTTTCCTGGTATTTATGAACTGCAACTGTGTTATGCATTAAATGATCAGATATAATGACAAAAGATAAGACCTCTAGTTTATCATTACATGATTTGTAGTAAACTACGATTGGGTGGATTGTGGCTTGAACTTTATTGAAATGTGCAGCTTGTATCTCATTCTGCGTTATCATTGAGTAGTTTTCTGAAAAATCCATAATAAATACGTATGCGCCATGACGTAAGTTTTGTTTCGTATCCTTAAGAAACTTTGATTGCTGCCTTGCGATGAAATCATGAACTTTTAATTTGTTTACCGATGTATGTTCTAAATCTTCTACAAATTCTTCTTTATTATTTCCATGCGTTCTAACGAATATCTATCTTGCATTAACCATTTCTCATAATGTATTTCTTCGTAAAATTCAAGAGATTCCAAAATTGTTTCTGTGTAAGCTTCCACGATATTTTTACAATCATTGCATATATTTGTTGCACAATCCACTGTATCATAAGAACAACTCAGTCTCTTAAGCAGATCTTTTTCATATTTTACTAAATTTAAGAACGGCTTACACATTAAACGTACATTTTCATGTATCATGCATATACAGACATTATGTGTTCCGGTAGGTCCGGCTAAAATACATTCCTTCGGTCGCAACGTAGTGAACTTTGAGAAGCTGATTTTGACATCTTTGTTTTCTTCCAAGAACATTTCGTAGATTTCGGTGGGGGTCCATAACACCAACCGCTTTGATATCCTAATTTTTGTTGATCCTTCTGTAATAGTAACAACATCTTTAAGGCCAGGCATTGTTCTACTAATTTCCTCTGATAAGAAGTATGTTTGAATTTGTTTTACTATATTTTGTGCAAACTGTGCACTTGTTTGCTTTGAGGCCAACTGTAAGGACCTACTGTTTCCAACAGATCCATGGCGAATTCTACCAGTCGTCTTGATGCATTAAATTCATCCTGGATACGTTGATTTGACCAAAATTTACGTGGTAGAGTTGTCAACAAAAACACTTGTTTTGATTTACAGCTGGCATCTTTAAACTCTTTTTTAAGGTTCATAAGCCATGATGTATATTCACATTCCTCGTTTGGTGATAACACTTTAACTGAATCTACTTGAAATATAATTTGACTTATTACCGATGTGACACTTGCAATTTTTTTATAACTTCCTGTTGTAAAATGTTTTTGTTTGATAGGAGATTCGGCTAACCTTCCAAGAACATTGTTAATATCTTCTAAAATGTCATTGAGTAGTTTAAGAACTGGTGGAGGTATAGTATCAACCGAAACTGGTGATGGATCAAAAGATGCTGGAAGTATTTGAATATTTTCGTTCGTTGGAACATTTTCAACATCCTGATTTAGCGAAATAATTTCACTATCGATAGTTTCCGAACATGAAAGCTGCTGTATAGAAAATATTAGTTGCATATGAATTTTTATTCATTTCAAGCAGAAATGACTTTTTTTTTAAACAATGCGGTGAATCATCCTTATTTAACTAAAACCACTGAAATTCCTAGTTTACAGAAATTTAATGACCATTTAATTATTTTAGGGATACAAATTATGTATTTGAGGGTTTGGATGCTTTTTACATACTTTGCCTTTTTACACATTACCTGTTTAAAATTAATTATGAATGCATGTATCTGGAATATATTAAAACTCATTCTGAGAAGTAAATATAGTGAAATATGATTTGAAATAAAATGCATGCTATATAGAACTCATTTACTAATTACCTGTTTATTTTTTTTTAGGTTATGTAATCCATTTACATTTTTATTTGCATAAAAATCCAACAAAACAATTAGCAAAATAAATATACTAACTTTTTTACATCAAACAACTTTAAAACGTTTTTTTACTATCCATTAAATAAAATATGCAGTTTCAGCGTATGAAAAAAAGAGAAACAATTTAAATTTAAATCAATCTTTTGTTTTAGCTCTCTAAATATTTGTTCGTCTTAGATTGTGGTTACTGTTAAGTTTGATTTCATTTTTTTATTTCATTTTCATAAACATTAATAGTACATTCATATAATAAATTCATATATATTTTCATAAACATTAATAGTAATAAAAGTTAAATAACTTAAAATAATGATGGTTTGGTTTCCAAGTTGTATGAATTAATTTAAAATAATTTATTTAAAAAAAATTTAATAATTTTTTGCTTTAACAACTTTTTTAATAAGCAAAAAATTATTAAATTTATTTTTAATAAATTATTTTAAATTCATTTTCATATCCGACAAGTGTAGTATACTTGTTTCTCATGTCTTGCATATTATGAACTGTTGCATTTCGTTTTAATATAGATACCTTGTGATATGGGTTTTACTCATATGTTTTGTTTATCGTCTCGCTAAATGAAACGGATGCTCAAAAGATGAAAAACATCAGCTAGAGATTTTTTTCTAGTATTTTTTCTTTCGGTAACCAAGATAATGATTGTTACAGGATTCAATTAAGTTTTGATCTTGAATCAAGTAAATTCTAACTTTCAAAACGTTTGTTTCTAGTCTTAATTTCGAAAAATTAGGTTTCGAACTCTCAACGAGTCAAGTTTGCGAACCATTAAGATTTAATTTTTCAAATTAATTGGAATTCGCTTTCGGCCCTAAAAATTGTGAAATAATAATCTAGATGAGTGATCATAATTAATCTTTATTCTGTTGAAGTAAAAATTATTAAACCATTGATTCAAAATAAATATTTTACACAAGTTTAAATTATATTATTACCATCTAATCTTTTGAATTTTTTAAAAAAAACAAGCACTTTGGTATCATAAATAAAATAACCAATTTCTTTAATATAATACAAAATTCATATTTGGAATAAAATGAATGTTTTTGTAGTAGTAATTAAATTTGCTAGTTTGTTTTAGTATTTAATTAACAGAGATAAAACGAAAACCATTTGCATTTTCCTTATCGTTTTTTGCAATAAAATGAGAAAAAAACTGAATTGTGCTAGATGTTGTTTTTCATTGTGTTTCCAAAAATACAGCAGATGTGGAAAATGAAATAAATAAAAGTAAACATATAAGCCTTCATGAAATAAAAAAAAAGAAAAATTTGAAGCGGAAATGTTCCAAGTAACTGCTCGTAAGGAAAGAATTATTTAAAATAAAGAAAAAATATAAAACGAGTGAGGAATCGTGAAAAGTTTGAAAATCACAGGATAAAACCATGAATAAAACCTTTGGCGAAATAAAATACAAATGGATATTATCTCAAATAGGACATTACTAGAAGGACGAAGATCAACGTAAGTATTTTTCTTATTATCGTTATCACTTTTTTCATATGCATATATTTTTCTTTGATTCTGTTGTTTTCCTTTGAGTATATATGAATCCTTAAACAACTTCCATTGATTAAAGATTTTCCTGGGCCAGAGGCCACTTGTGAATTTAACAAATATCTTATTATTAATCTCGGTATAAAACGGAATACCGTTTTATAATAACATTAATTAATTATCTAAAATAAATTAACATCAAGTATAAACGGCTTTTCTTAACACACATAGTTTAACTGAATTATAAAATATTTTTGTGAGCAATTTTTTTCATCTCTAGCTATGAACAAATGAAATGATTGTGTACCTTTTATAGTTACTGGCTTTCTGTATCTTACATCTAGCCGTCACATAATTTTTCTATAATCATTTTTACTGCTATATACATAATTCATTATTGATTACCATTTTGTAGCCCATTCATAAAGATCCATAGGGGTTTGAATAACATCTTTGTTAGACAAATTATATCAATGAGATTTTCGTTTCAATGTACCTGCTATTCCATCACACGGTCCTTTTTCATATATGGTAGAGTAGAAGTGCCACTCTGCGTGTATATTAAATTATTTGTGGTAGCATAGATTTATAAAATAAAAATTTTTTTTGATTATTGCTTTTTTATATAATTAGCCACTTGAAAGAAACCAAATACTGGTTTGGAACTGATTTAGCCACTTGAAACAAACCAAAGACTGAAACAAACCAAATACTGGCTATACTGTGGCATAAAAATTAACATATTATTACACCTTAATCGTTATAACTTACGTTTACGTACTTAAAAATTAAATAAATAAATATTATTACTTTGAAACTTAATTTAAATTAATAAAAATAAGACGTTTAAAATTATTAAATTAAGTATGATAATATAAGAACTGAATCTAAAAAATTATGGTGCAAATTATGAAACTTTTTGCAATCCATACAATTTTAGAGCGATCTAGTTTCGAACCAATGAGTAAATTTTTAAACTTTAAAAAAGTTTGTCATTCTCATCAGGGCTAGCCGACTAGATAAACTCTACCAAAAAATGTTAACGCTAATGATTATAAACCAAAAATTAGGTTACAGCTAGCTACCATTTTTTGGTAGAGTTTATCTAGTCGGCTAGCCCTGATGAGAATGATAAACTTTTTTAAAGTTTAAAAATTTTCTCATTGGTTCGAAACTAGATCGCTCTAAAATTGTATGGATTGCAAAAAGTTTCATAATTTGCACCATAATTTTTTAGATTCAGTTCTTATATTATTCTTGATGGGAGATTTTCCATCGGGGTGATGTTACATCACAAATAATTTACTGAATTAATTAAGTATGATAAAACTGGAAAAATAAAAGTATAATATAATATAAAAATGAAAATTTACTACTATTTCCTACTTTGGTTTGAATAACTTGGGTATTACATTCGCGAGCCAAAATTATTACCCCTACTTTTTTAGTATTTCTCGACGTTTTTGGACCTACTGATTCTAAAAACAACAACCGAAAAATGTGTGTCTGTCTGCCGGCTGGCTTGATTATTGTACTATAAGTGTGTCAAAAAATACCGTTTAGTGTGTCAAAAGAATGATTTTTATTTATTTTTTACCAATTTTTTTGAAAAACTTAAAATTAATCATATAAAAAAAAGTCAGACAAGGATTCCTTAAATGTAAAAGAACACAATTTAAACCTAGCACTAAAGACTAATTCCGGAACAACATACTTTTCCATTTTTTTTATCTAGATGCGACATCATTATATTTTTCATTAACATTTTTATTAACAATCAATGGGTATACCTCCTCCTCGGACTCCCTGTAAAACATCAAGGTTATAATACTTTTTGATGATATATTTGCATTCTATTTACGTTTCAAATTTTGTTTATTCTCCTTTTTTTTATAAAAATAAAACAAGAATTGCTAAAATTTAAATTTCTCTCTTTCATATTGTAATAAACCAGAGAAATAAATGAATTGTGGCAATACATGAACATCTCCAGTTCTTTTTGCTTGTATTCTTAATTGATAAACAGTTGGTTCTTACTTTTGTTTATGTTTTATAAATCGATAGAAAAACAAGAAAAACGTTTAGGAAATAATGAGACAGTCTGTTATTAACTGGTTACATTCTAGATTGTAAATGTATTGATTATTGTAATTTTATTGTTCTAACCAAGTTAGAATTGAGTAACAAACTTGTATCGGCGAGAAGAAGATTTTCCATCTTCACGTATTTTTATCGACACATTATTTACAATAAATTCAATGAATTATTTGTGATATAACATTACTCCGATGGAAGTTACCCCATTATGAATAATAAGACTGAATCTAACAAAATATGGTGTGCAATTTATGAAATTTTTTTGCTTTCCATACAATTGTCGATTGATCTAGTTTTGAACCGAAAAGATCTTTTTATTAAACTTAAAAAAAAGTATATCCTTCTTATCAGGGCTAGCTGACTAGATACACTAGCAAAAACAGTGAACGCTATATAAACCAAAATTGTCTAATACTCTAGCGAAGTATAAGAAAACAAAAAACTGGTTAAAGTATAACGACAATAGTGATCAACTAGAGAAATCAATTGACTAAAACTGAATCTATTAAACATATATCTGTGAAAGTTTTTTTATTTTCTTATACTTCGCTAGAGCATTAGACAAATTTTGGTTTATATAGCGTTCACTTTTTTGGTAGTGAATCTAGTCGGCTGGCCCTGATGAGAATGATATACTTTTTTTAAAGTTTAATAAAAAGTTCTTATCGGTTCTTAACGATAGCAAAAAATTTTCATAAATTGCACACCATATTTTCTTAGATTTAGTCTTATTATTCATGATGGGATAACTTCCATCGGAGTGATGTTATATCACAAATAATTCATTGAATTAATTGTAGATAATGTGACGTTAGATACACGTGAAGATGGTCATCTTCTTCTCGCCGATACAAGTTTGTTATTCAATTCTAACTTAGTTAGAGTATTACAACAATAGTAATCAACTAGAGAAATAAATTGACTGAACCTCAATCTAATAAACATTTGTTTATGAAAATTTTTTTATACTTCGATAGAGTAGTAGACAAATTTTGGTTTATATAGCGTTCACTTTTTTTGGTAGTGGATCTAGTCGGCCAGCCCTGATGAGAATGATATAGTTTTTTTAAAGTTTAATAAAAAGTTCTTATCGGTCGAAACTAGATCGATCTAACATCATATTTCATTTTTTATATAAATGGTAGAAGTTTGAAAACAACTTGCTACCCTATAACCCAAGAAGAGGTTGCCAGACTCTGAAATACGGTCAACCACTGGCCCATTAATGGTGAACAATACTTGGTTATTGTTATTGGGTCAGTACTAAAACCATTCATCAGCCGATCTGTGGTTTACAGAAAATAGCCATTATATTGTTACCTATGAACGACCATGTACTGGCCAATTAATCGTAAGCAATACTTGGCTATTGTCATTGGGTCTTTGGTGGAATCATTTATCGGCCGATCTACGGTTTAAAGAAAATAATAAGTACACTTTACTTTAAACGGCCAAGCAATCCGCTGGAGAGGTTTCAGGAATAGGTAAATTCTATGGACAGGTCTGAAAGGGCGATGTGATCGATAGCTGTACCGAAAGTGTGTCGAAAAAATCGTCAAGTGTGTCAAAACAAGGAAATTTGCATACATTTTTCTTAAAAAATGTTCATTTTAAGTGATTACGAATAGGGACATTAAATTTGGAGAAATCCTGATGGTCGGGATTGGTATGTGAGACCAAAAACTAGATTTTTGGATCATAAGTTTGTCAAAAAAATGTTGTCAAGTGTGTCAAAAGAATGATTTTCATTTTTTTTAAATCAATTTTTTTGAGAAAAATGAAATTAATTATTTGATGACATGAAATTTAATCGAACATGAAATTGGACATGGAAATTTTTGATTTCGTCATAATTTTTGAAATATTTTTGGAGTTATGAAAAAAGTTTGTATATTTGATTTTATAAGAATTCGGAATATTTTTAGAGTTTTGAAAAAGTTTAAATTTTTGATTTTATTATAATTTTTGGAATTTTGAAGAAAGTTTGTATATTTGATTTTGTCATAACTTTTGCGATATTTTTAGAATTTTGCATAAAGCTTTTGGAATTTTGAATTTTTGATTTTGTAACTTTTTTTAGAATATTTTTTGACTATTGAAAAAAAATTTGTATTTTTGATTTTGTTATTATTGTTGAAATATTTTTGGAATTTTAAAAAGAGTTTGTTTTTTTAATTTTTTTTATAAATTTTGCAATATTTTTAGAATTTTGATAAATGTTTCAATTTGTGATTTTGTAAGAATTTTCGGAACATTTTTAGAATGTTGAAAAAGTTTCAATTTTTGATTTTATTATAATTTTTTGAATATTTTTAGAATTTTGGAAAAAGTTTGCATTTTTGATTTTGTTATAATTTTTGCAATATTTTTATAATTTTGAAAAAAGTTTGAAAATTTTGAATTTGTGAATTAAGAAATTTTTTCAGAATTTTGAAAAAAATTGGAATTTTTGATTTGTAAGAATTTTCGGAATATTTTTAGAATTTTGAAAAAATTTAAATGCTTGATTTTATTATAATTTTTGGAGTTTTGAAAATAGTTTGTTATCTGTGATTTTGTTATGATTTTTGGAATATATTTAAAATTCTGAAAAAAATTTTAATCTTTGATTTTGTATTAAGTTTTTGAATGCTTTCACAACTTTAAAAAATTTTAAATTTTTGATTTTATTGTAATTATTAGAATATTTTTGGAATTTTGAAAGAAATATCAATATTTGATTTTGTAATATTTCTCGAAACGCAACGTATTAATGTTTCGTGTTAGTTTTGTAATAAATTTCTAAACAGAGATAAAAAATACTTGTACTCTAACAAAGAGTTTTATGTTTGATATACGTCGCTGCCCAAAACTAAAAACAATGTCCTGAAAAAAGTTTTTTGCCGAAAACTATATCAAAATCCTTAACCCAGACCGAAGTCTTGATATCTCAGAGCTGTGATATTTCAGCCCCCTTCATATTTTATTGTAAATTAGTGAACGATTTTGAATTTATTTTATTTAAAATGTCGTATGATAAATTTTTATATTATTTTTAATTTTAAAAACATGGTTGCCGTTACTTGGCCATTGCTGCAATACTGATCATCATTATTGGCTCGTTACTAGGCCAGCTTTACAACATTGTATGGGTCATTGCTGTTTATTTACTTCGGCCCATGAATGGTAGCAATTTATTGTCCGCAAGTTATCATCCAGTAAAATTATGTTAATGTCCCAGTCATAGTTACCAGGACTCGGCCATTGCTGCGTTACTGCTCGTCAGTAATTGAGCATTACTGTACCAGTTGTACAACCTTGAATGGGATATGGAAAAATTGTTAATATTATGTCAATTAGATGAAATATGTAACTAATTTTGCAAATCTCGTTCTACATCTCCAATTTGCTTTGCAAAATTTATATATTCCTTTTGAACAACTGCATCAATGGAACACATTAGTCATTATTATATTTAACAATTGAATGAACTACAAATTCATATCTATTAAACTTCTGTTGGTAATCGAATACCATATCCTCCAGAAGTTTTGTACCATTATTTTAGCATATAATGGGTTTTATAAAATAAAAGTTTTAAACGCGTGCAAGTCTAAGACGTGTTAATTTGAAAATTTTATACCCGCATGGAAGGATCAATTTTTACCCCCATTGCTACCCCGGTCCCTGCTTTTGTCATACTAGCTATCGTGATATATCACATACCACTGGTAATAGCAGTGACTAGTGAGATATCACTAGCCAAGGGAAATCTTAAGGATGCTGGCGGATGAACTCTATTCAGTCAACGGTAGCACCCTTCATCTTAGCTATAGGGTATTATTCCGTGATGATGCCACCTCATACAAGGTTGTGCAACTGGTCCAGTAATGGTCCATTGATAGCGACCAGTAACGGCTGGAGTATTGGCAACCATGACTGGACCATCAACACAATTTTACTGGATGATAACTTCGGACAATAAATGGCTGCAGCAGCCCATACAAAGTTGTACAGTTGGCCCAGTAATGGACCAACGGAAAATGATGACCTTTATGACAGCAATGGTCATGTCCTAGCCACCATGACTACTGGCCATTTAAAAAATACGAAATATTATGATAAGCAAATTTTAATAAACACAATCTACTATAGGACTGTCCTTCTTTGGAGCAAATATGTTCTCCGTCCTCATCTACTATAAAAATTTCCTCCTTTATGCAAACTGTAAAACAATATTTTACACTGTACAATTTTATCTTTACTGATATTAAACGAGGTGGGCGAGTCGAACAACACCCTGGCATACTCAAAGAAACTACGATAGACAGACTGTACACCGTGCATCCCAATCAAGATTAATGCTTCTTTTTTCGCATGTTATTGATAAAGATGGCCGATCCCATGTCTTTCCAGCAATTTAGAGTTATCAACAGCGTTACACATCATACTTTCCACATTGCATGTCAAGCTTTGAATTTATTGGAGAACAACCTTCACTGGGATGTAAACATTAATGACGCGTGCAACACATCACATCGAAATGAAGTTCCTGCTTTGTTTGTAATCATATTGATCGCCTGCTCTCATTCATCTCCAACAGAATTATGTGAAAAATATAAATGATCACATGGCTGAAGATATTTTTGACGTAGTTTATTCAAGGAAAATGTCAATGTGAACATAGATTTTACAACAGAAACATACAAGGAAGCGTTGATAATGATTGAAGGTTAGTGCTTAGTATCGCGAACGAAATTCTCAATCAATTAGGAATGGCATTGTCGAATCGATCTGCTGCTGCATCTTCGGTCGATGTAGAATTGCGTCGTGAACAAAATTACAACATGGATGATCTTTTTTCGTATGTTCATTCAAAAATGCGAAAGCTAACGTTTGAACGAAAAGCCATTTACGTTCAACTAATGCAAAATGTTAATAACGGGGTTAGAGGAATCTTTTTCTTGGATGTACCAGGAGGAACTGGTAAAACGTTAACCTAGTTAGACTAATTCTAACAGCAATTCGATCCCAAAATGACATAGATTTAGCTCTTGCGTCATCCGCTATAGCTGTGACATTGCTACCAAGTGGAAGAGCATCTCATTTTGCTTTGAAATTGCCATTGAGTATGCAATTAATTGAAACTCCCAGTTGCAACGTTTCCAAAGGATCCGGAATGGGAAAAAATATTGCAGAAATGAAAACATAGTTGGAATGAATGCACAATGGCGCACAAAAAATCGTTTGAAGTTCTTGATCGATCATTGCAGGATTTGCCTGAAAATACAAGACCATGCATTAATATTGATTGAATTTAGATTAAAGAAAATGTTTATTTATATTTTAACAAGTTTGAGATTAAATTTAAAATTTATTTATTTTATTTATTCAACTCAAACCAAAACTTTGCTCTGTGCACTTGGCCAGGAACTTTTGATGTCGTTTGAGTCGATACTAAAAATAAAATTTAAATTTAATCTCAAACTTGTTAAAATATAAATAAACAATTTCACGATACCAGAAATATTGAATTTGTGAAATCAATCATTTGTTTACACAACTAAAATTTTTAAAATAACATTTGTTTTTGAATACAAAGATAGCTCATATATGTGACATCTCAACAAATATTTTCTTTAATCTAAATTCTAAAGTTGAATGGTTGAAAACTTGGGTTCGGACATTCTTCATTTTATCAATTGACAGGTAAAGCCTGTTTTTGATAATTTGTATACTGAAAATAATTGCTATTGTAAATCAAGCTTGTTATATGTGTCGTTTTCAACAATTTGATGTTATTGTAGTTAAATTGTTAACTTTATTGTAATAAGGTTTAAATTTTAATACATTTCCACTTAATACATTTCCAATCCTTACTTTTTCTATGATTAATGCGGGAAAATAATTTATAGAGACCGAAATTCGCAATTCTTTTCAATTCAAAATTTGTATTACCATTGTTGGAATTGGGCACAAGTTTTGTATTAAATGAGCTATAAAAATTAGTATTCAAATGATAGATATAACTAAAGACTGGCTTGAAAACTATGATTATTTTGGAGTTTGAGTTTCATTTTAAATTATATATTAATCTAATAAGAAAATTGGCACATTTTTTTAGTTTTTTTTACATTATTTACATTCTTTACATGCTTTACATTCTTTACATTCTTTATATTCTTTACAATGCTTTTTGGACATGTAAAGAATGGATTCTTTACATGTAAAGAATTACGTAAATTACTTTTTGTAAAGAATTTGCACAACACTGCCTGTAGTTCCTCGAACAACACATTGAGTGAACATTATTGCGGCCAAAAACAAAACGTCGGTGAATTTAACAATATAATTCAGTCTATTATTCAAAGCGAGGCAGTCACATACAAGTCCGAAGACACTGTCATGGAAGCAGATGAAGCGGTTAACTATCCAAATATCTAATTTTTGAATTCACTTGATCTGCCAGGGTCGCATGTACTATAATTGAAAATTGGCGTGCCAATTATCATGTTGCAAAATATCAATCCGCCTCGCAGTAAAATAATTACTGTGCAACGTATTAGAAGCAACAATCTTGACTGGAACTTTCAAAAGTGACGATGGATTTCTATACCTATGATGTCAATGGATATGCCATATCAATTTAAAAGATTGCAATTCTAAATTCGAATTTGCAATTACTATTAAAAAAGTTCAGGGCCAAACATTAGAAGTGCGTGGTTAAGATCCATAAGCTACCGATTGTTTCTCACATCGGCCATTATATGTTGCGTATTCTACAATTGGCAAACTAGACAATCTTTTATATCCGCACCAACAAAGGAACAACAAAAAACATTGTATACTCTCAAGCATTATGAAATTATACATATTAAAAACGTGTGTTGTTTTCTTTATTTCTTATATTTAACCAGATTGAGCCACTGCAACGTGTGGCCGGGTCCAGCTAGTACAAAATTATTGAATGATTTAAAATTAGATAAAAATTGCAATAACTGTATATCGTCGGCTAGAAAGCATTTGCGTGTAACTACAATTTAGAAATATGGAAAGGAAGCTCACAAAACGATTTGTTGCGACTCTAATCAAGCTTTTAAAAAGAAGTTACTCTCAATAATTAAAAAAAATGGTTTTTTTTTCATTTATTTATAAACAAATTTTATTTTCAAGCTTGTTTTGAAGCGCAATAAATGGTTTTGTGAACTTCTTTTCCATTTTTTTAAAATGTAAATAAGTACATGTAAATGCTTTGCAGCCAACTAAAAAAATTACCCAAAAACCATGTAGGCTTTGACCCAAGAAAAATCTCTAAATAAAGGTAATTTAATGGATCATTCGATCAATAATTGAATTTTTTTAAAAAAATGATAGTAGGATTTAGTAAAAACAAATTGAATAAAAATAAAAAGAACTTAACTTAGTTCTTTATTTTTTTGTTGATTGAGGTCTTGATCCTTTCAGTTATGTTAGTCTCCTCAAGTATAGTTTGGTTCCCTTGATATGTTTAAAGAAAGGCAAATTTACCCAATATCAATTTAATTTTGTATGAGTTAAATGGAGATAACAATTTACCTGTAATTTCAGTGTAACTATTTTGTTATAACTCCAAAAACTTGAAATATGTGAAAATGTCCACCACTACCAGACTCCTTCCGATAGTATTTACTAACTACCAAGATTTTTTTCTTTTCTCCTTTTTTATAGACGATGATCACCAAACATGAATTATTTAAGTCACAATATTATGCAGATAATTTTGAATTACATAGTTTTTACTATACAGAGTTCAACTCAATTTCGGTTATCATCCCAACTAGGTTTTGCCAGACATTGACATACGGCCAAGCACTGGTCCATTAATGGTTAACAGTACTTGGCTATTGTTACTGGGCAAATACTAGAACCAATCATCGGCCGATCTATGGTTTACAGAAAATAGCCAGAATATTGTTACCTTTGAATGGCCAAGCGCTGGCCCATGAATTTTTTTTTTTTTTTTTTTTTTTTTTATTCAATGTTAGGCATGTTTAGTGTTAACCAATATAGATCAACGTCTCTGAATATCCGAAGATACCATGCTAACTAGGGAACTAGGGTTCGAAAGTATTATTTAATTTTCTTTCAGGAATTTATTAACGTTGATCTTAAAGTTTTGAGGATTAAAATTATCAGGAAAGACCCACGCCGGTAAGGCATTCCAGAGATGAGAAACTCTGTTAAAAAAATCGCGTTGAAAAGCGACAGTTCATGAATGGTAAATATTACTTGGCTATTGTTATTGGGCCAGTACTGTAGCCACGAATTTGCCGAGCTATGTCATTTTTTTTAAATTTCACTAGAGTATTATCCCTTTTAGAAATACAAAGTTTGAAAAATTTCACATATACCCAAGTAGGTTTTGCCAGACATTGACATACGGCCAACCCAAGTAGCAAAAATAGTGATTGTCAGTACTTAAAGAAGGATTTAAGAAGACTTAAATAAAGCAACGCGCCTTCTTAAAGAAGGATTTAAGTATGAATTAAGTACAAAAAGGCCCATGTGGGCGGTCCGAAAGAACGAATTAAGAAGCGTATTTCTATCTTATTTGCTTCTTAAATAGGTATGTTATATTTCAACTCCTTCTTAACTCCGGCTTAACTCTTTCTTAAATCGGTATGTCATTTTTTTGTTATATACTATCAAATTCAAAGAGTGACGCAGAATTTTCTATCTCTTTTTAACTTTATTGAATTGATTTAAATTAAAGTAATTGACAATGTTGGAATGAAACAAAAAAATATGACATGTTATGCTGTTTTAAAATTTAATGAAAGAATTGATAATAAAGAAAAATTATACGTAAGGTTTAAAATCAGTTTTAAGAAAATATTGAACAGATATTTGCAAACCAAACGAGTTTTATGGTGAAAAAGGAACTTCTAGCTCCTTTAAAAGTCACGCGCCTCCATAATTTCTCTAATTGATTAAAATTGTTGAAAATATGCCAAAATCCAATGCGCCCTAAATTATATTTTAAATTATTTGTAGATCAAACCCCGACATATTCATGCTTACATCGTTGTTAGCTATCTAAATATAAGTAAAAATAAAAAATTTGTGCAATATTTAATGTTTATATTTTAACGGAAATTTTTTCAAATTAATTCTTAAAAATTGCTGTGTGAAAATATGGCGGAACTTTGTTCTTGCTCAAGTAGATGGAAAATTCTCAAATTAAGTTCAAATATCTTCTTAATTTAGTATGACACAATACCAAAAAAGTTGAAATTCCTTCTTAATACGGGAGGAAAACCAATAACGAATATATACTATTTTGGGTATGATTAGTTTTCAACATGTACACTGTAAAAAAAAGATGGTGTAATCTACAATAAGTAAGTTCAATCAAATTAATTTTGTAGCATGATCTAAAATTAAGAACAACATACGAAGCATTTGTCTAACGCTAAAACGTTTTGTCAATCGTACTAAATTGTATATGAAGCTACAAAATTGATTTGGTTTAACTAATAGTGTAGAATTTACCAACATATTTTTTCAGTGTACATCACTACAAACTTATGGTATGTTACATACCAATATTCGACGTATTAAAGAAGGCACATCATACTAAATTAAAGTATCATCATCATTTAAAGTATCAGAGCCTTTGGGTGGATCTGATCATAATTTGATCTCCACACATTTAAATATACAAGTACCTGAACAGTTTAAAACTAGTCCTCGTCTTGTTTGGGATTATAAAGCTGCAAATTGGCAGGGACTTAGAGATTTTTTTAAATGGTTTCCCTGGAAACGCAATTGTCTTTCCAGCCAAGATCCAAACATTGTTGCTTCTAATTTTTCAAACATTTTAATAATGGGTATGCGTAGGTTTGTTCCAAATAGTTTGATTGTTCCGAAGGTTGATCGATGGTTTTCAAGTAAATGTAAAAAAGCAATAAAAATAAAAAAAAAGGCTTTTCAAAAGTTTATTCAAAACAAATCGGATGAAAACCTTAGATTATACCGAATAGAAAGAAATTCATGTAGAAAATTAATAGATGCAGAGAAACATCTATTTATTAGGAAAAAAGCTAATAAACTTGCTGAGCACCCTACTGGTTCACGAAATTTTTATAAGGCCGCCAAGGCTGTTCAAGGAAATTATTGTAAGTCTTCTATACCTCCTCTTATTGATAGAGATATACCTGTTATTGACCCAAAGGAAAAGGCTAATTTATTGGGTAACTGTTTCTCGTTAAATTCTACATTAGTAGAACCCAATTTCCTGCCTATACCAATTCCTAGAGTTTCTAACAAAATGGGGCGGATAATTTTTCGTAAAAATGTCATTCGGAAAATGCTCTTACAAATCAATACTAATATGGCATCTGGACCTGATAGCATTCCTCCAATTATCCTTAAAACTTTTGCTAAGGAGTTAGCACCAATCCTAACTAAAATTTTCTATTTGTCATATAAGAAAGGGATTTTTCCTGATATATGGAAAATGGCTAGTGTACAACCAGTTCCAAAGAAAGGTACTAAAACGGATCCAAGAAACTACAGACCTATATCAATTTTGTCGGTTGTTTCTAAAGTATTTGAGAAATATGTTAATTTTAATATTATGAGCTTCTTAGAGTCGTCAATATTACTTAATGAAAGACAATACGGATTCCGTAAAGGAAGAGCGACGGGAGATTTACTTTCTTTTGTCACGCATATCTGGAACAAATCGCTTGAAAACCATGGTGAGACTTTTGGCGTTGCGCTTGATATTTCCAAAGCATTTGATAAAGTATGGCACAATAATCTTATTTGCAAATTAAGATGCTACGGCTTAGATGAACAACTTATTTCTTGGTTACAAAGCTTTATTTCCGAGCGCAAATTTCGGATCAATGTTGATGGTGTTTCATCGAATATCTTTTCAACTAATGCTGGTGTTCCTCAAGGTTCCGCTTTGTCACCTACTCTTTTTCTTCTCTATATTAATGACTTGCTAGATTCAACAATTAATCCCATCCATAGTTTTGCTGATGATAGCACACTTCATGCCTCACATGAAATGCCAAATTTGTATGCACCATCAAATCTTAATGTCGCTAGATCAAACTTGATAAACTCATTAAATATTGATTTAAATACCATCTTAGATTGGGGAGTTGCTAACAGTGTTGAATTCAACACAAGTAAAACTCAAGTTTGTCATTTTTCTAGATTATCAACACCTAATCCGTTTTTATTAAAGTTTGATTCAAATGATCTTGAAGAGAAAGAATCTGTTAGACTTCTAGGACTTGAGATTGAAAATAATATGAAATGGAATTCTCATATTTTTAACCTAGCTAAGAACGCTGTTCAAAAATTAGGGTTCTTGGGTCGTTGTCGTAAGGTTTTTAATAGCGAGCAGCTTCTTTTAATATATAAATCATTTATTCGTCCCTGCATGGAGTATTGTTCTCACATATGGGGTGGAGCCTACATAAGTAGCTTGAAATGTCTTGATTCTATACAGCGGAGAGCTGTTAAATTGATCGGCAACTCAACTCTTACTAACGATCTTGATTCCTTGCAACATAGAAGAGACGTCGCTGATTTGACGGTCTTTTACAAGTATATTATGGACGAACGGACGTCTGCGGAGATCAAATCGATTTTGCCTGAACCAGCAAACTTCGCACGTTACACCAGAGCATCAATAGCAGCCCATCCTTTTACGGTTCAAGTGACAAGGTGTAGAACTGTCGCTTTTCAACGCGATTTTTTTAACAGAGTTTCTCATCTCTGGAATGCCTTACCGGCGTGGGTCTTTCCTGATAATTTTAATCCTCAAAACTTTAAGATTAACGTTAATAAATTCCTCAAAGAAATTTGAATAATACTTTCGAGCCCCTAGTTCCCTAGTTAGCATGGTATCTTCGGATATTCAGAGACGTTGATCTACATTGGTTAACACTAAACATGCCTAACATTGAATAAAAAAAAAAAAAAAAAAAAATACTGATTTAATACTTCTAATATACATACCAAATTAAGAAGCCTTTAAGAATTCTTTACGCGTGCTCATACATTCCGATTTAAGATGTTGATATGCATACTAAATTAAGAAGTCTTTAAGAATACTTTAAGTGAGATCTTACATACCGATTTAAAACCAAGATGAGAGTACCATTTTAAGAACGATTTAAGAAGCATTAAAGAAATAAAAATTTAACATACCTAAAAACGAATGAATTAAGTTGGAATTAAGAAATGACATCCCAAAGCAACACCAATTTTGCTACTTGGGAAGCACTGGTCCAATAATGGTTAACAGTACTTGGCTATTGTTACTGGGCCAATACTAGAACCAATCATCGGCCGATCTATGGTTTACAGAAAAAAGCCAGTATATTGTTACCTTTGAATGGCCAAGCACTGGCCCATGAATGGTAAATATTACTTGGCTATTGTTATTGGGCCAGTACTGTAGCCATGAATTTGCCGATCTGTCATTTTTTTTAAATTTCACTAGAGTATTATCCCTTTTAGGAATACATAGTTTGAAAAATTTCACATATAGTGCAAAAAATTTTTCACTCCATACCAATTGCTCCATGTTTATAAGTCCTATATTCGTCCCTGTATGGAGTACTGCTGTCAAGTTTGGGGTGCTGCCTCTGTTTCCATCTTGGCCCTCTTGGACTCTGTTCAAAAGCGAGCTATACGAATTGTAGGTGATCGAACTTTGACATCACAACTTGATTCCCTACAACATCGTCGCACTGTTGCTGACCTCGTTGTTTTTTACAAATATCGTCATCAGCAGTGCTCAGATGAAATCAGCGGCATCATGCCTCAAACTTATTCTTACCCCCGTTCCACTCGGCAATCGGCTGCCGCAACCAGTGAAACGGTAAAGATCCCGCGCTGTCATACTGGCAGATCGCAGAGAGACTTCTTTGTCCGAACTGCGTACAAATGGAATAGTTTGCCGGAACACTTAGTCTCAGGTGGCTTCAACCCACAGATGTTTAAAAAAAGCGTTAATCTACACCTCAGAACGCCAGTTGTTGTGGGACCCAGGTCTAGACCTAGGTCTTAAAAGGTATTTATGTGTTGTTGTGACACATATTCTAAACCCTATTACACAACACATTTTATTAAAAAAAAAAAAAAAAAAATATAGTTTAGTTATCGCCTTGTCGGTTGAAAGACTATGGCAATAAAGAAAAGGTTTGGTATATGTTTTAATTTATTTTCATTTCTATTTTATTTTAATTATTTTGTAAATAGTTTATTTAAAAAATATTATTTTATATTTTTTTTTATGGCGGAGTCAGGGCGGAGTTTGCCATTACTCAGCCATTCCTGCTACTGAACCAGTTGTATGGGGAGTTTTGAATTTTTTCCGTCATTTTTATTTTATTTTAAATTAGTTTGTATTTAATTTATTTAAATTTAACTATTGATAATAATGTATATTTTTTAACGGCTCAGTCATGGTTGCCAGCATTTGGCCCAAGAATGGCAACCATTAATTATCCGAAGTTATCATTCAGTAAAATTATGTTAATGGCCCAGTCGTGGTTGTCAGTACTCGCCCATTGCTGCATTACTGGCGGCCAGTAATGGACCATTACTGGACCAGTTGTACAACCTTGTATGGGTAGTTAGTTATCGCCTTGTCGGTTGAAAGACTATGGTAATAAAGAAAAGGTTGGTACATGTTTTAATTTATTTTCATTTCTATTTTATTTTAATTATTTTGTAAATAATTTATTTAAATTTATGTATAAAAAACATTATTTTATATTTTTTTTAATGGCGGAGTACTGGCGGTGTTTGCTATTTCTCAGCCATTTTTGCAACTGAACCAGTTGTATGGGGAGTTTTGAATTTTTTCCGTCATTTTTGTTTTATTTTAAATTAGTTTGTATTTAATTTATTTAAATTTATATATGATAATAATGTATATTTTTTTAACGGCCCAATCATGGTTGCCAGTATTTGGCCCCAGAATGGCAATTATTTACTGTCCGAAGTTATCATCCAGTAAAATTATGTTAATGGCCCAGTCGTGGCTGCCAGTACTCGCCCATTGCTGCATTACTGGCTGCCAGTAATGGACCATTACTGGACCAGTTGTACAACCTTGTATGGGAAATGGAAATTAACTGTGGATTTTTTATTAAGAAGTAGAAACCAACAACCTTCATCCTTTTCCATAACAAAACAACATTAATCAATTTTTTTCAATCCAATTTGTATTTTATTAGTAAAATTTTTTTTCCTATTTTTTTCTTTTTATTTTATAAACTATCAAATATGTTGTAATCCTTTCTTTTTAATAAAAAAAGGTAAATGAATAAACACAATTCAACGAAAGAAAAATGTAATTTAGCTTAATTGCACTAAAGAAACGTAATGTTTAAAAAAATATTTATTCCGTATTTGGTAATCGGTTGGTAAACAAAATAACCTTAATCCCGATAATTTTTTTTCTAACTAATTTAATTTTAATATTATTCTCCTTTATACACTATGAAATTCTTTATGATTTTCCATTATCAAAAAAATGAAAAATACAACAAAAATAAATTTAGTTGATTTGCAGAAGAGCACAATGTTTCACACACAAATAACTTTTTCCGAATTCGATTACCAAATTAGTCGTTTTCCGATCGATTTTTGATACTGGATCATATTTATGTTTTTAGCAAAAATCAATTAACTGACTGACCGAATATTTCAAATTGGCGACATTTATATTTAAACTTAAATAAACGAGAGATTAAAACGTTGCATCAAAAAGGCGAACAAAACAAATATGAGACAAACTGCGAGAAAGATTTATTATCATCTTCATTTGTTGCTACCAATTCAGCAATTCTGAATTTTTATTTCAACACAAAAAAACATTTATAAAGAGAAAATATAAAACTTGAAATGTTTATATAAAAAAATTGAATACATAATAGGGAATAGCCCAAATGTTTACATAGGTAAATAGAAAAGTTAATAAATAAAATTCAATAAAATGTCCCAAATGGTTACGTACGTTATGTTAAGTGCTCAATTTTATATGTAAATTAACCAACAAGAATTGTTGCAGCCCAAAGTTGGGGCATAACAGATGGATAAGTGCCTTGCGCTGGAAAATGACCCTTGTATGTCAGATATGACAGCCAAGCATCAGTCTCTTTTTCAAAACACTAATGCCTAGAATTATAGTACCCAACATTCTTATATAAGATTATACGTTCATTCAAACGCTACATGTTGGTGCATAACAAAATGTCTAATGAAAAAAAAATTAAAAGCTATACCTACCTAAAACCTATATAATACATATTATCATAGTTTTTCAGTCAAAAAGCAATAACTAAACTATAAGTGAAAATTTGGCACTGGCTCTATAACAATACCTAATTTATGTTAGCCATTTACTAGCCATTGCTAGGCCATTTAAGATAAAGTGAACTGATTATTTTCTATAAACTACAGATCGGCCGATTTATGGTTCCAGCAATGTCCCAATAACAATAACAAAGTGTTATTTACCACATTAACTGGCCAGTGATTGGCCATTCAAAGGTATCCGTGCTCTCACGGATTTCATTAATAACGAATTGGATAAAAATTTCTATGTTTCTTGTATTTTCCTGGACATTAAACAAGCTTTTGACTATGTTATATATTTGATCTTGTTATCAAAGCTTGCGAAAATAGGATTTTCTATACAAGCATTAAAGTTCTTTGAAAGTTATTTGAGAAAAAGAGAACAGTTTGTCTCTGTTGGTCTGTGTAATAGCAAAAATAATCAGTTGCATAAAGGTGTTCCACAGGGCTCCATTTTGGGTCCTTTGCTGCTCAATATATATATAAATGATATCTGTTCTCTGCCGTTAAAAGGTAGAATACATTTATATGCTGACGATGCTGTGCTAGTCTAAGCTTGTAAAACAAAACAACAGCTCCATGTTGATATGCAAAATGATCTAAATATTCTTTTTGATTGGTTTACCCAAAATAAATTATCGCTTAATGCTTCTAAAACAAAATTTATGGTTTTTGAAAAACGTAAAGTTGATAGCAGCGTTGGTTAAAAACACTATTTTTTAAAAAAAAAACAAAAAGAACTGTTTTTTTTGTTTAAAACGCGTTTTTTATTGTTTAAAACAGTTTTTTTTTGTTTTTTTTGTGTTTTTTTTTGTGTTTTTTTTGTTTTAAATATGTTTTATACGGCAAAGATTTGTTTTTTTTGGTTTTAAATGAAAATATGTAATTGGAGTGAAAAAACAGCAAAGAAAATAAGTGTTTTAAATATTCTCAGATTAATAAGGGTCGTCTAAAGATTTTCATCTGAAGAGGGTCTGTACGTCCAAATGTTCTTAAGATTCTTTGAAAATGCTCAATATATTCGGAAAGATTCTCAAGATTTTGTGGCAATTCTTAAGGGTTACGTTTAAGATTCTCAAGATTTCTTGAATATTCTCAGTAGCTACTCAAATAGTTGTCCTAAGATGACTAAGAATAGTTAACACCTCAATCTAATGGAATTGTTGTATTAATTGGCTGACGTAAACTTCAGATATTTGAATTATGATAAGAATTCTGCGACCTACGTATTTCCGAGTCATGATGCACCTAAATACTTCAACTTGAAAAGATTATGGAAAACAGGTAAACGATTTGATTAAATAAATAAATTGAGTTTCTGATTGTAAATCACAGATTACGATATTAATATCATTCTTATAAGAATATTCGCTGTAACGATATAGTACCTTTAACAAAAAATCTATTGAAAAGAACAAGATTTCGAATTTGAATTTTTAAAGCAATATAATTTTATTTAAATTTAAAATATAACCGTAATGTAACGAAGACAAAAATGCTGAATATGTGTGTTTGATTATTTTATGCATCACAATTGATGGCCAAAAATAAAATCTAAATCATGTGGTAACTGCTTATAAATTTGATTCATTTGTAATTCGTTCAAAGCATTTGCGACTGGTTTTAAAATTTGATAAAGTTCCTCAACCTATTTTATCAAGCCTTTATTAAGTATCTCGTAAAAAATGTTAATATATATCACTGATATGAAATACGTAAGCTAATCTTTAATTTCCTTTTCAAAATTGAGATGTTCCTTTTGATCCACAGGAATAACATATATTAACCACTTTTTTATTTAACAATTAAACAAGTTGCACTTGCTCCTCCATTGAACGTCTGTCGGGAATCGAATAACACATTCTTCAGCATATTTCTAATAATAGTTTGGCTAGTATTGACAAACGAGTGAACGTGAGATTTCACATACCACAGGAAATGGTAGTAAGATATCACTAGCTAGTCAACCTTAAATTTTATCTATGAAGTATTCTTTGGTAATGGCACGTTATTGCTTAATCGAGGAATCGAGCTTTGATATTTCTCTTTGTATGGGCTTAAAAAATTGAGGAAGACAGTGCGTCACATGATCAAGGAATATACCACTAGCTGGATTGGCAGCCCCCTTTTAATTTTGTAATTTTACAAATTTTTAAAAGACATTTCTTTTTACCTCTTATTTTATTTTTATTTTATGTATCTTATCCTGGGTTATGTCATATTTTTTTTCCTTCTTTGAAAAAAAAAAAAACAAAACATAAAGATTTGCGTTCATCAACATTCAACACCTTGCAACGCATTTTATTAACAAAAAAAAACATATGAAAGCCTTAAAATTTTTTTAAAATTTTAATGACGCTAAGGTGCCAAAAGGTGCTTTAAGGTGGTCAAATGTATTAAAAACGGAAAAACACGACAGCGTACAACAGTTCTATTGGATAGCAAATAAGTAACATTGCAATATTTAAAAAAAACAATTTTTGTTTAAAACATTGTTTTTTTAAAAAAAAAACAATTTGTTTTAAACACTGTTTTAAACAGTGTTTAAAACAAAAGTGTTTAAAACAAACCAACTCTGGTTGATAGTTCTCAGCATGACAACTATTTTATCTCTTATTGTGATAGTATAGTATTGCTAAGGTTAATAGTTTTAACTATCTGGGCCTCCAATTAAATGCTAATTTCAAGTGGAATGATCATATTTGTCACATTAAAGGTAAAATTGTTTCTTATATTTTTGCACTTAAGAAGATTAGGAATATTGTTCCTTTGGAATGCTTAAAATCAATTTATAATGCTTACATTTTGTCTCATTTAGTTTACTTGAATCCTGTTTGGAGTGGTGCCTCAGAGTTTTTATTACATGATCTATTCATACTTCAAAAAAGGGCTATCAAATACGTACGGAACCTACCTATTCGCTATCCTACGGCTCTGTTATTTGATGAGTTTCTTCCTTTGAATATCTTAATTGAAAAAGAACTTCTCATCGTTATTTACAATATAATAAACTCCCGTATAAAACATAGTTTTTCCATAACTCGTGCTTGTGAGATTCATAGTCATTATACTAGGAGGCGTTCGTTTTTCCTTCCGGAGTTCTTTTTGTCTTGTGCGTCTAATAATAATATTTTATGTAGACCCAAGTAGGTTTTGCCAGACATTGACATACGGCCAAGCACTGGTCCATTAATGGTTAACAGTACTTGGCTATTGTTACTGGGCCACTACTAGAACCAATCATCGGCCGATCTTTGGTTTACAGAAAATAGCCAATATATTGTTACCTTTGAATGGCCAAGCACTGGCCCATGAATGGTAAATATTACTTGGCTATTGTTATTGGGCCAGTACTGTAGCCATGAATTTGCCGATCTATGTCATTTTTTTAAATTTCACTAGAGTATTATCCCTTTTAGAAATACATAGTTTGTAAAATTTCACATGTAGTTAGTTATCGCCTTGTCGGTTGAAAGACTATGGTAATAAAGAAAAGGTTGGTATATGTTTTAATTTATTTTCATTTCTATTTTATTTTAATTATTTTGTAAGTAATTTATTTAAATTTATGTATAAAAAACATTATTTTATATTTTTTTAATGGCGGAGTATTGGCGGAGTCAGGGCGGTGTTTGCCATTACTCAGCCATTCTTGCAACTGAACCAGTTGTATGGGGAGTTTTGAATTTTTTCCGTCATTTTTATTTTATTTTAAATTAGTTTGTATTTAATTTATTTAAATTTACATATGATAATAATGTATATTTTTTTTAACGGCTCGGTCATGGTTGCCAGTATTTGGCCCCAGAATGGCAACCATTTATTGTCCGAAGTTATCATCCAGCAAAATTATGTTAATGGCCCAGTCGTGGTTGCCAGTACTCGCCCATTGCTGCATTACTGGCTGCCAGTAATGGACCATTACTGGACCAGTTGTACAACCTTGTATGGGGAGGGATGCCTAAATTTAATCAACTCCAAACTTTAATAAAGAACGAAACTAACTTTAATAAATTTAAAATCAATATACAGTCAGCGTCAAAAAAAAGTGTACAGCTAATAGTTCAACATTTACGGACTAATATATCTTAAAAGAAGAATGGAAAAATAAAATACATTTCATTTTTAAAAAGTGTATTAAGTATTAGTTTATTTTAGCAAAAACAAAAATTCAATTATTTGTTGTTATCCTTGTAATTTAAAAAAAATTGCAAAATGCTCTAATTTTACGCGTCAAAAAAAAGTGTACCCTCTCACATTGTTTGATTGTTTTTTGTTATAACGGGATTTCCGATTTTTTCAACTAATTTTATTTTGTTTTGTTGCATTGTCGATACCTTCGTGTCAAAGATCCGTGCAGTTATTATTATCCCAATAATAATAATTTAATATTATTCAACATGGCCACACAAACTGCTATAGAAACACGTAATTTAGTGGTAAAATTAGCATCTCAAGGCAAATCTCTGAGGGAAATTGCTAGTATTATCGACAGAAGTCATAATATTGTGAAAAAAATACTATTCAAATTCAAACATTTGAGAAGTGTAGAAGATCTTCCCCGTTCTGGCAGGCCGCCAATTTTGTCAGTTATGGACAAAAGAGCGATAGCGCGAAGGGCTAGGGCTAATCCCTCTGAAAGTGCAGTCAGAATAGCTGAAAAACTCACAGAAAATTAGGAGCAGGAATAAGTGCCAGTACCGTTTGCCGTGCTCTGCATGAAAATGGGTTACATGGTAGAACTCCGATATATTTGAAGACATTACTAAAATAAACTAATACTTAATACACTTTTTTAAAAATGAAATGTATTTTATTTTTCCATTCTTCTTTTAAGATATATTAGTTCGTAAATGTTGAACTATTAGCTGTACACTTTTTTTTTACGCTGACTGTAGTTGTTCACTTACGTGGAATTTTTCTTGATAATTGATAAACTCGTTTTCTATTATTTTTTGTTTTTTTTCTCTTTTTTTTTTTTTTGAGATTATTTCTGTTCATATTTTGTTGATATTTTTGTTATTTTTGTACTTGTTGTAATTGTTATAATTGTTAATTGTTAATTTTGTGTTATTGTAGTTTGTTATTAGTATGCCATGCAATAGCATTTTCGCTCATATGGCTATTTAAATTGTTAGGTTTATTTTACTTAACAATAAAATAAATAAATAAATAACTATATACTTACTGACTCTTTTCTGGAAACCATAGATCGACCGATGAATAGTTCTAGTACTGGCCCAATTACAATAGCCAAATATTGTTTACCATTAATGGGCCCGTTCTTAGCCGTATTTCAGAGTCCGGCAAGCCCTGTTTGGGACGTTATTGTTGATCGAAGAATCCAACCGTCATATAAGTCTATGTATGGGTTTTAATCATTGAGGAAGGGAGTGCGTCGCATAATCAAGGATAATGCCACTAGCTGGATTATAGGCAATCATATTTTGGTTTTGTTCCTGCAAATTTTTAAAACGAATTTGCTGCTTACTTTTTACTATATTTTAAATTTTTCTATCCTTTCATGAAATATTGGCCTATGTCATAATATGTATGTGATAGGATTTATTGTTTAGTTATTTCTTCTATAAACAAAATATAAAAAAAAACAAAAGTAACAAATTTGCGTCCATCAACACCTTAGAACACATGTTCTTGTGGGAACTAGGCCTTAAAAGGTTTTTATGTGTTGTTGTTACACATATTGTAATGCCTACTACACAACACATTTAATAAACACAAAAAAAGTTGTAAATGCTTGATTTACGATAACACACGACAGTAAACGACAGTTCTATTAGATAGTAAATAATTTACATTGCAATATTTAAAAAAAAAATTTTTGTTTAACAACTTTTTTTTTTTAAAACAATTTGTTTTAAACAGAGTGTGTAAATTCTCAATCATTTGAAAAGATAAGGATCGGATAAAAATAAATTCTATTTTATCTTTTCATGAAAGAAAAAACTATACACTCAAATAAGTTTTCATCTTTTAATTTCATTCTTGAAAACATGTTTCTCATTCTCTCCGACCATTTCAGATCAAATCGAGAGGGAGTCTTCAGTGACCATTTCCGATTTGTCTCAAAATGCGTTAATAGATTCGTCTCGTGAAAAAAAAACTAATTTGACCGAAAAAATTCAATAAGTTGTTTTTCATGAGATATGACTATACAAAGTTTCGCGAAAATCGGGAAAAATCAAAAAAGGAGTCAAATTCAAAAATTCACCGCTCTTTCATTTTTTATCCGATTTGCGTCAACAGTACATCGTTGGAAACCTAATTTAGTCTAGTTTAAGATAAATTATTCAAAATTTATTATTGCCTAACGAAAGGTGGTCAAAATGTGAGTTTTAATATATTTTCACCCTTCGGCTCAAAACCTTACCTTTAATTTTTTTTTTTTTTTTTAAGGTCAACAAATTACCATGTATTTCAACGATATACTGTTCTTGATGATATCTTGATTTGTTAGGTTTTTATTGAGTTTTTTATGTGATATGCCATGAATTTTCAGTACAAAGTTTTACCGCATGAGTAAAAAATCGACCATATTCTCTATTCGGTCACAGATAACTAACTTCGCTCTTCGGCAATATTGATTGTTTTGACAAAATCTATATTTAATCCATACAGGTGAATGACCCCAACCTTTGACCTTTAAGTTAAACAAATTATCGATATGTATGAATTTGCGATTTTATTATTTGTATGAATACACTATTTATTTATTTATTTAACCAACGATGGCAAACAAGCCGAGCCCCAATTCTTGCCTAGTAGTAACACAAATCTTAAGACGATTAAGGACATTAGAAAAATACAAATACATATATAGTAAAAGAAAATTAAAAAATTGAACAAATTGAATTTTTTAATATGACTCCTTTTTTGATTTTTCCTGATTTTCGCGATACTTTGTATGGTGATATCTCATGAAAAACCACTTATTGAATTTTTTCGGTCAAATTAGTTTTTTTTTATTAGTTTTTTATTAACGCATTTTCAGACAAATCGGAAATGGTCACCTAAGATTTTTGCTTTTTCCTCTCGATTTAATACGAAATGGTCGTCTCCTTGATTGATTTTTGAAAAAAAGAAAATGTAAGTTTTTAACTGAAATATTTTTATTGAGAAAATCTCATTTGAGCTAGTTAATTGAACAAAAGCCAATTTTTTTAATGTCTTTTTGTTCATTTAAAATGAATAGTAAGAGAAAACGGGCATCAGAAAGTAGAAACTAGAAAACATTTTAGAATTTTTTGAGGTAAACGATGGAGCAAATAAAGAAGAAAAATGTGTGTGTTGCAAAATTGAAATTTGCAATAAAAAATTTAAGGGTATTATTCCGGGAAATCTTAAACGGCATATCAGTTCATTTCATAAGGAAGATATGGAGGGGCTAAAATCTCACAGCTCGGAGATATCTAGACTTCGGTCTGGGTTAAGGATTTTGATATAGTTTTCGGCAAAAAACTTTTATGAGGACATGGTTTTTAGTTTTGGGCAGCGATGTATATCAAACATAACTCTTTGTTAAAGTACAAGTATTTTTTTAATCTCTGTTTAGAAATTTATTACAAAACTAACACGAAACATCAATACAATGCCGCGAAATTATAACAGATCACAAATTAACATAATTTTGTGAAAATAATATCAGTAAGTACTACTCAAAATCCTCTCCAGTTAGCGTTGCGGGAAAATATTACAAAATCACAAATTCATATTTCTTAAATAAAAATTAAATAAAATCAAACTTTTTTTAAAATTCCAAAAATGTTCCAAAAATTATTATAAAATCAAAGATTAAACTTTTTCAAAAATTCTGAAAATATTGAAAAAATTATACCATATCAAATATTGAAAATTTTTTCAAAATTCCAAAAATATTCCAAAAATTAGAATAAAAATTCTAATTTCTAATAATATTCCAAAAATTCTTAAAAATTCAAAAATTGAAACTTTTTTCAAAATTCTAAAAATATATATAAAGTTAAAAATTTTTTTTTTTTTCAAAATTCTAAAAATATTCCAAAATTTCTTAAAAATTAAAAATTCAAACTTTTTCCAAAACTCTAAAAATATTGCAAAAATTATAACAATATCAAAAATTGGAACTTTTTCAAAATTCCAAAAATATTCAAAAACAATAACAAATTCAAAAATGTCCATGTCCAATTTCATTGTCATTTACATTTTCAGCAAACTATTCAAAAACCTTCAATTTAGCGATTGGAGAAAATATTACAAAATCACAAATTCATATTTCTTTCAAAATTCCATAAATATTGTAAAAATTATAATAAAATCAAACTTTTTTCAACATTCTAAAAATATTCCAAAAATTATTAAAAAATCAAAGATTGAAAATTTTTTCAAACTTCCAAAAATTATAATAAAATCAAAAATTAAAATTTTTTCAAAATTCTAAAAGTATTCCAAAAATTCTTACAAAATCAATAATTAAAACTTTTTCCAAAATTCTGCAAAAATTATTACAAAATCAAAATTACAAATTTTTTTCAGAATTCCGAAAATATTTCAAAAACTATAACATAGTAACAAATTTCCATGTCAAATTTCATTTTCAATTACATTTACGTCATAAAAACAGCTACATATTTTTTCCCAAAAAATTGGTTAAGAAATCAATGAAATCATTTTTTGACACAATTGACATTATTTTTTTGACAAACTTATAATGCCATAATTCTCTATAATAATAATAAAAATTCAATTTAAACAAACAATTTTTTTTTTTTAAAAAATGGGGTAAAAAATATATAAAAACTTTCTTTTGACACACTTGACTACATTTCATGTTTTGATTTGTTTCATGTTTGATTTCATGTTTGACAACATTGTCAAACTTATAATGCAACAATCTAGTTTTTGATCTCACATACCAATCCCGACCATCAAGATTTCTCCAAATTTAATGTTCCAACTCGTAATCACTTAAAATGAACGTTTTTTAAGCCAAAAATAGGAATATTTGCTATCTTTGATAATGATTTAATGACACATAATGATTTTTTTGACACACTTCCGGTACAGTTATCGAGCACACCGACCTTTCGGACCTGTCCCTTGAGTATACCTAGTTTTTGAAAAAAATTTGAAATCCCTCCAGCGGTTTTCCCTGCAGCGTAGGTAATGACGGCGGGCGTTATTTTTCACTGCTTGCAACTTTTTCCATAAGTTTCATAATAATCACTTCATTATTGTAGGCTGCAGTGTGCTTAAAGACACTGAAAAAACTTCAAAAAATTACAAACCAAATTTTTTTTACAGGAAATGAAAAACGGAAGTTGGGATGCAGAACTGTTTTGAACCGTACCAAATGTTTATGTACCAAGTTTCATCCAATTCGATTATCGGGTACATATGTGTTAACCTTTAAAAGAAAAATGTGTTTGGGGGACCGCCCACCACTCTGTTCACTATCGCTCAAAAACTAATCAGTTTCCTGCCATACATATTTGCATCTTTTTCCAAAGTGTCGCCAAAATTCATTCCCGAACGAATGAACAAACAAACATAAAAAACATTGGGGAAAAACCACCTGTTGTATGGTGGACCTCCCAATCCTTTATCCAATATACTCCAAAAGCTAAAAAAATCTTTCTAATGTTATTTGAAAGCTTTTACCAACGTTTTATGAAAATCGATCGGTAATTGTAGGCTACAGTAGGGATAAACCCCTGGAAAAAAAACTTTTTAACCGGAAGTGTCATACCGGAACTATGTAGGCACAAATATTGGAAACAGTACTAAAACCTTATATACCAAGTTTCCATAAGATCATAAGTCGGGATTAGAAGTTATTAAAGATTTAAACTTAGAGGTGTTCGGGAGACCCCCGCCATTTTATCCAAATTTAAAATTATAGTTTATAGTTTTAAAATTATTTTTTTCGCATTTTTTTAAAAAATTTTTTCTGAATGAACAATATGTTGAGAATATTGTGCACACGTTTTAAGTCAATCCGAGTAAAACTAACGGAGGTACAGCGTTTCAGCGTTTGACCCCATTTTCCCGAAAACGTCATTTTTGAAGTTCGTGAACATTATAACTCAAAATATACTTAACCAATCCTTTTGAAAATTTGAACACTACTTCTTCACATAAATCAACAGGTAATCAGGAAGAGTTTTTTTTTTTTTATTTTTTTCTATATTTTAATAACAAATTAAATGCGATTTTTTGAGCTAAAATCACGATTTTCACTTCCAAATGCTGCAAAAAATAGAAAAAAAAACTCTTCCTTATTACCTCGAGAAGAACATCACCTTCAAAACGCATATCAATTTTTTTGTTTCACATGATCCGGTAACGAGTTATAATGTTCACCGCAAAACCACTTTTTTTTCAAGGCGCCTCTGGAGATTCAACGTCACTCGAGCTGAATTTACTTTTGACCGATAATTTTTTTAATAAAATGTGTTGTGTAATAGGACTTACAATATGAGCCACAACAACACATTGACTCCTGTTAAGACCTAGGTCCATTTATTCTTAACAAGTCCTAGGTTCTACTTCCCAATCAATATTAATTCAAATTAGGAATCTTTTGATTGCTTGTTGAAAATCAAATCGGGTAGTTAATCGAGACACCCGGGTAATCGGGTATGTGAAAAAACCCAAAAATACCCGGGTACACGAAGATAGACATTGTATACCCTAGTTGCTCGAGGCAGAACTTGTCCTGGCACGCAGACTCTACGGTTCATTATAGCGCTGAACAAAACACAACAGTTTGTATAAATATGATTACAAAGTTTTTGGATGCTCTTTTTTATAAAAACCGGAATTTGAAATAAAATAACTTTACATCGATATTAAAATTTAAAATACCTACTGTTACGTTTTACACTTGCCGAATAGCTGATAAAGAACCCTTCATCCCCTATTGTTACTTTGCCAAAATGCATCAGATAGATTTGAAAGTGGATGACTTAAGTAACTTTAATAAAATGTTTTTTAACAAGTTGAATGTTTCATTTCTTTCATATACGAAAACTCATCAGATTGATTGACATCAAATGAGTTCAAATTTATTATTAACATCAAATTTAATTTAATTGAATTTAATAGAAATAAGATTTAATCTGCTTCAAAACACTATCAATTAATATTTTGCAACACGGTCTACATCTATTGAATACCTACTTCTTTTCTAGATATTATTCTATTACATATCAATTATTCTATTTTTATTAATAAGACAAGTCCCATTTAGTTTTAATTGCTTTAAAGACCATAAAAAAAACGTTTTTCTGATCATTTATGTCCTTATTCATTTGTTCAGTGTTCACATCAAAACCTCAATTGACGACATTCAAAAGATCGTATCATTGAAAAATTCATTCAACGAACATGAGCGTCTCATTTTCATGATCTTTAAATAATTAAATTCAATATTTTTTCTCATCTGAGTTTTTACGGAAAAGATAATTTTAGGAAAAGATAAATAAAATTTGTTTGGGAAAGAAGAATATAAAGGAAAAAATATGGAGGGGCTGAAATCTCACAGCTCTGAGATATCAAGACTTCGGTCTGGGTAAAGGATTTTGATATAGTTTTCGGCAAAAAACTTTCACGAGGACATGGTTTTTAGTTTTGGGCAGCGATGTATATCAAACATAACTCTTTGTTAAAGTACAAGTATTTTTTATCTGTGTTTAAAAATTTATTACAAAACTAACACGAAACATCAATACGTTGCCGGAAAATTATAATCAAAATTCCAAAAATATTGTTAAATTAAATAAAATCAAACTTTTTCAAAATTCCAAAAATATTCCAAAAACTAGAATGAAATCAAATATTTAAACTTTTTCTAAATTCCGATAATATTCCAAAAATTCTTAAAAATTCAAACTTTTCCAAAATTCTAAAAATATTGCAAAACTTATTACAATATCATAAATTAAAACTTTCTAAATTCCAAATATTATAATAAAATCAAAAATTTAAAATTTTTCAAAATTCTAAAAATATTCCTAAAATTCTTACAAAATCAAAAAATGAAACTTTTTTCAAAATTCAAAATTCAAAAAATCTATTTTTTTCAAAATTCGAAAAATATTCTAAAAATTAGAATGAAATCAAAAATTTAAACTTTTTCTAAATTCCAATAATAATCCAAAAACTCTTAAAAATTCAAACTTTTTCCAAAATTCTAAAAATATTGCAAAAATTATTACAAAATCAAAAATTGAAAATTTTTTCAAAATTCCAAAAATTATAATAAAATAACATAATTATAATAAATAATAATAAATATTAAAAATTTTTCAAAATTCTAAAAATATTCCAAAAATTCTTACAAAATGATAAATTAAAATTTTTTTCCGAAACTTAAAATATTGCAAAAATTATTACAAAATCAATATACAAACTTTTTCAAAATTCCAAAAATATTTCAAAAACTATAAAAAATTCAAAAATTTCCATGTTCAATTTCATTTTCAATTACATTTACGTCATTAAAACAGCTGCATTTTTTTTCCAAAAAATTGGCTAAAAAATAAATGAAATCATTTTTTGACACACTTGACAACATTTTTTGACAAACTTATAATGCCATAATTCTCAATAATAATAATAAAATTTCATTTCAAACAAACACTTTTATTTTTTCCAAAAAATTGAGTAAAAATAAATAAAAATCTTTCGTCTGACACACTTGACAACATCTTTTTGACAAACTTATAATGCCATAATTCTCAATAGTAATAATTAAACCGAAGTAATTTCATTTCAAACAAACAATTTTATTGTTTCCAAAAAATTGGGTAAAAATAAATAAAAATCTTTCGTCTGACACACTTGACAACATCTTTTTGACAAACTTATAATGCAATAATTCTCAATAATAATAATAAAACCGAAGTAATTTCATTTAAAACAAACAATTTTTTTTTCCAAAAAATTGGGTAAAAAAATAAATAAAAATCTTTCTTTTGACACACTTGACAACATTTTTTTGACAAAATTATAATGCAATAATCTAGTTTTTGATCTCACATACCAATCCCTACCATCAAGATTTCTCCAAATTTAATGTCCTACTCGTAATCACTTAAAATGAACGTTTTTTAATCCAAAAATATGAAAATTTGCTGAAAATTATTGACACACTTCCGGTACAGTTATCGAACACAGCGTCCTTTCGGACCTGTCCCTTAAGTATACCTATTTTTAGAAAAAAAAATTTTTTAAATCCCTCCAGCGGTTTTCACTGCAGCGTAGGTAATGGACGGACGGACGGACTGCCGACAGACAGACATAAATTTTTTTTTGCATTTTTAGAATCAGTAAGTCCTAAAACGTCGAGAAATGCCAAAAAAGTGGGGGTAAGAATTTCACTTTTGGCTCATGAATGTAATACTTAGGTCTTTCAGACCGAAGTAAAATTAAGAATTTTTCGTATTAATGAGCGCGTTAACACCCTGGTTTTAAACACTGTTTTAAACAGAGATTAAAACAAAGGTGTTTAAAACAAAGCAACTCTCAGAAGATAATTGAGTCTTTGTTTTGCTCGTTCAGTTTTTAATATGACAAAAATCGTTTTTGCAAATTTTTATTTACATGTGTATTGTTTCATCGGGATTTAAGTTTTCAATGTGTACTTTTTTATACACAATATTTCGATTTTTGTGCTGGGAACGTATCCACTATATGAAAACAGTTTTAGATTTTTTTTATATATTACTACAAATATTTATCTACAGAAGCATTAAATGTTTTTGATTGACGTAATGACATCCCTAAAAAGTAGTTATCTTTCCCTTTTATCTTTTATGTTACATGATTACTATAGATTGTGGTTACAAATCATCCCTACACCCTACTCATTTAAAATATGTAAAATTTATGGAGATAATTCTGTTAACGTGTCGAAAGAATATAAAACTGTTACTTTAGAGTTTTCAAACATTATAAAAACTACTACAACTACTTTGCTATCAAAACTTTAGTAAAAAATATTTGCGTATCATAGATTAATTAAATTCTCTTCGTGGATGCTCACCTGAAAACAGATATTTTCTACGTTTTAACATCAGCATCGCTTCTATTCTACACACAATTTCCGTAAGTTGAGTCAATCACAAGATATGTGATAATAGTTGTTGAATCGATTACGGATAGTCGTCTAGCCATCGAACCAACAAATTCGCAAAAATTTACAATTCCCAAATAACAACAAATATTAGTCATCATTATCCTAATACCAAATATTCTATTCATTATGGAAACTACTTTTTTCCAATGAAAAAAATCTTTAATCAAACATCTAAAACCGTTTCAATCTACCCTAAAAAATATTCGATTTTTATTTACACCAATATTAACCCTCAGTCACCCATTTATTTGTTTTGTTTACTAAATTATAATCTCAGCTAAGATTTTACGTTAAATAAATGAATGGATTTTTTTGTATCACACTTCATTAAATAATTAATAAATAATAAATAACGGAGACAATTTTTTTATTGTTTTGTTTTATTGTATTAAAAACGAAGAAGAAGATTAAAATTGTAAGACAATCAAGAATTTCAACCTCAATCATATCGAAGATTATTCATAAAAAATGTATACATATATATTGTATAAATATGTATGTAGGTTTATTCAAATGAAGGTGTAGACCCTTCTGACTTTTTTTATTTTTATTTTTGGTTATTTTCCAATTCAAATCAGGAAGCAAAAGATTGAATTGAAGGATTGATTGAAAAATTTAAAGATATATGGAAAATAATTCATGAAATCCTATCACGTATTATTGTTTGTTTTATAGACATTTCAATCAAGAAATAAAAAACATACTTACACTTGGAATATTTTCATTTGTACAAACTCCATCTTGTAATAATCGATCCCGAATTTCCCATGCAAAAATACTAGGACATTCACGTTTGTACATAGAAATTTTACTAACAACTTCAGCTGTTGCAACTCGTGGTTTTGAGCCACCAATTGCACGTGGTCGTATACTACCCGTTTCATAATATCTGTAAAATAGTTAATATTTTCTTTTATTCAATTGGATTTGTAACTTGAGTTGTTTTTTTTTACCTTCCTAGAATTTTACTAACACAACCATTTGATACTTGTAGGATTCGAGATATATCACAAGGTCGAGCTCCTGAATGTGCTAGTTCTACAATTTTTTGACGTGTTGAATCAGGTAAGGGTCGACCACCGACAAATACTCCTCCTAATTGATTTACCCCGCTATGACCTAAGAATTAAAAGTTTAATATTTTTTTGTGTTTCCTTCGATTTTTATATGCAAATTCAAAATGAAAGATTTCCTTTCTACTCAAACGCCGAAAATATATGCGAGTACAAATGTGTTAGATATTTTCTTGACTACGATTCAACAGGAATTTTTAGTTTTAAAGCAACTGACACACACTGAACATATAATTGAGAAAATGTTTAATTAACGCTTTAGATTACTGTTAAATGTTGCTTGCGTAGCTTGCTTAGGTCAACCACCAAAACAAATGAACAAACCGTCTCATCTTTACCATCAGAAATATATCACACTAATTGTAATGTAGTTTTAGTTATGCACCAAAACTGGTACATGCCAAGCAACAACACTGTTGGTGTATGCCAAGAAACAAAACATCTGGCAAAGGTGGTTTGACGCAATGTAAAAATCCAATGACTTGACACAATGTAAAAAGGGATGTCTTGGAATATTCTTTACCAACAACATTGAATTTGCCCTCCAAAAGCGAGACAGATATACTCAAACATGTTTTGATTATACATACTCAGAAAATGGAGGTCTCACTTTTGATACAATGGATCAGATCGAAAAATTTCAAATAAATTATCATAGTGTCGTCATACATATAGTTAAAAAAATGAAAAGTAAATAAATTTACGTACCAGAAATATATCTTGAATCAAATTCCATTGCGGTTAGCTCACTAGAGTTATATTTATTATTTTTAAGTTCATCGATAATTGTTAAATTTTGATTATTACTACTATGACTGATACTACTACTATTTCGTACAACATCTGTACGAGATGATTCACACCAAAATACTAGAAAAATAGAAAAACGTTTGTATAAAATTAGCAATTTGATAATGAATTAATTAAATTTTTATTATATTATATGGTTTGGACTGGATTGCATTTCAAAATTTCATTCATGTGATAAAAGTTCGTTCAGTATTAAGAGTAATTTTTTTTAAAGTTGGACACTTTTGGTATTTGATATCTTCGATTATCCTCAAATTTTCAGGATATATTAGTAGTACTGTGATAAGAAAAAGTGCAGCTTATCACCTCTTACATAAGGCACGTTTGACCTTGAACAGACGTCAAAGTTTAAGATCATAATTCAAAAGTAAATCATATAAGTTATATGATCATTTTTCTTCATAAAACCATGAGTCACCGTTGACATTTTTTTAAATATGGATTCTCTTTGATACTAGGTAGATGTAAGCATAAATAATTTGGTGGTTCACTCATGGTTTTGAGGGTCAAGGTCATTTGAAAATGATGTTTTCTTTGCTTTTTTGCCTTGTTATCCGAGTAAATATCTACTAAACCCATGAGAGAATTACACAACATATGAAAGTACTTAGACAAATTTAAAACATTTTGGGCTTCTCTTGGCTTGAGGAGTATTATACTTGCTCCTTTTTTCACTATTAAATAAAAAAAAATCGAGGTGTTCTTAAGGGAGGGGTTTGTAATTTTTTACTCAATCGATTATAACCCTAATAAAAAATTAATTTATAATCATTATAAAATCAAAAATAGCTTGAAAAATATGTAATATGTGCAATGTGCGTAAGGATTCATGTGGTGGCAACACTTCGCCACTCGGCGAAATCAAATTCTCTAAATGCACTAACGGGGATAGTTGTCTAGTATTTTTTTTAATAATGTCATCTTCCGACAAGAAAGATAACACAAATCCAACCGCTAGTGATTCCAAAAAAGGAATTGCTAATATAACTAAAATAAAACCACCAACCTTTTGGCAAGATCAGGTTGAAGCCTGGTTCGTTATTGCAGAAACAACATTTAAAAGCAATAAAATAAGCAGGGACATAAACAAATTCAATGCGGTACTCTCTGCTCTGCCGTTAGATGTTGTAGTAAACATAATGAACGTAATTAAAGCATCCGCCACAGCAAAAAGTTAATATGAGTTTTTAAAAACGGCACTTTTAGAACGATATTCTATAAGTACGGCTAAGCGCTTAGACAGACTTCTGTCAGGTCTTCAAGAAATAGGAGACTCAAGTCCTTCAGAATTTTATCGCAAGCTTGAATCAGAAGCCGGTGATTCATCATTGGTCAATAATGACCTCCTCAAACAGCTTTGGCTTAAGCGCTTGCCAACTCTTCTAAAATCTTCTGTGGCCCCTTGGGCAGACAAGGATATTTCTGAGATCCTTCCTATAGTCGACCAAATCTGGGAAGTTGCTCAGTCCACTTCTTCATCAATTGCTGCAACAACGCAGTCAACATCCCGTAGCAAGGCAACGCCATGTGATAGGGATTATGACCTTGCTAATCTTGAGTTTCGACTCGACCAACAGCTAAATAAACGTTTTGATGATCTCTGTAACCGATTGTCACGTCAAGACATGGGCTACAGAAGTCGTCCATCTACTTCAAGAGCGAATTTTAATAATTTTAGACGCTCTTCCAGATCTCGTCATCGATCTTCCTCTAGATCACGAGATCTGTGCTACTATCACCGAAACTTTGGCAATAAGCACGTAAATGTTCGCAACCGTGCAATTACAAAAACCAAGATGCAACAACTTCGCAATCTAAGGACTCGGGAAACTTCTAAGTCCCGCTGTTACTATGGCTAACAGTGGGATCTACAATTCACGCTGTCTATTTGTTAGGGACGGTGAAAACTTATTACAGTTTTTGATCGATAGTGAGGCTGAAGTCTCAGTACTACCCCATGCTACATTTCCACACGGCTATAAAGATCCCATACAAACGCTTACTGCTGCTAACGGTACAGCAATTCCCACATATGGTACTAAGCTATTGAAGTTGAACATCGGACTTCGGCGTACAATCACACACACTTTCATACTGGCAGATGTTAACAAGCCTATAATAGGTGCTGATTCGCTCTCCAAATATGACATTTTGATCGATCTGAAAAATAGGAAGTTAATTGATTCGAAGACATCTCTTCATGTGAATGCAATTATAACCAACTGTAATACGCCTACTCCTAAACATTTCAGCGTCGACAATCAAATCGGCACTCTCCTTAAAAAGTTTTCGTCACTTATCGAGGCACACAAAGTATGGCCTCCCAATTAAGCACAATGTAAATCATTACATTGTGACTAATGGAAGACTTCCATCTTTTCATCCAAGACGCTTGGACCCGACGAAACTCAAAGCTGCAAAGACCGAATTTGAGCATATGGTGGAACTAGGTATTTGTCATCCTTCTAATTCTCTAGTCTCCTCTTCTTTGCACGTGGTCCAGAAAAAGGACAAGGACTGGCGACCTTGTGGAGACTACAGACAGCTTTATGCTGCTATTATTCCGGATAGATATCCCATCCCAAACATACAAAATTTTTCCTAGCAACTAGCAGGATGCAAAATTGTTTCAAAAAAAGATCTGGTAAGAGCTTATCACCAGATACCTATGGCAGATGAGGATATCCATAAAACAGCTATAACTACAGCTTTCGGATTGTTCGATTTTACCCCTATGCCCTATGGTTTACGAAACTCAGCACAGACATTCCAGCGCTTCATCAATGAAGTAACAAAGGAACTGGATTTCGTCTTCGTCTATATAGATGATATCCTCATAGCTAGCCGCCCCGAAGCAGAACATTTTGAACAACTTGGAGAAACTTTTCACTCGCCTAACCGAATATGGCATCAACATAAAAGCTTCGAAATGCATCTTCGGCCAAAAATCACTTGATTTTTTGAGCCACTATATATCGGAAAACGGCATACTCCCATCGGAAGATAGAGTCACTGCCATCTCCAACTTTCAAGCTCCAACATCAATCCGCCAAATACAGCAATTCGTAGGTAGGAGGAATTATTATCACCGCTTCATACCACGTTTAGCCGAATTGTTGGCGCCTATTCACGGACATTTGGCATCATTGATAAAAAAAGGCAAGAACAAATCCAATTTGACTTGGCCAGAAGACTGTAACGAGTCTTTCATCAAGGTCAAAGAATCTCTTGCCACCGCTACTCTTTTAGCACATCCGTTGGACAACACACAGTTCAACATAACATCATACGCTTCGAACACTGCAGTCGGAGCTGTACTACAACAGTACAACAATGGATGTTGGGAGCCACTTGCATTTTTCTCAAGGAAACTAACTCCAACTGAAGCAAAATATTCCGCGTTTGATAGAGAGCTATTAGCAATCTATCTCGCTATTATACATTTTCGCGATTTTGTCAAAGGTCAACATTTCTCTGTCTATAAGGATCACAAGCCTCTGATCACAGCAATTACCTTCAAAACTTTAAGAATTCCACGACAACTACGTCATCTAGATTTCATCGCACAGTTCACTACAGACATACGCACATCAAAGGCAAAGACAACGTCGTCAGTGATATGCTTATCACGTTCTGGGGAAGAATCTTCAACAGAAATCTACACTTCTACTTTCAACCTGAAAGATCTACCGAAATTGCAACAGGAGGACGATGAACTTAAAAAATTGATTGATCCTGACAAACCGTCAAGATTATCAAAAGTTAAGCTTAGGTTCATACAATCATCAGGCAGCAAAGACAACATCTGGTGCGAGACATCTTCTGGATATAAGCGATCATACGTCCCACACAGCAACAGAAAAACGATTTTCGATAATTTGCATGGTTTATCACATCCTGGCATACGTGCAACGCGAAAATTAATTACATACAAGTACTTTTGGCCACGAATGAATGAAGACACAGGAATATGGGCGAAATCATGTGAATCGTGTCAATGATCAAAAGTCCACAGGCACACAAAATCTCCGATCGGTAAATTTGAGTTACCACATAGCAGATTTGACCATATCCACATTTGGTATTCCTTCGGTTATAACGACAGATCGTGGCGGACAATTCGAATCCAATCTGTTCACCGAGCTCACTAAGCTTCTAGGATCTCATCGAATCCGCACAACTGCTTACAATTCTCAAACGGTCTTGTCGAACGCTTCCATCGTCAACTTAAAGCATCGTTGAAAGCACGATGCAATACCGTTCATAGGAGCACAGAACTCCCAATAGTATTACTTGGCATAAGAACCTCTTTCAAGGAAAACCTCAATTGTGCACCTGCAGAGTTAGTATATGGTCAAACTCTTAAAGTCCCTTGTGAATTCTTTGTCGACTCTCCAACAACCAACAATTCGGATACTTCTGAGTTTATTAAGTAATTGCGAAACAATATGCAGACCCTAATTCCTACTTCTCCTAGGCTACCCAATCAGAACGACATCTTCATCCCGGAAGATCTCAACAACTGCACACACGTTTTTGTTCGAGTGGACAAAGTAAAAGGACCCCTTAGTACACCTTACGAAGGGCCGTTTCCAGTTGTACGCAAACTGCGTAAATTTTTCGTCGTGAACATTCACGAGAAGAGCACAACGATTGGCATCGACAGATTAAAACCAGCCTACAGCATCTTGTCAGCAGACAAAGTTAGCACACACAAAAATAAAAAGCATGTCCATTTTAAATAATCTATCCAAAATCATAATTTTTGATCTGGTGGGGGAGTATATGTGGTGGCAACAGTTGGCAAATAAAAACAAATTTAAACGATAACACTCGGCGAAATCAAATTCTATAAATGCACTAACGGAAGTCAAATTATTCTTGCAACCAAAATAAAACTTTGTGTAATTAGCATTAAAATAATTAAATCAATCTTAAACTCGTCGAGCATACGATCGGATCGAATAAATAGTATTAAATCGAAATTAATCTTTTTTTATATACAATTGTTTTAACTGTGTACATAATCTATAAAAGTGCTTTGGTAATAAAATACAAAACAAAATTATTATTGTTTGTAAAATTACTTTCTTTTATTTATTAAAATTAATAGTGTATGAGACATTTTGGTCTCATCATACATTCTATAAAACGCATATTGGACGCTTGAAAAAAGCATGCATTAAAAAAACAAACACTTCCTCCACGGGGCTTAAGACTGGACCTTAAACTACACATTATGAAGAATAATTGCAGCTATGTCTCAAACTTTTTGACTGATGGCTTCTAGAGGTATTGACTTTGAAATTTGACCTTTTTTGAAAAATTATCAACTTTGCAACCATTTAGCTCCTCAATCTAAGAGTAACGCAAGCTGTTTAAAATCTTTCTAAGTACTTTCCTTTCATATGTTGTGTAATTAATCCAATAGTTTTTGCTGTGGGTCACTCATGGGTTTAGTAGATATATACTCCGAAAGCAAGGAAAGGAAAACATCATTTTTGAATGACCTTGACCCTCAAATTCATGGGTGAGCTACAAAATTATTTATGCTAACATCTACCTAGTATCAAGTAGAATCCATATTAAAAATGTCATCGGTGACTCATGGTTTTATGAAGTAAAATGATCATATAATTTATACGATTCACCCGTGATCTAAAACTTTGCCCTCTATTCAAGGTCAAACGCGCCACGTTTAAAAGGTGGTAAACTGCACTTTTTCTTATCACAGTACTACTAATACATCTTGAAAATTTTAGGGAAATCGAAGGTATAAACTACCACAGCCAACTTTTAAAAAAAATGAGTTTTAACCAGCGAAACTAGTAATTGGTTTAAATTTGAATAGTTAAATCTCCCAAAAAAGCTGGCAAAAAATTAAAATATGGATTAACAGTTTTGGTTTTCTGTTTTTCAAATAACAAACAATTTTCTTATATTTAAGGTAAATAAATATTAATACTATTACAACCTATTTATAATATAATATTACGTAAATGCATTTTTTTATAACAAAGTCTTTTTTAAATGCATTTACCCATACCCTTTCTTGTCGATTTAAATTAAAATTCTCAAAATTTTTGTTTTAAATTGAGATATGTATTTTGATATCCATACATACATTGGACATCATTTATTTATAAAAAAAATTCAAGTTTTTGACATTTTAATAATAAAATAAAAAAAAATAATGACATTGTATATCACCCAAAAACTAACAATAACAATATAACTCAAATAAAAATGCGAATAGCAACAACAATTCTAGGGTAAAGAGAACAAACTAACAACAACAACAACAACAAAAAACTAAGGCGACAGAATTCAATGAAAGATGTAATAGAAAAATATAAAGAAAACAGAGAAGTAGAAAAAATGGTCAATCAACCGAATGATTCAGTGTGGCATCCAACAAGACTGTCAACAAAAATTAGTTAACGCTTGAAATAGTTTTTAGCATAAAATTTTTATTTATTTTATCTTCTATTTAGTTTTGTTTTCTCTTTCTAAATTCATATTTCTATCTCCATCAAATCAAATTTTCGTCTTTAAGTTTATTTTACTTAATATCTGACGGTTATTAGTTTATTAGATTTATATTGTTGTTTTAATTATAATTGATTGAGGATCGAATGGTAAGTAAAATGAAGTTTATTATACGCTTTGAAGTTTTCATGAGCCTGTGCTTCTCTTCCCTTCTCAGGTTTATTGACTCACTTGCAACAGCAAACCTTTTTTATTGACTGACTCAAACGCCAATTATTCTTGTTCGCATAAGTCAACTCAAATGTTGTTGTATGCATGTGTTGTGGCACCTTAGTTTTAAAAGTTTTTAATGTGTTGTTGTGACACATATTGTAATTCCTACTTCACATAACATTTTATACAAAAAAAAATTTATCAGGGACTGGAGCTGTATACATATCGATATATCGATACATCGAGATATCGATAAATTGATACATCGATATAATTGATAGATCGGCATATCGACATATCGATAAATCGGTATTTCGATATATCGAAATATCGATATATTCCATACATAGATTTATCGATATATCGATACTTATCGATATTTCGGTAATTACAGATATGTATATCCGTTTATTTTTTTATTGATACTTTTTTAATATCAAACACAGTAGCAGTAACAAAATAAATGCAAAATTATTGATTGAGGTTGTGACTTTTGGGCAAGCAAAGCATTTTTAGATAGATATTTTTAGGGTTCCGTTTTTAATAACGAAGCCTATTGGTGCGAGAAAAACGTGTTTTTCTCATTGCTTCGAGTATCTCGAATACTGTAAATCCTATGGACCTGAAATATGGGATGCGTATAAAACTAACCTATCCACACAAGATGAGAGGTTGAAAAATAAATAAAATAGTTTTCGTTTGTTTTACAGGACTACGATGTGAGGTCTTTGGGAAAATACTTTTTTTATCGAGTCAAGTCGGGTAATCATATGAAAGCGCTTCACTTCAATATTTTTAAAAAATGTATTTTGGGATTTTAAACCCCACCATTTTTGTGTAATTCTAAATAATGGCGTTTTCTGTATGTTTTCTTTCCTTGATTAACTCCGAACCTAATTAATCGAAAATCTTAAATATTATTTTGAAGGATAGAAAAATTAGTAAGTTTGTAATGAAAAATATAGTAAAGTGTCAAATACTAATAATTATATTTATTAAGGGGGTGGATATGAGTACGGGTAAAACACCGTTTAAAACCCAGGCAAGTGGGGTGTCATTTGAAAGAGCACCAAAATTAAGTAGCATTACCATTTATTTAGAACTAGGGGGTATCCGCGGACTGCGCCCCCCCCCCCTCTTCCCCCGCACGACAATACACTCTTGGTTTTTTTAATCTGGCTTTACATACAATTACTAAGTACTATCCATCATAATCCAACCTCCTCTAATCTATTCTGTGTGCACCTGCTGCTTAACTATAATTCTACAAAAAACCATCGTGAAGTGTACATACTATAAATTTCTATACGATCAATCACAAATTATTGGAAATAATAATATGTATTAAGAAAATAAAGAAATAGCAGCTTTTGTTTTTCTTTAGTTTATTTACAGAAAATGAAACTATGCAAAAATAATGATGGAAAACAAACTATCTGCCATATAAATAATTAATTTTCTTATTAAAATCGAAATGACATAAATAATAAATTCGAACGAAATGGCTGAAAGACTACATTATCGAAAATTTTTAATTGCCGTAAATGGAATTTTTATGAATAAAAAGGAATAATTTTTATTTGGAAGGGTTTTTTGTGAGCAATTAAGCCTAAGTACATATTGGAAATCACTTGAATTTTGCAATTCGAAATAAATTTTCATTTTCTCTAAAATTCCTTTAGAAAAATTTTTTGTGTTTCGTGCCAGGATTCGAACTCACACTCATCAGCCACAGCGGCGATGACGTACCGACGTATTTTAATTTTCATGTTCACATAATTTCTAAATTGAAACTTCATCATTTTTCATATTTACTTAAGTTGAATCTTTCATCTATGATTACATATTGGAAATTGCATTTCTTTTGGATTTTTTGTATTAAATTTCTAAATATTACGATATATGAATTCATAGAATGAGAGAATATTTCATCAACACTTAAGTCAACATTCTAATCAACATCCTAAGTCACGAGTGTAAAGTCATTATGGCACGAAACACAAAAAATTTTCTAAAGGAATTTTAGAGAAAATGAAAAGTTATTTCGAATTGCAAAATTCAAGTGTTTTCCAATATGTATTTGAGCTTAATTGTTCACAAAAAACCCTTCCAAATTGAAAATTCCCCTGAAGTTGTCTATATTTCCTAACCAAAAATATAGCAATGAATTGACCATGCGTCAGATATTAAGTTTCGCATTGATTGGCAACAATCAATAATGACTTTACACTCGTGACTTAGGATGTTGAGTTAAGTGTTGACGAAATATTCTCTCATCCTATGAATACATACTTCGTAATATCTAGAAATTTAATACAAAAAATCCCAAAGAAATAATTTATATGTTCTTAAAAAAAATAAAAAAAAACAATAAAAAATAAATATAGGGCCGCGTTGAAACCTGAACCTTTCTTACAACCTTCTACATCGACAAGGACAACGAAATTTTGTACTGAGTGTTTTAAACATCATTTTATTAAATCGGTTTAAATTATTAAATGTTTAAAAATGTATATTATAACACAAACTGTTTTTTGTCACAATAATATCAAATGTTTGCAACCTACATTGTTTTTAAAAAATTTTCTATGCTGTTATGTTCGCTGTTTTATAGAACAATTTTCTAGGTCTGACTCCTGCTATAATAGTGCTACAAAGGGGAGTTAAGAAAAGCATTTGCTTACATACAAAAGCACAAGCTTACATACAAAACACAACTATAATCATTTAAAAAATTCTCTTTGAAATTTCTCATGTTTTTGCTTTAAACGATTTAAGTTTGTTTGTGAAGTATATTAATTACTATAAATCAAATATAATATATAGCATGTTTTTACCTATATAGGCTCAAAAGCAAAATTAAAACTTATTACATATCGTCACTGTTATGCCAGAGTCACAAATGTGAGAAATTGTAGTTTTGAGACAACTGCATTTTAAAGTTTGCAAACGCTACTAAAATTCAGTTTTTTTGTTGTTTTTTATTATTCCAGCAAATTGAATAAAAATTTGCTGGAACAATAAAAAAACAACAAAAAAACTGAATTTTAGTAGCGTTTGCAAACTTTAAAATGCAGTTGTGTCAAAACTACAATTTTGCACATTCGTGACTCTGGCATAACAGTGACGATATATTGTGACTAATTGAATTGATAAAAAAAACAGATTTAATTAAAACAACAACAAAAACTATAAATAGCTTTAAAAAAAATCCCCCCTCTAAATTTTATTAAAACAATAACAAAACAACAATAATTTTAATGTTATTTAAAAAAATGGAAAAAAAACAATAAAAAATGTACTACGTCATCAGCGTTACGACCGTATAGAGGGATACCCAAGTAGGTTTTGCCAGACATTGACATACGGCAAAGCACTGGTCCATTAATGGTTAACAGTACTTGGCTATTGTTACTCGGCCAATACTAGAACCAATCATCGGCCGATCTATGGTTTACAGAAAACAGCCAGTATATTGTTACCTTTGAATGGCCAAGCACTGGCCCATGAATGGTAAAAATTATTCGGCTATTGTTATTGAGCCAGTACTGTAGCCATGAATTTGCCGATATATGTCATTTTTTTTAAATTTCACTAGAGTATTATCCCTTTTAGAAATACATAGTTTGAAAATTTTCACATATAGTTTAGTTATCACCTTGTCGCTTGAAAGACTATGGTAATAAAGATAAGGTTGGTATGTGTTTTAATTTATTTTCATTTCTATTTTATTTTAATTATTTTGTAAATAATTTATTTAAATTTATGTATGAGAGCAATTTCACGCAAGTTCAGCAAATTTTTGGGAAATTTTGACTTGACCCCTTTTAATTTTGATTATTTTTTGTTTATGAAAAGCCTTTCATAAATAAAAAATACAAGTTCTCTTAGAATTTTTTTTTCGACCAGGGGTCTTCACAGGGTGCCCCTCAATTTTTTGTTATTTTGTGATGTGAGTGCATTTCGACGAGCGATTGTAGAAAAACTACTCAAACGATTTTCATAAATGATAAGTCGTTGAATAGGTATTGGAACAAAGTTTTTAAAAATGAACACTGTTAATTTTTTGAAATAATTTTTAACGGTGTAACATAAGAAAAAACGGTGTAATTGAAAAAAGATGGCATAGCCTTTTTTTTTAAACTAAATTGAAGCTTATTTTATATCTAACCACTTGTGAAAGTTTATGAGATGCATTATTTTTTGTTTTAAAGATAAAATTCGTTGTGCATATGACTGTCGGGAATCAGTTTATTTTGTTCTGAAGGAAAATTATAAAAAATGGCGTTATAAGCTAAGAGATTTTTTTTTATGTTAATTATCAAATATTTTATTATTAGATGAACTTTTTAAAATATTATAAAAATTATATATGTAGTACAATAAATAAAATAAATACAATTGTTAAAAATGATTTACTTATTTTACAAACAGAAGTTTCTTTTGAATAGGAAAGCACTTCTGCAATTATTTTCTTTGTATTAGATGGCATCAAAAATGAAATGTTTATTTATCACTTTTAGTAATCACTTGTCACTCTTATAAAAAATAATTTGACAGTCTCGACTGCAAACAAAAAAGCCGTATAAACAACTAAATCTATTTAGGAACTTTTGACTGGAGAAGCATTATGTTCGTATTATGTTATTATGGAATCATAAAGTAAAAGATTGTTTTTCAACATTAAATTACAAATATTTTATTATTGAATAAACTTTTTAAAATATCTTACAAATTATATATGTGAAAATATATATAGTTATTAAAAATTATTTACTTATTTTACATTCAAAAGTTGCTTTTGAATTGGAAAACATTTTTTGCATTTATTGTCTTAGTATTTATTGGTAAAAAGGAATGAAATTTTTGAGTTCCACTTATAGTAATCGCATTTTTATATCGATTTTGTAAAAATATACCTATTCAACGACATATCATTTATGAAAATCGACTGAGTAGTTTTTCTACAATCGCTCGTCAAAATGCACTCACATCACAAAATAACAAAAAATTGAGGGGTACCCTGTGAAGACCCCTGGTCGAAAAAAAAATTCTAAGGGAACTTGTATTTTTTATTTATCAAAGACTATCTACAAACAAAAAATAATCAAAATTAAAAGGGGTCAAGTCAAAACGTTGTTGAATCTTCGTGAAATTGCTCATAAAAAATATTATATTATATTTTTTTTAATGACGGAGTACTGGCGGAGTCAGGGCGGTATTTGCCATTACCCAGCCATTCTTGCATCTGAACCAGTTGTATAGGGAGTTTTGAATTTTTTCCGTCATTTTATTTTATTTTAAATTAGTTGGTATTTAATTTATTTAAATTTACATATGATAATAATGTATATTTTTTTTAACGGTCCAGTCATGGTGCCAGTATTTGGCCATGCCAGTATTTGGCCCAAGATTGGCAGCCATTTATTGTCCGAAGTTATCATCCAGTAAAATTATGTTAATGGCCCAGTCGTGGTTGCCAATACTCGCCCATTGCTGCATTACTGGCTGCCAGTAATGGACCATTACTGGACCAGTTGTAAAACCTTGTATGGGTAGACTCACGGCTATTATATTAAGGATTTTGCGATGCACAGTTTTTGAATTATTTTAAAAAAAGTGGAACAAAACTGGCGCGATCAGCACCAGAAAGGGCAAGCCCTATTAGGGCTATCTGATGTGGTTCTGAATTAGAATACCCATTTCAGGTTAACCTTATTTTACTATAGCCGGCCCTGATTTGGTTTTTCGTATTTGACCCCATATTAGGCAATCTGATCAGGGCCTGTGTTAACCATAGGAGGGCCGATGAATGGTTTTAGTACTGGCCCAATAACAATAGCCAAGTACTGTTAACCATTAATGTGCCAGTACTTGGCTGTATTTCAAAGTCCGGCAATCCCGGCTTGGGTAGGTTTTGCCCTATTTATTTCTATATGGCAAACTTGATCAGGGTCTGATCCAATTAATCCCATCAGGACCTTATTGGGCAAAGGGTTACCCTCATGATCAGGGCCCAATCAAACTAGGGCAAACTTGATCAGGGCCCTATTTGAGCCCAAACAAATTTTAGCTCAGGCATGCTTAAAGCAACTTTAATACCATGTGCTGTTCAGTCTTTAGATCTTGTTATATATGATGCGACGTCATCTTCTTGAAAAAATCTTAATTTTGTTTTTAATTATATTCAGTTTCTTGCAACTATGCGCGTATTTTTCGAAATTGGTTTGCCATTTCGATGTTCTTAGGCAGCAAATGAAAAGCTTAAATTTAAAAGTCAGTTTAAGAAAATTGTTGGGAAAGCCGAACATCGGCTATTAGACCTCTTAGATTTCAAACCGTAGAATTCTATAATGCATACTTTAATTGAAATTCCTTTCCCAAGTAGGTTTTGCCAGACACTGACATACGGCCAAGCACTGGCCCTTAATGGTTAACAGTACTTGGCTATTGTTATTGGGCCAGTACTATAACCATTCATCGGCCGATCCTATGGTTTACAGTAAACAGCCAGTATATTGTTACCTCTGAATGACCAAGCACTGGTCCATGAATGGTAAATATTACTTGAATATTGTTATCGTGCCATTACTGTAACCATGAATCGGCCAATCTACCGTTTACAGAAAATTGCTAGTGCAGTTTACTTTGAATGTCATTTTTTTATTTCACTAGAGTATTATCCGTTTTAGAAATATATAATTTGAAAATTTTCACATATAGTTTAGTTATTGCTTCTCGGCTGAAAGACTATGATAATATTGAAAAGGTTGGTATTTGTTCTAAATTTTTTTTTATTTTTATTTTATTTTAATCATTTTGTAAATAATTTTTTTAAATTTACATATGAAACTATAATTTTATATTTTTTTTAATGACCGAATACTGGCAGTCATGTTTGCCAGTACTCGGCCATTCTTGCAACTGAACCAGTTGTATAGGGAGTTTTGAATTTTTTCCGTCATTTTATTTTAAATTATATTGTATTAAATTTATTTAAATTTACATTTGATAATAATGTACGAACAGCTTGAAAAACTTTTTACAACGTCCTAAAAATCCTAATTTTGAATAGTATTCTTAGCTTAACTAAAAATATGAGAATCCACTTCATGTTGTTTCCAGCCTCAACCGGCAGAAGTCTGACAAACTCTTTCTCCACAAGATCTTTTGCATCAAACTTTAAGAGAAACGGATAAGGTGAGCATAATCTAGTAAATTGGCAAACCTGTATTTTGCTAGCATTATATCCAACACTGTTTGCCAAACCTCAATCCATAATTGTTTTAAAATCAACGTTTAAAGAATTAATTAAGCTTGATCTCGTGTCATTAACTGTCAAGTTTGAATATTGATTTGATGATTCGTGAGACGCGTGAATTGTGCAATCATCAGCAAAACTATGGACAGGATGGACTGTTGAATCCAGAAAGTCATTAATTTAGATAAGAAAACGCATTGGTAGCAATGCGGAGCCCTGAGGAACACCTGCATTGGTTGAAAAGACGTCCGATGATACACCATCAACATCAACAGAAACTAGTAGTACTGGTCATTTTCCATATATCAGGAAAAATCACTTTCTTCTATGTCAAATAGAAGATTTTAATGAGAACTGGTGATAATTCCTTAGCAAATGTTTTAAGAATAATTGGAGGGACACAATCAGGTCCAAATACTTTATTAGTATTTATTTGTAAAGCATTTTTACAAAAAAGAATCCGCATCATTTTATAAGATGCTCTAGGAATCGGTTTAGGCAAAAAATTGGGTTCTTTTAATGTAGAATTTGTAGAGAAATAATTACCGAGAAGGTTAGTTTTTCTTTTTTGTCTACAACTGGTACATCTTTTTCTATTAGAAGAGTTAGAGAGAGAGGTCTTACAAAAATTTTCTTGCACGGCACTGCAGTTTTAACGGCTTTATAAAAACCTCGTGATCCGGTTGGATGCTTAGCTATATAGTTTTGATGCTTTTTTTCTGTTAATAGATTTTCGAAAATCACATAGACAATGTCTGGGTTTTGAGCAGCAAGACAAAAAAGATTCCAGAGAAACCTATTATAAAAACATTTAGGGCACAGCTAACCCGCAGCTTTATGGTCCTATACACGACGAGGATTTGCTCTAAACTGCTTAGGGATGTGAATATTTGATTTTGTGGAAATCAAATTATTATCTGATCCACCTACAGGTTCTGATACCTTAATTTGTACCAAGCATGGATTATTTGTCAAAATTGTGGGACCTAGGTCTTAAATGGTATCTATATGTGTTGTTGTTGTAATTCCTACACAGAACTTTTTATTAAAAAAAAATTCGTTGGACCCCCCTTTAAAGCTTTTTCTGTGTGCGCCCCTGGTGGTAACTGATTTGTTGGCATGTCCAATGGAAACTATAGTGAAATTAACACACTGTAACAAAAATTCAACATTTATACTACAACCAGCTGATATTTTCCATCTGATTCTAACGGACGGCAGTGGCTCTACCCAAGCAGGGTTTGCCGGACTTTGAAACACAAAAAAGCACTGGCACATTAATGGTTAACAGTACGTGGCTATTGTTATTGGGCCAGTACTAGAACCGTTCATCGGCCGTTCTATGGTTAATAGAAAAGGGGCAGTATATAGTAACCTTAGAAAGGATATTTTTTCTATGACCCAGTCATGGTTGCGAGTACTTGACCATTACTACAATACTGGTCATCATTATTGGTCCGGTACTAGGATAGATATACAACCTTGTATGGACCATTGCTGTTTTTTACTCTGGCCCATGAATGGCAGCCATTTATTGTCCTAAATTATCATCCAGTAAAATTATGTTAAAGGGCCAGTTATGGTTGCTAGTACTTGGCCATTTCTGCGTTACTGGTTGCCAGTAATGGACCATTACTGGACCAGTTGTATAACCTTGTATGGGTAAATGCCAGCGAGTCAAAAATGTACATAGAAATCTTCTCCATTTAGTGTAAATACATCTTTTCAATAAATTCCATATTCTTTCAAAAAGACAACACTTAATCTACAATCAACTGATATTACTTCGGTTTGAAAGACCTAAGTATTACATTCATGAGCTAAAAGTAAAATTCTAACCCCCACTTTTTTGGCATTTCTTGACGTTTTAGGACCTACTGATTCCGACCCAATTTTTCGGAAAAAAAATATTAACTATTTGTTTGAAATGAAATTTTATTAATATTATTGTGAATTATGGCATTATAAGTTTGTCAAAAAAATGTTGTCAAGTGTGTCAAAAGAAAAATTTTTATTTATTTTTTACCCAATTTTTTGGAAAAATAAAATTAATTATTTGTACGACATGAAATTTTATTATTATTATAGAGAATTATAAGTTAGTAAAAAAATAAAGTCAAGTGCGTCAAAAGAAAGATTTTCATTCATTTTTTTAGAAAAAAAGAAAATTAGTTATTTGTATGAAATGAAATGTATTATGAACATGAAATTATTATTATTGAGAACTTTATTGCATTATAAGTTTGTCAAAAAAATATTGTCAAGTGTTTCAAAAAAAATGATTTCATTTAATTTTTTAGATAACAGTTTTTGGAAAAAAAATTTAGCTGTTTGTTTAAGTAATTGAACATGAAAATTTTTAAATTTGTTATAGTTTTTAAAATATTTTTGGAATTTTGAAAAAGTTTCAATTTTTGATTTTGTAAGAATTTTTGGAATATATTTAGAATTTTGGAAATGTTAAAATTTAAAACATTAGACTAACTCATTTATGTTAACATGAAATGTCATTAAATAAACTTTCCTTCTTCTGTGAGAGCTCATACAATACGATTGTGTATTTTACTTTACCTCTGCAAAATCAACAGGCTATGAGTTCAGATTAATTTCACAAGTTTTTTTTTAATTAAAATAAATTTTAATTTTATGTCATAAAAACTGATTATCGAAATTCAAGAACAAATACTGTGTGTGTTTGTTATTTTTTATTATTTTGTTAATAAAAATATTTCATCAAAGTTTAGCACAAGTTAAGTTTGTTTAGCTGAAGATGAAAGGTGAATTCGATTTTGATAAATTGAAAGGAAGTGACAACTATCATATCTGGCGTTTTGCAATGCAAAACTATTTAGAAGCCAATTCATGGGAAATCTGTATTATAAGCAGTAAAGAAAATGAGGATGTGACTGCAGAGAAGGATGTCAAAAAGATAAGCCAAGCTAAGTCTAGGATAGTGTTGAGTGTTGACACGTCATTGTATGTCCATATAACAAATTGCTAGTCAGCCATTTAAATGTGGAAAAAATTTCAACATATCTACGAAAATAAAGGATGGATGCGTAAAATTAGTTTATTACGTAAATTAATATCAATTCGTTTGGAAGAATGTAACAACATGCAATCTTATATTGACGAAATAATCGGTATATCCAATAAACTAATGGGAATTGATTTTGGCATTGATGATGAATGGATTGGTGCAACAATGTTAGCCGGTTTAATAGAAGAGTTTAAACCACATATAATGAGTTTTGAAGGTAGTACTGCTACAATTGATGCTGACATGATTAAAACAAAACTGTTGGACACACCATTTTCTACTACTTCTCATGTAAGTGCGTTTTTCAGCCATAATAATAGAAAAACACACTTCAGTTAAATAAGAAAATTAAACCGCGGAATTTTAAGTGTTATACGTGTGGTGGTAGAAATCATATTAAAAAAATTTGTAAACAGAATAAAATTAATAGTGATTCAAACACTGGAAACCAAACTTTTGAATCATGTTTTTTCGGCAGTACTATTCCCAACATATATTGCAAATGATTGGTATTTAGATAGTGGTGCTTCAAGTCACATGACACCAAATGTAAACCTGTTATATAACCATCAAGATGCGTCAATTGGTGATATTACAGTAGCAAATAATCAACAAATGCTTGTGGCTGGTATAGGAAATACTGTATTGAAATTTAAAGACTCTGAAATTAAAGTTGATAGAGTTTTACATGTACCAGAACTGTCTGTAAATTTGTTGTCAATTTTAAAAATTGTAGAGAAAGGCAATACAATTATTTTTAATCGAAATGGTTGTTCAGTGTATGACCAAAATAATAAAGAGTTTGTGTCGTGTAAATCAAAAGATAGTGTTTATAAATTTCAAAGTGAAACAAATTTATGTTTAATGTCCAGCATCGTAGATTTTTTTTTTTTTTTTTTTTTTATTCAATGTTAGGCATGTTTAGTGTTAACCAATATAGATCAACGTCTCTGAATATCCGAAGATACCATGCTAACTAGGGAACTAGGGTTCGAAAGTATTATTTAATTTTCTTTCAGGAATTTATTAACGTTGATCTTAAAGTTTTGAGGATTAAAATTATCAGGAAAGACCCACGCCGGTAAGGCATTCCAGAGATGAGAAACTCTGTTAAAAAAATCGCGTTGAAAAGCGACAGTTCTACACCTTGTCACTTGAACCGTAAAAGGATGGGCTGCTATTGATGCTCTGGTGAAACGCGCAAAGTTTGCTGGTTCAGGCAAAATCGATTTGATCTCCGTAGACGCCCGTTCGTCCATAATATACTTGTAAAATACCGTCAAATCAGCGACGTCTCTTCTATGTTGCAAGGAATCAAGCTCGTTAGTAAGAGTCGAGTTGCCGATCAATTTAACAGCTCTCCGTTGTATAGAATCAAGACATTTTAAGCTACTTATGTAGGCTCCACCCCATATGTGAGAGCAATACTCCATGCAGGGACGAATAAATGATTTATATATTAAAAGAAGCTGTTCGCTATTAAAAACCTTACGACAACGACCCAAGAATCCTAATTTTTGAACAGCGTTCTTAGCTAGGTTAAAAATATGAGAATTCCATTTCATATTATTTTCAATCTCAACTCCTAGAAGTTTAATAGATTCTTTCTCTTGAAGATCATTTGAATCAAACTTTAATAAAAACGGATTAGGTGTTGATAACCTAGAAAAATGACAAACTTGAGTTTTACTTGTGTTGAATTCAACACTGTTAGCAACTCCCCAATCTAAGATGGTTTTTAAATCAATATTTAATGACTCTATCAAGTTTGATCTAGCGACATTAAGATTTGATGGTGCATACAAATTTGGCATTTCATGTGACGCATGAAGTGTGCTATCATCAGCAAAACTATGGATGGGATTAACTGTTGCATCTAGTAAGTCATTAATATAGAGGAGAAAAAGAGTAGGTGATAAAGCGGAACCTTGAGGAACACCAGCATTAATTGAAAAGATATTCGATGAAACACCATCAACATTGACCCGAAATTTGCGCTCGGAAATAAAGCTTTGTAACCAAGAAATAAGTTGTTCATCTAAGCCGTAGCATCTCAATTTGCAAATAAGATTATTGTGCCATACTTTATCAAATGCTTTGGTAATATCAAGAGCAACGCCAAAAGTCTCACCATGGTTTTCAAGCGACTTGTTCCAGATATGCGTGACATAAGAAAGTAAATCTCCCGTCGCTCTTCCTTTACGGAATCCGTATTGTCTTTCTTTAAGTAATTTTGACGACTCTAAGAAGCTCATAATATTAAAATTAACATATTTCTCAAATACTTTAGAAACAACCGACAAAATTGATATAGGTCTATAGTTTCTTGGATCCGTTTTAGCACCTTTCTTTGGAACTGGTTGTACACTAGCCATTTTCCATATATCAGGAAAAATTCCTTTCTTATATGACAGATAGAAAATTTTAGTTAGGATTGGTGCTAACTCCTTAGCAAAAGTCTTAAGGATAATTGGAGGAATACTATCAGGTCCAGATGCCTTATTAGTATTGATTTGTAAGAGCATTTTCCGAATGACATTTTTACGAAAAATTATCCGCCCCATTTTGTTAGAAATTCTAGGAATTGGTCTAGGTAGGAAATTGGGTTCTACTAATGTAGAATTTAACGAGAAACAGTTACCCAATAAATTAGCTTTTTCTTTAGGGTCAATAACAGGCATATCGTTATCAATAAGAGGAGGTATAGAAGACTTACAAAAATTTCCTTGAACAGCCTTGACGGCTTTATAAAAATTTCGTGAACCAGTAGGGTGCTCAGCAAATTTAATTAAAAAAAAAAAAATTTAATTTAATTTATTTTTTTCAATAGTGCTCTTACATGGCATAGACGTTTGGGACATATTAACTATAGAAGTTTATTCAAAACGAAAGAAGGAATTGTTAATGGTTTACGTTTTGATGATGCCCATACAAGGCTGTACAACTGGTTCAGTAATGGTCCATTACTGGCAGCCAGTAATGCAGCAATGGGCGAGTACTGGCAACCACGACTGGGCCATTAACATAATTTTACTGGATGATAACTTCGGAAAATAAATGGTTGCCATTCTTGGGCCAAATGCTGGCAACCATGACTGGGCCGCTTAAAAAAATATAAATTATTATCATATGTAAATTAAAATAAATTAAATACTAATTTAAAATAAAATAAAATGACGGAAAAAATTCAAAACTCGCCATACAACTGGTTCAGTTGCAAGAATGGCTGAGTAATGGCAAACACCGCCCTGACTCCGCCTTAAAAAAATAAAAAAAATATAAAATAATATTTTTTATACATAAATTTAAATAAATTATTTACAAAATAATTAAAATAAAATAGAAATGAAAATACATTAAAACATATACCAACCTTTTCTTTATTACCATAGTCTTTCAACCGACAAGGCGATAACTAAACTATTTGTGAAATTTTTCAAACTATGTATTTCTAAAAGGGATAATACTCTAGTGAAATTTTAAAAAAATGACATAGATCGGCAAATTCATGGCTACAGTACTGGCCCAATAACAATAGCCAAGTAATATTTACCATTCATGGGCCAGTGCTTGGCCATTCAAAGGTAACAATATACTGGCTGTTTTGTGTAAACCATAGATCGGCCGATGATTGGTACTAGTACTGGCCCAGTAACAATAGCCAAGCACTGTTAACCATTAATGGACCAGTGCTTAGCCGTATGTCAATGTCTGGCAAAACCTACTTGGGTGATGAATTCATGATAAAATATTGTGAAATAGATATTGTGCAGAAGGTAAACAAAGTCGAATGCCTTTTAAAGGAAGTGAGCATCGAAGTGAAAATATTTTAGATATAGTACATTAGGACTTATGTGGCCCGATGGAGAATCTATCAATTGGAAATGCCAGGTATTTTTTATGTTTTATTGATGATCATTCACGAAAAGTTTTTGTTTATTTCATAAAATCAAAAACAGAAGGGTTGGAAACGTTCATTAATTTTAAAGTGTGGATCGAAAACCAAACTAAACGTAGAATTAAAATTTTCCGAACTGATAATGGGACAGAATACTGTTCAAATAAATTCCAAAGTTTTTGTCGAGTGAATGGGATTCAACATCAATTAACAAATGTTTATAGTCCACAACAAAACGGAATTTCAGAACGTATGAATCGGACATTAGTTGAACGAGCTAAGTGCATGATGTTTGATGCAGTTGAAGTAAAGCTTATTGGGCTGAAGCAATTGTTTGTTTGTTTGCGTATGGATATTTATTATTTAAACATAGATTTAAGTTAAATTACAAAACGTTACATTATATATAATATTTAATTTGAATTTTGAAGAATAATTACAATATTAGACCTAAATTTTCAAGCCAAGTTACAGCACAGACAGCAAACTAAGTTCTGTCAATCCTCCTGAAAACCTTCGGATTTGACAATCAGTTACTATATGCTGCATAGAATACGATTCAAAGTTACCCACAGTCTTCTAGGTAAATCAAAACCAACTGAAATTACATCTAAATTATCAATTAAATTATGATTGAGAACAGCAGATGACGACCAAAAATCTTTCCATTTATCCACGATGCTGAAAGTATCACCATTAAAAAATACAGCTCCTGAATCATAAGATGCATTTCTTGAACACAAACGCCTTGGAGATTGATGAATTACAACTTTTCACCAAATCCTACACAGTTGATTTTGTCTACGAATATTTTTTTTTTTTTTTTTAAGGCGTTCATGCTCCATGTAGGAGCGTTGCCAGGTTGATCAGCTTTGAATTTTCACCACGGTCATTCGCAACAACGACATAATTACCAGGGCAGCCGATTTTTTTAAGGTCGTTTATTACGTCAGTCTCCCATTGTAGTCGTGGTCTACCTCGCGGTCGCCCACTCGCTGGGGTACTAACGTACATTTTTCTAATCATTCCAGCCTGTGAATCGGCTCGTAGAACATGCTCAAACCAAGCAATCCTATTAGAATGGATACAACCTATTATATCAGGACCCTCAAGAAGTTTCTGATCTCAAAGTTATACCGGGTTCTATACTCTCCATCGTCTGTTTTAAGTGGACCAAAAATGTAGCGTAGGATCTTACGCTCAAATACAGATAAATGCAATTCGTCATTTTGTGTAAGGGTCCACGTTTGTGACCCATACATCACAACCGGTCTAATCAATGTCTTGTATAACTTGAACTTGGTGTTAGTTGATACATACGGTGATCCAAGAAGAGGTTTAATTGAGTAGAAAGTTCGCAGCAATTCGAGCTTTAATATCTGTAAGTATGCTGTTGTTTGAGTCAAGCATTGATCCCAAATATTTAAAAGATTCAACTCTCTTAATTCGTTCATCGCCGCACATCAAATCTTTCTTCTCAGCCTCTCTTGAAACATTCATATGTTTGGTTTTATTGTAGTTAATTTGCAGACCAATTCTTCTAGCACCACTCTCAAGCGACTTGAAAGTCTTACTCATAACAGCTTCACTTCGGCCAAGGATGACAACATCATCAGCGTAAGCAACCATCTGTACTGAGTTTATTTACAAGATATTGTTATTAGTCGGTAGTTTCTTTTGACGGCATACATATTCCAAGGCTAAATTAAAAAGTAAAGGAGAGATACCATCACCTTGTCTTAAACCGGAGTCGACTTTAAAAAACATTGATATTTCGTTCTTTACTCGTACACAGCATTGAGAGTTCTGTACTGTCATTTTGCATAGTGATACCAGTTTACAGGAATTCCCATTAACACCAGAGCAGACCATAGAGTCTCTCGTTCAAGAGAGTCGTAAGCCTGCCTGAAATCAATGAAAAGTTGGTGCACAGGTATGGTTTTATCGGTATGGTGTCTATTTAACCAAACAGGACAACAAAATTCAGCAACAGAAAACACCAATGCTATTGACGAAGTTCTCAAAGTATGGAAGTTTGCACCCCAGTTACTTCCAGCAAGTTTTCTTATTATATTTACTCAAGATTTTAATATTTTAATTTCTTTGCTACATTTTCAATATGGTATTTATATGTGAGGCTTCTATCAAGATAAATGCCTAAATATTTAGTCAAAGGGTTATGTTTAACTTGCATATTATCAACAAAAACTTCAGGCTTATAATTACTACGGCAGTTTGTTAAATGGTGAATGTTTACTTCAGTTTTGGAAATGTTTGGTTTTAGCCTCCAGTGTCTAAAATAATTCCATAGTACTTCGAGATCAGCTGATAACTGATCATCAATTTCTTTAAATTTATTATGTTGAACAGCCAGAGCAATATCATCCGCATAGATAAACTTCAACGAAATCGTAGTTGGCAAATAAGATATATACAGAATAAAAAGTAGTGGTGCCAAAACTGAACCTTGCGGCAAACCATCATTCAGTCTTCTGGTTCTACTTGTTTTATCACCAAGAAAAACTTGAAAAACTCTATTAGCAAGCATATTGTTGAGTAGCTTTAGCAAAGATAGTGATGGAATAACACTTATTAGCTTAAATAAGAGGCCTTTCTTCCAAACGGTGTCATATGCTGCAGATAAATCAACATAAACGACACCAGTTTTAAGTTTCTTTTGAAATCCAGACTCAATCAAAGATGTCATGGACAACACCTGATCACAACAATTGCGCCCTGGGTGAAATCAGCCTGTTCAGGAGGTATCTTTTCATATATTTTATCAGCAATTCGATTAAAAATTTAGCGTTCCAGAAACTTATAAGAAATCTCAGCAATGAAATCGGACGAAAATGTTCAGGAAGGTCACCATTCTTCCCAGGCTTAAGTATTGCAATTATTTTACTTCTTAGGAAAACTGATGGGACTATCCCAGTTAAAAGAATATCTGAGAGAAAATTAGATAGCCACAGTTTACAATTCGGCCCAAAATTCATAAAGAATTCATTAAACAGTCCACCCAAACCAGCAGCTTTGTTGACCTTCAAATAAGCGATAACAACCGTAATTTCTTCTACAGTAAAACGAGGGTTGAAAGAATCTGTAGCATTTACTAGATTTGACTTAGAATTATTTAAAGATGTTTTCTAATCATTTTTCCTTTGTTTATCTAAGGGAACATTAGAACTTTTGCCAAGACGAGAAGCTATAGCATTTGCAATTGTCTAGCTTTCGTAACAATTTCCAACTTTTCCTTTTTAGAATGTCTAAAGTCCATAGATTCCATAAGAGTTCTCCATTTATTCTGACGAGATTCGTTTAAAGCGTTTAACAGATCATGACCAACTTCCGAATCACCAGATTCTTGATATACTTGAAACAAATTTTCACAATAGTCTGACCATCCCGGTATATATTTCTTACGGAAACCTTTTAGAATAAATTTTTTGGCAGTTGAAATAACCATACTTACAAACCGATTATAGTTTGAACTAATGGGTTTAATAAATCGAATATTAGCATCCATGGCATTCGAAAAACCTTTCCAATCAGCCTTCATAAAATTCCATCTTGGTCTGGGTATTGAATCAACAAAGGGAATGTTCAGACCCAAAGAGAGACTTACTGGACGATGTTGACTGTGTGGAAAACCATTTAATACCTTCCGAGTGGATAAAAGTGAAGCAATTAACATGGCAGCATACGTCATAAATACGTCATTTAATTCTGTTTTAAATACGACACCTGAAGAAATATGGACTGACAATAAAGTAAATATATCGAATTTAAAGATATTTGCTTCATATGTGATGGTTCATATTGCTATGGAGGGTAATTCAAACTCGTAAAATTCGAACCACTGTCCCACATCCATTTAACTTACAGTAACAGAGACTCTCATGGTTGTTTGCGTGTTTTTCCTTTAACCATATTTTCTTGAATTCAAACCGCAATTGCCATCTACAAAATTTGTCATAAAACAAAGATTGTCTTAAAACAGTTGTGTAATATTTTCCAGTGTGATTTCCTGTATTTAATTTGTAATCAATAATCGCTATAAAATTGTCAGAAAACGGTTAATTAATATCATTAATCCATAATCGCGCTATTTACATGTATGATTCGTACAATCGTTTCGTACACAATGTGTTATTTTAAAATCTTTTCCAATTTTTATTACGAACTAGCAGTCCATACTCTTTATTGGGTACAATAACTAACGATAAAACAAAAGTAAAATTTCCCAAGAAACTACCTAATCGATTTGTTGTTGTTGAATAAACAAATTAACGGCGTTAGCTGACTATAAATAGAACGCGCTAGATAGCTTCAGTCTCTTATTTTGCTCTGAGTTTTTGTTCGCAATTTTTCTCGTGAATATCAGAAGAAGTGGAATTTTTTTTTTAATTCACGTTTTTCGCTTAAATTTAAGTAGAGAAAATTTTAATTAGAGCAAATTTTAAAAATATTTCAATTAGTTCATTTTTTTTATTAGCTACAATTCATTAGTTCAAATTTAGAAAAAATTTATATGTTTGTTTCGCGTTTATTAGTTAATTTAAAAACAAAAAAAAATTTACTACGCATTAAAAAAATTTTAGAAAAAGTTTCAGTGTTGGTGACGTGTATTCTGAAACATAATTACATATAAATGCAATTGAAATATTAAAATTTAGTACAAATTTATATGTCGGTATTAATGAACAATAATGTAGCTATACATTCTTATTGAGCTTAGATACATTCTTATTCTTAGATTCTCATTTTTAGATAGATACATTCTTATTGAGCTTTAAAGTTTTAAAGATGTGTAAAAAAAAATGTTTTTTAATTAAAAATTCATCAAAACAGAAGAACTAGTTGTTTCAACTTTTGTAACAAAATTAAATGGTGTAAACGAATTTATTTTGGTTAATGTCACAAAAAATGGCGTAATGTCAAAAAAATGTAATACAAATGGCGCAAACAATAATACAATATGTTATAGTTCGAGGAGATTTATTTAAAGGATTAAACTGGCCTTTAGGAGCAGCTATCACTCAGTGCTGCCATGCATCATCGGCTGTTTCTCGCATATATAAAGTTGATTTAGTTTTTCAAAAATATTTTAGTGATTAAGATAATATGCATAAAGTTGTACTAGAAGCAAACGATGAATCACAGCCCTACATACGTTAAGTACAGTTTTGACAGAAAATAATGTAAAACATAAATTATGGATAGAACAACCAGAAAATATTCCTTGACATGTTTATCAGTTAAACCATACTACGGAGAAGAGGGACCTGGAATACCAATGGGGTGAGTGTTATTTTATTTTTATTTTAAATTAGAGATATGAATGAGTGTGGATACGTGTGTATATGAGTGTGAGTGTGTGAGAGGGTTCATGTAATGCATGTTCGTGAATCAAGGTCAATATTATACTTCATTTATATAGAAATGTTGACGACCTGTTTTAGACCATAGGATACTGATAATTCTGGTAATGTTAATAAAAATGAATTGAAGACCGCCTCGTCTGCATGCAGATATGAATTATCAGATATTTTAGTAGAATTGTCAATACGGAGATTTGATCATATTGGACGTGGAACAACTGTATTTGATGAAGTTGTGCAGGTTTGTATTTTTTTTATTAACGCGTTCGTCTTGCTTCAGACAATATGGTACTGATATGGAGGGGGTTATACCAATTCACTACGAAACATTTCTTAGCATAGTTTTCAGCCTAAAAATTTAAATTTTATTTTTGAATTCCCTTTTAACTATTAATGGATAATTGTCTCTGTATTTCACGATATTTTAAACAGAGGCATACAAAAACCAATTGGAATTTTGGATGCGACTTAAACTATTATTGATTGGAAACTCACTGCCAATTTTCGATATTTTTAAACCAAAAAACCAAAGGCAGGAAATTTTCGGTTTGTTTTGGCTTAGACTGTAATTCCTTTCCCGTTTATAATCATGTGTCAAAGTTATTATATAACTATTTTTGTTTTTTTTAAATACAACTGAGAAATTTCCAACCATATAAATAACTATAAATATTATTGTTACGTTCTTGTTGTACTTTAAGGCAATAAACAAAAAAAACACACACAATAAAAGATAACGAATTTCATAATATTAATAATAGTATTAGGGTATGGTTATTTATGTACAACATATATAATAAAGTTTAACGTTTACCTTAATAATGACTATTATAACAATCATAAATAAATAAATAATAATAAATTAGAACAATGGCTGAATGGAAATCAGATTAATTCCAAATAACATTTATTTACAGAGTTTTAAGATCAATTATGCTAAGCCTTTAAAGCCATTGCACTTACTATATAATTTACGTTTAAATAGATTTTACATCGTTTCAATTTTCGAAATCTATACCATTTTTCTTGTTAATGAATGATATTGGATTGTTTCAAGTGTATGAATGTGGGGATGAATGTAGGTGCGTATGTGTGAGTGGGTGAGGTGCGATAGTGTATGATTGTATGTTGAAGTAAGGGGTTGGACGTGGTGATCGTGGTTTGGTCGTACAACGGGGGTCGACAGAGTCTCAGTCTTTCTCTTGCTTCTTCTTTTATCCGTTATTATCTCATGGGACGCGTACATTACAGTTATTTGTGCTGGAGTAGCAGGTATTCTTCTCTTGATCCCATGGGCTGCAACTAGTCAGGGGCAAAAAAAATGTTGTGCCACTTCGTTGCTATGCAACGAAAAAGCGCTTCATTACAATATACCGAAACAAAAGAGATGAAAATTCGATTCTAAATCTAATAAATTGATATTTTGTGATTATGATTCTAGTACAAAGGGTTATCGATGTATAAATGGTGTAACAAACAGCTCATAATAAGTCGTGATGTCATTTTTCATGAAAAATTACAATTCAAGTCAAGGGATTCTAACAATATTATAATGGAGGAATTCACTGAAGTGAGGGCAAGCGACACATTCAACGTCGGTGTAAAAGATGAAACTAGGGAGGAAGATTTGAATGTAAATACTATTAAATAAAAATAATGTTTTTGATCCAATTACAGTCGAAGATGCAATTTCACGCTATGATGCTCAATGTTGGAAATCCGCTATGAGTGAAGAAATAAATTCGCTCAAAGAAAATAATGCCTGGACGTTATCTACTTTGCCACTAAACAAAAAGCCACTTAAAACTAAATGGGTATTTAAAACGAAGCGAGATTATGATGGAAATATTATGCGTTATAAGGCAAGGCTAGTAGCAAAAGGTTGCTCACAAGAATATAGTATAGATTACCATGAAACTTTTTCGCTTGTGGTACCGATATTCATCTATACGTTTCTTGATGGCTCTTGCGATTAAACGTAATCTGCAAATTCATCAGATGGATGCTGTTACAGCCTTTTTACAAGGTGAATTACAAGAAGATATTTATATAGAACAACCTCAAAGTTTTAATGATAATACCAACTTAGTTTGTAAGTTAAATCGGGCTATCTATGGCTTAAAACAGGCAAGTAGAGTATGGAATTCTAAATTATAAAAGCTCTTAAATCATTCGGCTTAAGTAAATCAAAATTGGATCCATGTGTATATTTTAATACAGATAGAGATTTATTGGTGGCAATTTACGTTGATGATCTTCTAATTTTTTGGAAAGATGCAATTGTTCTGGAGCAAATAAAGAACTCGTTAAGTTCTACTTTAAAAATGAAAGAAATGGGTAGTGCATCAAATTGTGTAGACATTCGGATATCACGTACAGATAATTATGTTGATTTAGAAATGACTCCTGATTTAGAAATTAAATAAGTATACATTATAAAATTAATATTTAACAAGTGAGGGTATTAATATTTAAAACATTAGACTAACTTATTTATGTTAACATGAAATGTCTGGCATTCAATAAACTTTCCTTCTTCCTAAAATTTTAAATTTTTGATTTTATTATAATTTTGGAAATACTTTATTTATGCAATACTTTTAGAATTTTTGAAAAAAGTTTTAATCTATGATTTTGTAATAATTTTTGAAATATTTTTAGAATTTTGTTAGAAAAAAGATTGAATTTTTGATTTTATTTAATTCTTACAATATTTTTGGAATTTTGAAAGATATATGAATATGTGATTTTGAAATATTTTCTCAAAACGAATGGAGAGGTTTTTGAGTAGTTTGCCGATCATATAATCATTTCACTAAATTATGTTAATTTATGAGCTTTTATAATTTTCCGACAAGGTATAGATGTTTCGTGCTAGTTTCGTAATACATGTCTAAACAAAGATAAAAAATACATGTACTTTAACCAAAAATTATGTTTGATATACATCGCTGCTCAAAACTAAAAACCATTTTGTCGAAAACTATATCAAAATCCTTAACCCAGATCGAAGTCTTGATATCTCGGAGCTTGAAATTTCAGCCCCTTCCTATTTTATTTATTAATTTGTGCAGCAATCAGAAAATTTCAATTAAATGCTGCAACAATATATACATCTCAAGTATTAAATAAGTTTTGATTCAATAATTAAAAACATTAACAGTAATAATATAAAAAGATACAGAAGGTAAAAATTAAAATATATAAACAGAAATAATACATAAAAATATACAAAAAACAAAATAATAATGATAATAACAATAATAATAACATAAGTTTCTATTGTATATTGACAATATTGACAAATAACATAAGTTATTTGCAAAGAAATTAACCTTAAGCTACTAGTTGCATTCGAAAATAAAGCTACAAATAAAAGAGAATTATATTAAGTTATAATGTATAAAGCAACAGAATTATACAAATGCAGCTTAAAACTAAATGGTGAAGTTCAGAATAAATCAATATCGTTAAAATATTCGTGGTCATATTGCTTGTAACTTCAAAGGTGAAGCTACTCCCAAATTGGTTCTTGAGGTTGTTGGTAAAAATAAATTACGGTTTCTGGTGTAATATACTGATGCATGAAAATTTAATTTAGCTAAAATACTAGTACCTAAAGTAGTGATGCACCGATTACCCGTCAATTACCAGGTACCCGGCTTACCCGGCTCAATTTTGATACACCCGGTTTTTACCCGGAACCGGCATTTTTTCCATTACCCGATACCGGGTAAAAAAATGTAAAAAATTCAATATTTATTACTCCGAAAAAAAAATATTTTATTTAAATAACATAATAATGAAAAACAAAAAATACCATAAATAAAAATAAGCGTAATTCATTTTAATAAACTTAATAGCTTTAAATAAAAGTTTAAACTTAAAATTTTGAATTTAATCTAATTTTAAATCGACTCAAATTAAACATATTGAGGAAGAGAAAGTTTTACAGTAAGAATTTAAAATTAAAATGCAATATTTAAAAATATACTTTTTACTGTTTATTTTTAATTTTTTATTTTATTAATGATAATATAAACTTCCTTATAGTAACAATTTGAATTTGATTTTTATTTTATTGAATATCGATTTTGACTTACGTCATCCTCAGTTCTTAAATTATTTTTACAACTTTTGCTTAAACTATTACTTATATACTATTTCAACTGCTATTTTTTATTATTATGTCATATATTTTGTTAGTTTTAGTGTTGATTTTATCATTTAAAATGTTGCTATTGTTTTTAAGTATATATATTTCTATTTCTTCCACTCTATCTAGATGTTGTCCTTTTCTTTTCTATGTAATATGGTTAAATTTGTGTTTATATTAGTACATTTGTGTTTTTCTATTTTAAAATGTTGTGCATATCTGGATTTTGGATCGCTCCTATTAATTTCACTGGTGTGTTCAATAAATCTTTTTGTGAAGGAAGGAATTAAATACATAGCCAGTAAAAACGGATATAAAAACGAAATAATTGACACATTAAATAGAAAACATAAAAACAAGAAAAATTTGCAAACAATAACAACATTGAGGCATGAAGAAAACTTAGCAGACAAAAATACATAGGCGTGACATATAATTAAACAACATTCAAAATAATCCAAAAAACTTTAAAAAAATATGGATATATTGAAGCTTACAAAAAAGAAATAAAATAGAAAATTACCTTAAAACCAAAAAAACCGAAACCTTACACACAGGTGTTTATAAAATTACCTATGCCGTAAATTTTATATAGGTCAAACAAAAAGGTTTATTGAATACAACAGTGAAATTAATAGGAGCGATCCAAACTCTAGATATGCCCAAAATTTAGAAAAAAAAAAAACACAAATATACCAATGTCAACACAAATTTAACCATATTACATAAAAAAAGAAGAGGACAATATCTAGATAGATTTAAAGAAATAGAAATATATATACATAAAAACAATAGCAACATTTTAAATGATAAAATCAACACTAAAACTAACAAAATATATGACATAATAATCAAAAATAGCAGTTTGAATAGTATATAAATAATAGTTTAAGCAAAAATTGTAATAATAATTTACGAACTGAGGATGACGTAAATCGATATTCAATAAAATAAAAAATCAAAATAAAATTGTTACTATACGGAAGTTTATATTATTATTAATCAAATAAAAAATTAAAAATAAACAGTATAAGGTATATTTTTAAATATTGCATTTTAATTCAAAAGTGACAAAAACACACAAATAGTGAATAATATGGAAAACCATAATAACACATATAGTGATATGAAGTTACAAAAATCATGTTAGCATTTTGTTGCTTGATTTAATTCTGATAATATATATAATCAAAATGACTCGGGAGATTAGATCGGGATCGGCAAGTAAAATGGATCCCGATAATCCAACATTAAAAGATGTATTAGATGCAGCAAATTCCACGGCTCAAGGGTTGGCGTTGAAAATTGATCAAATAAATGATAGGTTAAAGTGGTTTGAAACAAAAACAAATGCAAATACAGAGGATATTTCCAACATTAAAGAGCTGTTAAAAACCAACGGGAATGATGTAGGCAAAGTAAACTTTCTTGAACAAAAGCAATTAGAAAATGATGTAGTCATTTCTGGAATACCGTATTCTGATTTATTTAACGCTCATGAAATAATTATTCATATTAATGAATTTTTTCAAACTGAAAAATGGTTTGGGTATGTCCCTGATGTATCAACGGGTTTTGAGAAATGTCAATAGTACATTGACAGTTTAATAGCTACATTGCATCAACAGTAAGTAAAACAAGCGTTTATGAAATAGCTGGGAATTAGTGGTCCATTGTTTGCTAAGCAATTCTTTAACACGACTAAACACCGGCAATTACTAAATGATCAGCTAAACCATCAGGATTTTCAAGCATCACAAAAACATAAAATTTTAATTAATATGAGCGCCTTACAATCCACAATCTAAATCTACTAAATAAATGTCGTTTCTTACAAAAGGCAAGGAAGTTTTAATATACTAAATGTTTTGTCGACATAATCATATTTTTTTGCAAACTGATGATGCATAAATAATCCGAAAAATGTCGTTTTAGATATCATTATGCAATAAAAAAACTTTACTCACAAATAGGCATGTTCTGGGCCCATAACCTTTTGTATTATTTTAAATAGGAACAAATAAAAAACTTAACAGGATAAGACAAGTTGTTTATTGTAATATCTTTTAGCAAGTGATGATACAAAAATAGAAAAGGTTAGAAGAAGTTTAAACTTAAAACGATAAAAATATATATAGATCGAGAAATGAGTGAGTTTAATTACAATATTCAACAGATCTTTTTCGATTTTTATAAACCAAACTCGATTCCTTACAAAAAGTTTTGTTTTACAATCTCTTTATCTATGTTCATAAAATATAGATGAAAACAAATATTTGATTTTTTTTGTTATCAGTAGGCATGGGAAAACCAGAAATTCGGTCAGAAATTCGGACTGACACCGAAATCTCACCAATAGGGTAAAGTTTTTACTTTTTTAGAGTACGGAACCCTAAAAAACTTTAAAACCGTCCTTTCCTATAGTATAATAATAAGTTTCGCAGTTTATGCTATGAGTTTATAAAAGACAACCGAATTTGATGTAGCTTCTCTTTCAGGAAAATTTTCCTTGTCCATGTTTTTTGGATTCAAGACCTAAACCCTATTGAAACAGAACCTTTTTTTCGTTTTGTTTTAATAAGTTAATCGATCAAATTACAAAAAAAATAATCACAATGGGTGGTCAATTTAAACCAAAAAAATCCGATCTCGGATGTCATATAATTTCTTCACATAAAAAAACCCAAAACTTTATAATTAGAGTAACTTTTTTTTTTGTATTTTACATAAAAAAGAATATGAGACTTTTATTAAAGAATTTAAGACATCCAATATTTTAATATAACATCAAAATATCACGACCTCTTAATTCAATTTAATAACAAAACTAAAATATTTAAGTTTTAATAATATATCAATTTTGTTGATTTGATCATCTATCAACCAAGTGTTGTCTTGAGTTTTTGAAAAAAAAAATTGTAATAATAATAATGACGTACAATTCTTGGTGCTTACGGTTGAAATTCGCGATTAGAATTGAGAATGTAACCCTACCCAAGCAGGTTTTGCAAGACATTGACATACGGCCAAGCACTGGTCCATTAATGGTTAACAGTACTTGGCTACTGTTACTGGGCCAATACTAGAACCAATCATCGGCCGATCTATGGTTTTCAGAAAATAGTATATTGTTACCTTTTAATGGCCAAGCACTGGCCCATGAATGGTAAATATTACTTGGCTATTGTTATTGGGCCAGTACTGTAGCCATGAATTTGCCGATCTATGTCATTTTTTTAAAATTTCACTAGAGTATTATCCCTTTTAGAAATACATAGTTTGAAAATTTTCACATATAGTTTAGTTATCGCCTTGTCGGTTGAAAGACTATGATAATATAGGAAAGGTTGGTATATGTTTTAATTTATTTTCATTTCTATTTTATTTTAATTATTTTGTAAATAATTTATTTAAATTTATGTATAAAAACATTATTTTATATTTTTTTTAATGGCGGAGTACTGGCGGAGTCAGGGCGGAGTTTTCCATTACCCAGTCATTCTTGCGACTGAACCAGTTGTATGGGGAGTTTTGAATTTTTTCTGTCATTTTTATTTTATTTTAAATTAGTTTGTATTTAATTTATTTAAATTTACATATGATAATAGTGTATATTTTTTTTAACGGCTCAGTCATGGTTGCCAGTATTTGGCCCAAAAATGGCAACCATTTATTGTCCGAAGTTATCATCCAGTAAAATTATGTTAATGGCCCAGTCGTGGTTGCCAGTACTCGCCCATTGCTGCATTACTGGCTGCCAGTAATGGACCATTACTGGACCAGTTGTACAACCTTGTATGGGTAGTGCTAAACGATTAGTTTGGCTAGAGAAAAATAGTCGTACAAGTCGGAATTCTGAACGCGCATGGACTAGATAATATAACTGTATTTAATAATACTGAAAACCGACCTCTAAATATTCAAAAATTATGCCAACATATTTTAATCTCAATAGACCAAGTTATTGGGTCTAGTTTGAATCGGTTTACCTATTAATTACCGTTACTAACAGTGTTTGTTTTAACGATTGGAAAAAAGGAGTTTTTTGAGCCGCATTGCTTTGGTGATTATCTTCTAAATCAATCTACAGTTAATTTAAATTATAATTCTACAGCACATTAAAATTTAAAGGCCTAATAAGAGTGTTAATAAGTGTGTAAATAAGTGTCTGGGATCATCACTTCCATACAGGATCATGTTCTGATATTTGTTTGTAAAAGTACGGTTAGCTTTGATTGAGTGTTAATTCTGACAATAAAGTTGCACTTAGTAACTGAAGATATGAAGTAATGAAGATACCCCATTTTTACGTCTATAACTCAAGTTCAAATTAGCTCAAATTGCGTTTACAAGCTCTCTCTCTGGCGTTTACATCCCATGGAGGGATTTTTCCGTCTGTGCAATCAGCTTCCAATCGTCTCGTTCCATGACCAGTTGACCCCAGTTTCGACATCCTATATCACGAAGGTCTTGGATGATGTCATCACGCCAGCGTTGTCTAGGTCTTCCTCTTCGACGAACACCAGCTGGTTGTTGTTGGGACGTTTTTTTAATCATTCTATCTAATGGTGCCCTTTCTACATGACCAAACCATCTAATCCGGTTAGATTTAATGAATCCGATTACATCGCAGCCTCCAAGAAGCTGTCTGATTTCATGATTCATTCGGATTCTATACTGATTTTGAGCAACTTTACATGGACCATAAATTGTTCCATGACTTTCCTCTCGAATGTTGATAGAATTCTACAATCGGAGGAAGTCAGTGTCCAGCTTTCGCTTCCAAAGGTAAGCACAGGTCCAATTAATGCTTTGTAAAGTGTGAGTTTGCACGACTGCGAAAGATGTTTGGATCGCAAAAGTTTTGAGTATGCGTAGAAAATTCTGTATGCCGCTGAGACACGGGCTTTAATTTCTGCCTGCATGTCGTTTGACGATGTTATTACAGATCCGAGGTATTTGAAGTTTTCTACACGTTCCACTTCATAGCCGCCAGTATTCAGATTGCCGGGAGGTATATTCCTGGATGTTGTTAAAAATTTAGTCTTGCCGGTGTTAATGCATAATCCAAGTCGTTTAGCATTTCTTTCAAGCTGAGAGAGACTATCCTTGATATCGCTTGTTCTACGTCCGAGAAGCACAATATCATCTGCATAGCCAAGAATTTGACTAGATTTGTTAAATATACAGTTTTGTGTCTCAATGCGGCTTTTTCTTATCGCCTCAAGCGCCAAATTAAATAGTACGGGCGCGAGTGCATCACCTTGTCGAACACCTGATGTTATATCAAAAGAGTCAGAAACTGACCCTTCGATTAATATTCTACAGTTTGATCCCGATGTTGTGAGTTTGCACAGAGAAACAAGTTTCACTGGAATACCAAGGCATATAAGTGCAGACCAGAGGTTGTCGCGGATGATGCTATCATATGCTTGCTTGAAATCAACGTAGAGCTGGTGAATGCTGATGTTGTACTCCCAACATTTTTCCAGAATCATCCTTAAGGTAAAACATTGATCTGTGGTTGAACGGTTGGGACGAAAACCACACTGATAGTCGCCCATGATAGGGCCCCCGAGCGAGTACGACATTAGCTAGTATTTTATATGCAGTGTTCAACAGTGCGATTCCACGATAATTCGCACACTTTAGGCGGTCACCTTTTTTATGTAGCGGAACAATGAGAGCTGTTTTCCATTCAGCAGGTAGTTCTTCTTGGTCCCAGATTGCAAGAATCAGATCATATATACGTGAGACCAGTGCTGCTCCTCCATTCTTAAATAGTTCTGCAGGGATTCCATCGATACCTGGTGATTTGCCATTTTTTAATTTTTTGATGGCAGCTTCCACTTCTTCTGTTGTTGGGTAAGGGACAAAAATCTCCTCATTTGACGGAGCAATTGCTCGAATAGGATGAACTTCATTCGTCCTATTCAGTAGGTCTTGAAAGTGGGATCGCCATACTTCCAGCACATCACGTTCACTTGTTGTAAGCTCGTTGTTTCCATTTTTGATGGCTGTAGATCTTGGGTGGAAATCTTTGGTCAGATTCCGCGCATTGGCAAAACACTCTTTCGAATTTCCATTAGCCGCATGTTGGTTGATGTTTTCGATACAGCTCTTCATGTGTTCGCGTTTCTTTTTCCGTAGGAGTTTTGCTGAGGCTTTTCTGGCGCATAGATAATCAGTTTGGGAGCTTCGGGTGTTTCTTGTTAACCATTTTTCTCGCAGTTTTTGTTTGTGCTCAATGCTTTCGCGGCACTCGTCATCAAACCATTCGTTACGTGATTTCGGTGGTCGTTTCCCGATTGTAGTTTGTGCTGCGGATATGATGGTTGATTGAAGCGTTTGCCATTCTTCTTGTATGTTTAATGGCATCTCAGATGGGATGTCATGCTCTTCTATGCTTTGCGCTACAATTTCCTGATATCTATTCAGTGTTTCCAGGTGTTTAAATGCTTCGACATTCCAGCGCACGGTCTTTTTTGCTTGCCTATTAAATGTAGATGATAATTTGCACTTATACTTGAAGATGACAAGCATATGATCGGTGTCCATATCAGCACCTCTGTATGATCGAACGTCAGTTACACTTGTAGAGTGTCTCTTAGAAATCATGACGTGATCGATTTGATTTTCAGTTCTTCCATCATTTGATTTCCACGTTGCTTTGTGGATTCTCTTATGAGAGAAGAAAGTGCTAGAAGTTACTAGATCATGCATCATAGCCAGTTCAGCTGCGCGAAAGCCGTTATTGTTACTAGCATGATGCAAGCTGTTAGGGCCGACATGGGTTTTAAGTTCTGCACTTCTACCAATTTGCGCATTGAAGTCACCTACCACAATTTTTATATCGTGTCGCGGGATGTTATTGATGACTTCTTCGAGTTCTAGAAAGAACAGGTCTTTAATATCATCTGCTTTGTCTGCGGTAGGTGCATGAACATTGATGATCGTTACATTAAATTTTTGCGTACGGATTCTCATTGTGCATATCCGCATATTAATTGGGCGAAAGTCGATAACATGTTGATTCACGCGACGATGTATGAGAAAGCCAACTCCAAATTCTCCTCCGTTTTCATGACCGCAATAGTAGAGAGTGTATCCCTTGGCTGTTTCGTGGACTCCACTGCCTGGCCATCTTAGTTCTTGTAACGCCACTATATCCAGTGTATAGCTATTGATTTGGTTTGTAAGTTTTAGTAGATCTCCTGGTCTTCTAAGGCTTAGCACGTTCCAGGTTCCCATTTTTAAATCGTAGTCCGGGTACAGTTTCCGAGGTCGTTCTAATAATGAATCCGAGATAATCCAAGGCCTGTGTACAGAATTCATGACAAGTAATTTTTTACGGAAATGGGGTGTTAGCCCTTCGCCCAACCCAAATTTTCGTGAATGGGTTCGTTCTGCATCTTAAGGTCACCAGAAACAACCTTTTTACATGTTTATATAGCGAGCCGCTTGATCCAAGACAGACGCCCGCTACAAACCGCCCCTAACATGGAGAACAGACGCTTGCTACACGTTTATATAGCGAGCCGCTTGATCCAAGATAGACGCCCGCTCTAAGCCGCCCCTAACATGGAGAACAGACGCTTGAGTTGCATTGGTTTTGTGGCGCCAATGACTCGCCATGGTGCAGAATCATTGAGTATAAGCAGTATTTACTCTGCACCTCTCAACTAGACCAACCTAATTCTGTTAGCATTACCCAGGTAGCACGGCGTGGACGTAGAATTTCGGATTTCACTACCCGCGTTTACAAGCATAGAACCTTAAAATTGCGTTTATTGTGTTCAGACTAAAATCCAACCAAAAGCATTAACAGCTTTTGCATTACCTAAAATTCATTATTTTATTCCAAATCGATTATTGAATTCCAATATACAGAGGCTTGAATTTGCGACACTCGTGCGACGATGATCAATGAATTTAAAATTTAAATAACACTCTGAAATCCATAAACTGAAGCAAGAACGAAAGGAAATCTATAATCGCACCGTAGCCCGATATCTAATAAATGAAGTTTTGTCACCAAAAGTTTAAATCGGTGTATTGTTAGCGACAGGAAGATTTAAATTAGATTAAGATTTTAGATTTTTTCCGAGGTTGTTTCCCGTTTTGAATTAAAGGATAAAATAGAAAAACTAGAACCTGCGTCTATCAGAAAGATTAAGTGGTTTATGTACATCATCATTTACAATGGTTCGCTGAATGCAGCAGTATCAAGAGGCAATTCTATAGTTTGGGTTGGCTTGGTTATTAGTTTGAGGCTCTGTTGCTTTTTTGATACTGCCATTTTCAAAACAACATTTTGTGGCAATTTTGCCTCAATGATACTAGCAGAGTCTTGGAACAAGAAACATTCCGATATAGCAACCTCTATAACGGCGTTCTTATTACTGTCTATAAAACGGCTTCCATCGGATCACTCAATCTGTTTGGTGCACGGTTATGGGATGATAATTCCAGATCAGCTAACATTGACTCGATGCGAACCATACATCTTCTAAGGAAGAGTGTGCCAAATATACTGCAATTCACATAGTGCATTACACTACTACTACAATATTCAGGCGCGCACACAGAAAAAATGTTAGAGGGGTTCAAAGAATTTTTTTTAATAAAAAGTGTTGTGTTATAGGAATTACAATATGTGTCAAAACAACACATAGATACCTTTAAAGACCTAGGTTCCACAACAACATTCGTTTTGAGGTGTTGACAAACGCTTTTTTAAGACTTTCGTGGATTAAACGTCCTCGAGACTATTGATTCGTGCAAAGCATTCCATGTACGGACAAAGAAATCCCACTGCATTCTGTCACTATAACAGCGATTAATCGCAGCAGTTTGACTGTTTGCTCAAACCGATTGACGGGGAAAAGAATATGCTTGAGGCATAATCTGATTTCGGATCTGATTTCGTTCGAGCATTGCTGATGACGATATTTATAAAAAAACGAGAATAGCACGGTGTTATAGGGAATCAAGAATTGATGTTAAATTTTGATCACCAACAATTCCTATAGCACGCTCTTATACAGAGTCAGAAAGTGCCAGGATGGAAACAGGTACAGTGTCCCAAACTTAACAATAATGCAACAATACTCCATAAAATGACGAATATGTATTGGACTTATATATGTGTAGGAATTGATACGGAGTGTGATATTTTTGGGGAAGGGAAGGGAGGGGGCGGCGCCACCGATACAAAACATTTTTTGTAAATAGTCCCCACCCCCAACCCGCGATGCGGTGGCTATTTTTGATCGGAGGATTGCAAGGTCGCAGAATCTTGGCAAATAGTTAATATAAAAATGAATAATTATATAAGCAGTATTTTATTTGTCAAATTACACTAACAATTTCATGTATCGAAATCCAAGTCCAAGTCCGACAAAATAGTTGGTTTGTAAAAGTCAGAATTGTATTTTAGTTCGCGTACTCAACACGTTATTCGCTATCCATCATTTTTTTTTTGTAAAAGTTGTCAGAATTTCAAAATTTTGAATTTTTGACAATTCGACTTTAGTATTTATTAATAAAAATGTAAGTATAATAAGTATAAGTATAAGCAATGAAAGTATATTAAAACGCAGAACTATCAAATTATAACAATAATAAAAAATTAAATAATAAAGTTAGCTGATTTTTATATTTGTTATTTACTTTCTGAACAAGTACTACCGACCCCCAGAAAACACTTGATATCCAAATCAAATTCTATGGTTCATTTTATTTGAAAATTGCGTATTGACAGTTTAATGCGAATTCCGATTGGGCAAATAAAATACTACTATAACCTTATTAATTAATGTAGAATTGAAAGTATGATCGAAAAAGTAGTAAAAATAGCTCGTAACGTAGTATAAATAGCTCGGATCGGGTTGGGAATATTCTGGTCGGGTAACCTATATTAGCCAAAATGGGATGAATAGGGTTGTATAATTCTTCGTTTCTTTAAATGATAAATGATACCACTCTCGACACGATCCGAGATACCCTCATATACCCTATATTTCCCCAGAATTGAACTTAATCTAAAACCAAAAATTTCAAACAATTGTTGAAGTTAAAATCAAAATATTCTACTCGCCTCCTTTGATTGAAATTTTACAATTTTCATTCGAAAATATTATTTTATTTTATGCAACATCGTATGCAACATAACCTAAATTCAGCTGAAAATTGTCTTTTTATCTTCTTTATTAGAACCAGTACACATTCAACAAATTTGTTTCTTTTGCTTTTCGAATCCTAATAGGACGGCCAGACCTTCGTTATTTTATAAAAGCTGAAAGTTTCTCTGCATATACGCCCTACTCAGGTAGGAACGATTAACGACATATGAAGCTTGTATCATGGTGGCTTTGGCAGGGAGCAGGTAACAAAGGCGCCTCCAAAGTTTCGTGAAAGTATAAAAAGGTATTTTTTACATATTCTTCGGGATAGTATTAGAAGTCTCGTCACCTATTGCCAGACACTTACTATCGTGGTAACCTCCTGCCAGACACCCTTAAACTTTAACAAATTGATAAAATCAATCGATAAAATTGATAATCTGGCAGGGGGTGACCACGATAGTAAGTGTCTGGCAATGACGTCACCCATTCCAGACTTCTAATACTATCCCGAAGAATATAAAAAAATCTGCCTCTTATACTTTCACGAAACTTTGGAGGCCCCTTTGTTACCTGCTCCCTCCCAAAGCCAGCATGATCCAAACTTCATAATTCACTAATCGTTCCTACCTGAGTAAGGGGTATGCGCAGAGAAACTTTCAGCTTTTATAAAATAACGAAGGTCTGGCCGTCGCGGGCTCTTAGTCTATAAATCCTAGATACGGTACGAGTAAGAACATGTTCTTTTGAAAATTGGAGGAATGTGGTCCAGACCGAAGGCTTTGTTGGTATTTAACCCTCTTAAGATTTTTTCGACAATTCAGGTTTTGAAATCAAGATCTTTCATACTAAATCCTGATGATTTGGCGTATTTCTCTATCGTGTTTCCACAACGATCAAGTTCAAAGCAAAGCATTCCGCGAACAATGTGGCTTTTCTTGCTTTGTTAGTGACGATTAAACCACTGTCAATAAAAAAAGAAATAGAAGATTTGGAACCAGACTTTAAAGGATTACTGGCATTGTAAAAACTTCGTTTCTAAGGGCCAATCTGTCTGCCTTAGAAAACAAATGTTTTTGTTGGGGTTTCATTATTGTGAATGGAACGAACTTAGGTCAAACAAAATTTTTACTATTTTATTATTATGTTATTATTTTATTTTATATTTTTTTTCACTCAGATAATATACCCACCTACCCAGGAACTCTGCAGGGTTGGTATATTATCTGACTGAAATAAATAATAAACCTTCCTGACAAACGATCTATCGTTGGTACAATTAAAAGTATCAGCACCTTTAGGTGGGTTAGATCATAATTTGATTTCCACACATTTAAAATTTACAAGTTCTTAAACCGCTTAAAACTAATCCTGGTCTTGTTTGGGATTATAAAGCTTTTGATTGGCAGGAACTTAGCGATATCTTTAATTCAAACATTCCTGCTTCTAATTTTTCAGAAATAATACACCCGGGTATGCGCAAGTTTATTCTAATTGATCGTTCCGAAGGCTGATCTATGGGTTTGAAGTAAATATTAAGAAGCAATAAAATTTAAAAAATGCTTTTCGAAAGTAAAACCAAAATAGAATTGATGAAAGCTGGATATAAAAAACTATATTATGTAGAAAACTAATAGATGCAGAGAAAAATCTTTTTATTATGAAAAAATCTACTAATTTTGCTTAGCACCCAACTCAATTTTTAAATAGCTATTAGTGGAACCTAATTTGCAACCTATTCCAGTTCCTGTAGTTTCTATCAAAATGAGGTGCATCATTTTTCGTAAAAATATAATTTGGAAAATGCTTTAACAAATTAATACTAATAAGGCATCTGGGCCAGATAGTATTCAGTTATTTTTAAAACATTTGCTAGATATGTGGGAAGGGAATTTTTTGAAAAAATGAGTGGTGACAGCCTAGTCCAAAAAGGTGGTTAAAACGGATCCAAAAATTTACAAACCCATATCAATCTTGTCGGTTGTTGCCAAACTATAAACTATTTGCAAAGAACATTAATTTAAATATTATGAGCTTCTTAGGTCGTCAAAAATAATTAAAGAAAGACAGTGAAGGATAGTTTTGCTTATGAAATCACGCCTCATGCTTCTTATCATGAAACACCTAATCTATACTCACCGGTAGCGCTTAATGACACTAGGGCAAATTTAATAGGGTCATTAAACATTGATTTAAAAACAGTTATGGATTCGGGTATTGCTAACAATGTTGAATTCAACCCGAACAAAACTAAAGTTTGCCATTTTTTTAGGTTATCAAAGCCTAATTCGTTTTCATTAAAGTTTGATTCTTGAAAACTGATCTTGAAGAGAAAGAATCTGTTATATTTCTTGTAGTTGAGGTAGTGTTGAAATTCCAAACTTTCAACTACTTATGAAGTGAACTTCTATTTTTTGGTGGCTTTGTCCGAACTTACAAATTAAAATTCTAGATGTTGAATCTCGAAGTAATAATTTTATTCTACAAAAATCTTTTTATAAATTCATAAATTTACATTCCAAGGATAAAGTGATTAAAATTCATTCAAAAGCAAACTTGGATTAAAACAATAAATTACAATGGCTTTAACATCCTCCCACCAATTATTCGTGAATAATTAATTCATTTTCAAATACTGAAAAAAAAAACGGATTTCTTTTACTAACGTAAACGTATCGGTGGCAAAACCTTTCGCTCAGATCGCGTTCTGATCTTTTCAGGTTCATCAGCCTCCTTTACCTCACTAGTTCTTTTTGATTTCTTTGAGCGATTTGTCTTCATTGGTTCGTCGATTAACAATTTTTCATTTGATTTCGCTCGTTCTTTTGCTTCATTGTTAATCTTAAATGTATCACCGGAACTTTTTATTTCCATAGGAAACAATCTTTGAATATGACGAGTAAGTTCTCCCTTCTCTGTTTTGAGCTTGACCACTCTAACAATACCATTAGCATCATGTAAGAGTTCTATGATTCGAACTATGGGCCATTCTAATTGTTTTTCATTATCGCTGACGATGAGTACTACTTCGCCAAGTTCAAATTCGTAGTTTCCTTCCGATTGTTTTCTTCTAACCAATTGACCAAGATACTCACTGCGAAATCTTTCCCGTAACTCTTGCTTTAATTGATTAAGGTGTTTCAATTTCTCTTTCAATTTCTGACCGTTGATTTCTTCCATCTCCGGGAATTGTATTTCTTGAATATCTTGTAAAAAATGCTGATGGTGCAATTGGTAACAAATCATCTGGATCTTCGGAAAGGTAGGTGAGTGGACGACTATTCATTAAGGATTCGACGTAGCATATTGTGGTTACCAGTTCAACTTTTGTTAGCTTATTACGGCCCAATATTCTTCTTATATATCCTTTCATCGTTCGTACAAGCCTTTCCTAAAACCCGCCCCACCATGGAGCTGCAGGTGGATTGAAAATCCAGGTGATGCGCATAACTTTGAATTCTTCTTGTATCTTCTTCCAATTTACTTTTTAAAGCAAATTCTCTGCCCCAGTGAAATTTTTACCATTGTCTGTATAGACTATTGATGGTCTTCCTTTTTGATAAATAAAACGCTTCATTGCCAATATAAACTGTTCCGTATTTGTTTGACACACTAACTCCCGATGTACAGCTCTCATTACAGCACATGTTTAAATGACAACCCATTGCTTCTCGTTATTTCGTAGATATAGTGGTCCAGCTAAATCAATACCGGTTTCCTCAAATACCTTCGTATTCTTGACTCGATTTTCAGGAAGTGCCACTGCTGGTGCTCTTGCTGGAACCCCTCCGAAACGTGTACATGTTGTACATTTTTTCCTTATTCTGTTTACAGCCTTTTTTGTATGGACCATCCAGAATTTTTCTCTTAATTTGCTTGCGATGAATTGCGTACCTGAGTGTCCATACCTTAGATGTTCTTCGAGAATCAATTTTTCAACCACAGAATGAATACACGGTAACACCAAGGTCTCTTGAACTTTCCAGTATCTTGTCTGTTGGGTATTTTTGTGACGACGTAATACATATCAGTGGCTGTATCTCTTGAAACCTTCAAACCTGCGATGAACTTCATATCGTATGGAAAAACCTGCTGTTGTACCAATCTTATCATTGTTGTCTCAGCATCGTCGATTTTTTCCATTGTCAAATGTCCAACCTGTTTGTTGAGTTTTCTCTTCTTTGCCGTGCAATTTTGTACAAATCTTTTTATTAACGCCAATATTCGGAGATTCAAAATGTGAGAATTTTTCCGTGCAAACCATGGGTCTTTTAATACGATTGGAATGTTCACGAACACGTCGTATCTGTTAGCTGTTTTCTTGTTCTCTTCATTTACTATTTCTTCATCGATTTTGAAGTCTTGGTTGGGCCATTCTGTTGATGGAAGTTTGAGCAATTGCGGTCCCTCCCAACAAATTGATTCGAATAATTCTTTCGGAGAAGAACCTATGGATGGGAAGTCAGCTGGGTTTAATTTTCCTGGTACGTGCCTCCATTCGTCCGCTGAACTGACTTCACGATTTCACGAACACGATTTTCTACGAAGGTTCCCCGCTCGTCATTCAGCATCCATGCCAAGTGTGGTGGGTGTACACCAAATGATCGTTCTCTATATCGTGAGTAAACGATATTTGTGCACTACCTTGATCTGACTGCGTATTTATTACTTTTTTTTACTTTAAACTTTTATTGACTATCTTTAACTTTAACTTTTATTGGTGGTAAAATATACCACAGGAGATATTTAAACACTGCCCGTCTATACGTCCGTAAGTCCTGAACTGTCCGGCTTTTCAATGATACAGTTTGCCGAAACAACTTTGCACCAAGGAAAGAACCGTTAGACCCGTTTGACGTGCGTCAACTGAGGTCGTCGGGAGGATCAGAGAAAGTAAAACACTATTTAAATTCAAACTGATTCTGCCTTTTATTTGTTCGAAAACTTTCTTTTATACAATTTTTGGATTTGCATTTTCATTTTCCTAATCCCCACTTAAATCAATCAATATATTTATTTCAAATTAATTATGCTAGAAAATGCAATTCTAGCAAAATGTACATATAATATATATGTCAATTTAATTACTTATTATTTTCCCCTTAATAAAATCTGTATCATCATAATTATTTACCTTTTGTTTTTATTTAAAATTATTTAAAATTAGTTTCAATGTTTTGAAACATGATATATGATGACACACTTTGAGTGATGTATAATTCATAAAGTTCATAAAATTTCGCTTACTTATAATTGTAAACATATGAAATGTTGTTTACTAAATTATTATTATTTTGTTTTGATAAAAAGAAATTACGTCACGGGAATTCCTTTATAACTTATTATATGTGTTTTGATTTGGATAGGTAGATGTAGTAGTATCTCTACACAAGGCCATCGTTGAATCACTCCAATAAAATGTTTGTATCTCATACTCCAAAATTTGTTTCCCAACCAAGCAGCTATTGTACAAGCCATCAATTTCAGACGTGGAATCGTTATTTTCTTTGTTGGTGATACTCGTGCCTTCGCTTAAATCAATTGCACTGAGACACCTTCTTCGTTTTCAACCCTCAGGAAAACTTCAGCGGCATATGCTACCTCACTTTCATCACAAAATATATGCAATTGTTCACTTGAATGCATAAAACTTGGTCCTTTCAAGAAACATGGGACCTTAACTCTTTTAAGGTAGTCCAATTCCATCCTCCATTTCTTGAATTTTGATATTGTTTCTGCTGCGAGTTGTTCATCCCAATCCATATTATTGATCCATGTTGATTGTAACAAAATTTTCGGATATACCATCGCTGGTGACAAAATTCCCAATGGATTGAAAAACGATCGCTTTGTTACATTCTCTGGTATCGTCGGAAATGAACCACATGAAATAAGATCTCTTTGCTTATCCCATTTCATACCAAGAACTGATGTTACGGTTTCACCTGGTTGTTCGGTAGCTTTCAGTAGTGAATAGCGAGCGAAATTGTCATCATCTGACTCCTCAAAATTTTGTTCCAACTGAGATCCCAATACACCACCAAGCTCCCATTGTCGTAATTCTAATTTCGCATCAGCCAATATTCGAACAGCTCGTGATTTAAAATCTTCATATTCTTCCATGGAGTTGACTGATGTCACACTATTATCCACATACAGAGATCTCCTCAGTTTTAGTTATCCAAATGATTGATAATTACAACACCCAGAATAAATGGACAGCATGCCAATCCAAAAACCACTCGCTTGTGTCAGAATATTTTAATTTTTTCACTTGATGAATGCTCCCACCATAAAAACAACAGAAAATCTTGATCTTTATTATGAACTGAAATCATTTGAAACGCGTTTCTGATATCCGAGATGACACCAATCGGACCCAATCTGAAACGAATGAAAACAGCAACCAATACTTCGATGACATTCGGTCCTTTTTCCAAGCATTCATTCAAAGATGGATGTCTTCCCATTTTACACGATTCATCAAAAACCAGTCTGACTGGTGTAGTCTTGTGCTCGGGCTTATATACTGGATGGTGCGGAATAATGTTACATTTGTCTAAGTTAATATTTTCGATGGTAACTTCTTCGATGAATCCTTCTTGTTCCCACTGTTTGAACAATTCTTCGTATATTTCATACATGCCATTTGCTTTCAATTTTTTAGTTATGCTGGTTAATCGTTTCTTATCTAACCCAAAATTATTTGGCATTTGCTGTATTCCGTTGACCTCAGGTAGTTCTATTAAATATCTACCATCTTCTTCACGAGAAACTGTGTGTAGGAAGTGTTGATTTGTTTGAAAATTTCTCTCGCCAATAGTCTTGACCTCTACTGGATCACGAATCCCGATGCTCTCTAAATCCCATAGCTGACTAATGTTTATATCGTCTATCTGAGATAAAACCAGATGCATCGATGTATTCAACTGAACATCTGCCTGAATGGGACCCATTATTGTCCAGCAAAAAACTGTTTTGACTGCTTGTAAACCACAACTCACTGAAATACTATTGTTCGTTGACGATTTCGGGATTAGATCGGCACCGATGAGTATATCAACTTCTTCACTTCGTGACCCATAATCATTGATGTAAACATTTTGTTTCTTCAACTCTTTCAGCCATGGTCCTTTTGGCAATTTTCTGATTTCGCCGGTAGTTTTTGATGGTGAGTTTTTTTCACGGAGTCTGGCATCTCTAAAAGGCCTTACTGGCGTAAGTCTTCCCTGATAATTTCAATTCTCATAACTTTAAAATTAGCATTAAAAAGTCCACCTAAAAATTGATAAAAAAATGCTGAAAAATTATCGGTTAGGGGAGGGTCCGAACCCGACCCCCTCCTTCCTTATGCGCGACCCTGCCAATATCCCCTATTTATAGGTTCGTTTTTTGAAGAACCAATATTCTGTTGCAAATTTAATTTATCAAGAAATTTTCGAAAGTGAATTCAAGTTTATTTATTATTTTCTTTGGTTTTCTTACTTCATTTATCCGGCTTAAAAAAATATATTTATAAATTTTTTATTTTAAATAGTTCAATCAATTCCGACGTCAGTTTCAATTAACAAGAGAAATAATGGTTGAGCTGAATGTTACATAAAGAAATATTTTATTTTATAATGTTTTTAATTTTTGTAAAAATTGTCAGTATGTTATCGTTTTTGTATAAAAAGAAACAAAGAGATTTCGCAGAGTAAACAAAACGATGGTGGTGAATATATTGAATCGGAAAAAAATTCGGAAACCATATTGGCTGCGGATTGAGTTTTTTAAGGGACATCAAAAAATCATAATGCTGATTACTGATGATATGGTTGACCATAGCCTCTCAGTTTTTATGGTGAATGTGATGGCTTTTTGCTCGTCAGTTTGTTGTAGCCAGAGGTAGTCAGCATGTCCCAGTTGTTCTTTTTGACTTGAACCAGTTGTTGTGTTGGTGAGTGAGTCGGTTGTTATATGTAATAGGAGATTTTGAGCGTGAAACCGAAGTTAACCAAAAATATGTTTGTCCCAGAATACTTAAATTTTAAAAAAGGATATTTTCAATGCGTGAAAATCACAATTATAACCACTTACTTCTTTGTTCGTAACAAATCAAAAACTATTATACATCTTAATATTGACAATTCAGTTATAACAAACAATAATGCTATAAAATTTCATTTTTTTTGTTCTATATTTGATTCAATATACCGTGTTATTGTTATCCATTCATTTGTGTTTCTATTTGCGGTATCTCCTTAAGATCTTAACAAACAATATTAAACAAAATAGTTATTTTTTAGTAAATAAAAGTAGAAACTAACAGAAGCAGAATTTGAACTTTTTTTCCTTTTTGAAAATTTCCCGCTGTGAATTTTATTTTTATTTGTTATATTTGTCGTGTTGTCGAATTAAGAAAAGAAAAAATCTTAAGTCATTCATAAAATTCAAAAAAGATTTTCTTTTCAAAAACTATGAAATAGTTTTACTTTTGTTTTATTAGCTTTTTTTTCAATGTCGATTTATTTGTGCAATTCAATTTATTTAGTTTTTTTATTCGCATGAATTAGTAGAAAGTGAAACCAAACTGTGATAATCCTTTTTATTGTTTGTTGCTATAAATAGTTTGGTTGATCAGGTTTCAAGAGGACCACAAAATTGGTTTTGAGGTTTTTTTTAAATACTTTTTGTAAAATATTTGAGATAGGAGCAAGGAAGTTTAAGAAAAACGACAAAAACGAAATTTATCAGACACTGGTTTGAAGCAGCTCCGAGTTTTTCGAAAACCAAAAATTTGACACAGCATAAATTTGCGTTACAAATAAAAATAAAAGTTAAAGTTAATCTCAAATCACATTTTGTGTCAGCCGAAAGAATCAGATAAATTTGTTGAACAATTTCAATAAAGAATTGATCGAATTTTTCAGGATTTTTTATGGTGATTTACAAGAAACCAAACAAGAAAGCATGGAGAAAAACATGTTCTTTAACACAATTTATCTTCCTCAATATATTGATTTGTGTATATAAATCTAATTGAAAGTAAAGATAATCTAGTTCACGAAGTGACATACGAGTTAATTTTAGATATCATATACCACTGGCAATAGAAGTGAGATATCACTTTGTGACGAAGGGAATTCCAGAAACACTATTTTCGTGTCAAAGATTTATCATCTTCCCTTCGTCGCAAGTCTAATAAATTCCAGACAATTTCTAATTTTATAATTTTGATCCATCATGACATTATAGTCATTATACCCATTTTTCAAAAATTTTTCCCATATTTCGTTTTGCACATTATGCAAAAATATTAATAATTCTAGAAAAATTCTCACATGTTTTGCTTTCTGTAAGTTTTACAGAAAACAATTACTGAAAAATTCTGGATTAACCTATTTGGTAATCCAATTTCACTTTATCTAATTCTCATTTTTCTTTCTTTTCTACTTAAGACTGAAATTCAGCCTTTCGTTTTTTTGTTGTAATTAAACAAGTTTTCGTTTATTTGTGGGAAAGTTCCCACAAATGGATTAGATTCTGGAATTAATTTTTTTCTCTCGTTATTTCTAATTTTGTCTACTAAGAGCATTTTGACCAGAGCTCGGATAACACCGAGGTGTTGATTTGAGTTGGAAAATTTTTAGTGGGACTGGGATTCGAATTGTCGACCAAGATGGTCACAATTTGTTTTAGTTTTGGTCGGGACTAGGTTTCGAGTAAAGCGAGAAAATCGTTGGTCGAGACTCGCAAAGTATCTCTCGACCTATATGGTTACGTGAGCTACGAACGATTAAATACGGACGGGTGATTTGGTTGTGTTTTTTTTTGTTGTATTTTGGCTATTTGTGTTTTTTTTTTTGGTTTTTTTTAAGTTTGTTTTTGTGGGTTTTTATTAAAGAAAAATTGAAAAATTGATTTGAAATTATTTAAGAAAAGTGTATGTTCAGATCACATTTAGTAGAGTGAATCTACAAAGAAAAAATAAAATAGTGATTTTTTTTTGGTAAAACTGATCTGAGTTTATTGTAATTATTAAAGAAAAATTGAATAATTGATTTGAAATTATTTAAGAAAAGTTTATGTTCAGATCACATTTAGTAGAGTGAATCTACAAAGAAAAAATAAAATAGTGATTTTTTTTGGTAAAACTGATCTGAGTTTATTGTAATTATTAAAGAAAAATTGAATAATTGATTTGAAATTATTTAAGAAAAGTTTATGTTCAGATCACATTTAGTAGAGTGAATCTACAAAGAAAAAATAAAATAGTGATTTTTTTGGTAAAACTAATCTGAGTTTATTGTAATTATTAAAGAAAAATTGAATAATTGATTTGAAATTATTTAAGAAAAGTTTATGTTCAGATCACATTTAGTAGAGTGAATCTACAAAAAAAAATAAAATAGTGATTTTTTTTTGTGTAAAACTGATCTGAGTTAATTATCAATTATAGTAATATAATGTCATTTGTATTAACTATCGAAGCAGTGAGAAAATGAAAATATAGTATTTAAAATTGGTTATGTGAGTGTTTTCTTCCGTATTTATAACACCGACTTAAGAGGAAGGGGAAAAAGTAAAGGAATAACACCAGGTGAGTCCTTCATTTAGCTATAGTATTGGGTTTGGGTACTATGTGTTGGAGTGGGGTTTGTTTGGTTTTCGGGGAATAACATGAACTGGCGAAGTATTCAAATGGGACGTGGGACGATGGCAAAATTAATGAAATGTCGAGTCCGTTGCCCACATCTCCTTGATGGATTATGCATTCTTCTGAAATGAGTTAACATGGTGTTTGGAGGGGACAGGTAAGTAGGAATGTCTAAGCCGTGTGGACCTCCTGAAATTTTTTATTACCGCTGACTCCCAGGATTATCTGACTGCCGAACAAACTCACGACAAATACTTACGACTGAGCCAAGCAAACAGCGGTGTTCGGACAAACAGCCAGGTAAACAAATCTCTAACGTTAGTAAGTGCCATCCTTCCTCACCTCTGGAGATCTAGATGGCGCTGATAAACGTTACAGTGGCGCCCAATATTGGCTCATTTATTCATGAGCCGAATGAAATTTAGGCTTGTGTCTTTGTCCATAGGTCAACTAAAGGGGTCCCCGTCCAGTAAACATGGTTATCTTTAATGTAAGTTGTGTATGAAGTGTGTTATGAGTGTTACCAAGTAGCATTCTTTACTTTGATTTTAAAATTATAACCTACAAATGTTGTGTAAGTCCTCTATAGATGAAGTAAACGTAGGAAAAAAGTTATTTTTATTCTAATAATATTTATCTGAGTAAATTAATGAATGCAAATACTATCAATGATTATAATGATATGATTTGCGTTATGTACATTTATACAATAGCTTAATAGACGTGTTATAGAGTTTTCGATATTCTCTATCGTTTTTAGATAAAGTCAGCTCTGTATAATGTTTTTGAACAGTGCGGTAAATTGGCAAATGCTTCCATTGGCATACTCTGTTAATGATTATTGCATATTTTAACAAGCAGAATTGCTACTTGGGTTAATTGAATGGAATGTTCTCAGCATTAAATGATAGGGCAAATCAGGTAATCACTGGCTTCGGTAGAATTTGGTTGAGAACAAATTATTGAGTGGAAAGTAGTTAGTGTTGTTGCTCCAGTCTTAATTATATTTCCGAAATGTTTTACCGCAGGATAATCCAGTTTTTGTTTGTGTAACAGTTATGTGTTTATTATTTTTTTTGTTTTTTGGTTACTGTTGATAGTCTGTTTGGTTCTGGGATATTTCAAGGACTTTCGGCTTGAAGTGTCGAAATATCTTGGCGCGGACTTATCCAGTTTGTTGTTGGAGTAGTATTTAGGTATTTAGAGTTTAAGATATGTTGTTGATTTTGTTGCTGTTGAAATGTCTGTTTGGTTCTGCGATATGTCGAAGACTTTATCTCAAAATTTTCGAAGTATCTCAGCGCGGATTTATCCAGCTTTTGTTGATTAGTTTTAAGTTTTATTTTGTGGTTTGGCGTTTAGGTTATGTTGCTGTTGAATACCTGTAAGTTCGTGAAACATTTCGGAAACCAAACGAAGAGGGATTCAGAATGATTTGTCGCGAGGTAATTCCAGTTGAAGACTGTTAGATTTGGCTTGTTTGGTTAGCAAAACATTCTGAATCCTCGTAGATAGCCTTCCCGATGGGCGTTCGGTTCAACTTCGCTATATGCATTGTCGCGTGTAAAAGAACTGTGGGCGTTCATCGAAAGTGCTTGATAATCCTAACCCTCCTCATATCCAAATCCATTATCCTTGTTCTCTTACCCCTAGTGGTAGCGGTGGAGTAGCAACATCATCTATTTTGGTTTCAGGTTGTGGTTGGTTCAATTATAATTTGTGTTTACTGGTCTTAATCATTCGTTTGAGTTTTTGTTAATCGTGTGTTTTATTTGTTGTTATTTTACTATAAATTAATCTACTAGGGGTCTGGACTAGCAAACAACCCCGAGTTCAAGCGAACTTGACCTATTTAATCTTAGTCCAATTTCTGGAGTTTCTATAACCAGCAACTTGCTTTATGGTAACAACAGAAATTAGGACTCTCTTGAATATTATTTTTTTTTAAATATCAGTTACTTACATTTCCAGTTCAAAACAGCTAGTCCCGATATTCATTTGTTTTGCGGTTCCTACGTGCAATTGTCTGCTCGCAAGCCATGTTCTTCTCACTCACATATTTTAATAAAATGTTTTTTTTGATAAATTATATTAAAAGTTTTATTTCGTTTTGTGAATTGCGTATTGATGGCAATTTATATTTTTTGGGGGTTATTGGGTTTTGTTTTTTATATTTTGTTTAATTATTATTAATAATTTTTTTTTACTTTTTTTTATATATAGAAGTAACTTCCATTTTGGTCGATTTTGTTTTAGGATCAATCTGAGGAAATTTATGTGTAAAATTAAATTAGATATTAAACTAAATTATAAAGTATAAACGAACGCATTTCATAATAATTAATATCTCATGTTAGTTGATAAATTACTATTAAAAAAATTAAACGAAGAAATTTTAATTATCTTTTTTAAAAAAAAAAAAATATCATTAAGTTGGATAACATAATTTGAATAATAATAATAAAGTTTGGTTTTTTTGTGAGCTGAGTTTTTTCTATATTTTATGATTTGCCTTATGTAATGGTACTGTAATTATAGATTTATAAATTTTAAATAAAATGAAAAACCTTATTTCAGAAATTTGTTTAGAGGATTTAACCCTCTATAACTAGTATAATAATTATTCCATTTTGGAAATAAAATAATAATAGTTCGAGTTGTGCTTTTAGAATCACACTCTCGGAAAACAAATATTATAAAAGTATTTCAATATCGAATTCTGTTAGGAATCTAACGTACATAATATAATGTAACTATCCATTGATTTCTAAATATTTAAAAATAAAAAAAAAATAAAATTTTTTTTGAATAACACTTTTGATTTTTTCTAATTTTCAATGTAAAGACATCTTTAATATTTATTTGTTTTATTATTGATAAATATGAATGTAGAAAATAATAAAATTTAAATTGAGCATATCTGATTTTTCTTAATTCAAATAAGAAAGTTTTACATAAAGTTTAAAACACTATCGAAAATTAAAAGTAACACAAATTTTAGGTTAAATTAATGATTAACATGTAAAAGAAGTATAAGGTTTAAAACAACATAAAATATTTATCTTAATATTTTTTTTAAATTTTCGACTCTACAAACACACGTATACAGCATAAATTTAGTAGTAAATAGAACATAAACTTTTTCCTTAAAAAATTAGCTACACTATATTTACTATCACAGAATAATTTTTGTATACGCGGTTTTTCATCCCGTCATGTGGCGTTTTATTTAAAAAAAAAAAAAAAAAAAACAATTTAATCAATTAAAACATGTTTCGGTAATATGATTACCATGGTCAGTATGATAAAATTAAACTAACAAAAATCAACAAATTAAAAATCAAATAAGGCCACGAATGCGTTTAAAAAAATGCTCAGGTGTTGGTATTATTGTTATAATATAGTTGTATTGATGATTTCAATAAGTTGTTGCCAGTACAAGTTTTACAGAGAGTTTTGTTTAAATATTAATTTGTCCTTGAGAATTTAGAAAATTTTCAGCCTACTTTTTCGATTCACAGAGCCAAATAGTTGGACTTGGAAACATTGATCGTTGTTGTCTATTTGACCTACAGCTTGTAATGATTCACGCTATATCAATAAATAGTTAAAATTAACCTTCACATAAATTGCCAGTTAAGATATTTGAAATGAAAGTTTCTGCATTCAAAATCCTAATTGAACTTTTGATCCAAAGGTTGAGAGATCCAATAATACGAGTTTCTTCCAAAACATTAATTTGACATTTGATCCATAGGTTGAGAGAGATACAATAATGAGAGATTCTTCTTAAAATATTTTTGACAGTTCAGTTATCAGCAATAAAAATTCTTTCCAAAAATCAAAATAAAGTTGCACAAAGAACTTAATTGATGGCAACTTAATCTGTTATTTAACTTTAGATCAAGAAATACAATCCCCAGCTGTTTCAACAAATTATAATATCACTTTATTATAAACTTGTTATATTCCATTTACCTTTCATATGATACAAACTTAAAACGAGCAAAATAGATAATACATTAATAACTTTTATCAAACAATTGTTAAGCAAATTTCAATTCAGTTAAAAGGAATTTTTAATCGATGAAATTAAAATTAATTTTTTTTTTGCAATAATGAATCAAAAAAAACAAAAACTAGAATTGTTTTTTTTAATAATTTTTAAGTAAAAACATAGCTTGCTAAATTGAATTTTTTTTAACTTTAACTTCTACAAATCAAACTGCCAATGCAACTCCTGTTGCCTTTGAACGATACTAAGCAAAATTTTCAAAATGAAATCCATTATGTTACTATGCCAAGGTGGTGCCATTGATCATTAAGTTTTTATAGAGGGAATTCTTCTGTAAACCATGCCCTACCATTTTAATATTTCCTTGCTAAACAATTCTTGAAACTTATAGATCGATATGAGATGTGGCCCCATGGCAGTAATTATTTTGTTTTCCTCAAAACTCTTTGACTAAATTTAATTGAAATCTCAACTTGCATTTTCTCGTCCAAATTTTAATTTTTTTTTTCCTCCTTAAGTATTGTAAATTCTAATGGTGTTCTTTGTTCACAATTCTTCTCTTATCTAAGAAAGGAATTGTGTTACAATAAAAATCTTCGGTTGTTTATAAATATGTCGGTCATTGATACTATTATGATTATGTCACATGTTTGTTTACGTTATTTCGATAAATGTAAGTCAATGTGTTCATAATAGTTTTTATTAAATGTTTTGTAATAATGATCCGCTTGAAATTTTTCAATGTCGCTTAGTTTGTTCCATATGGTATACGATTTGTTTGGTATTTGATCAAATGGATTTTAACATGTTATTCCTATGTTGACGACATAGTTGAATTACGGATCTCTCTATCTGTTATTGTTATGGGATCCTTTGTATTTCGGTAAGGTTGGTTCATACGAGGTGTTCGTAGTTGAGAAAAGACCTGTATTTGATAACGTGATTATCGAAATAGTGATTTGGGTTTATTAACCAAGAACCCTTACTCTAACTGCGCAAACATTATCCGGGCACAAATTTCACTAACTAACTTCGTGCCCTATTGATTAATAGGCGTGGATCAGAGTACTAGTTTGAGCGTTAACTTAATTTGAGCATTAATGATCCAAATTGGGAGGGTTGAGAGTTGTTATCGAGATGAGGGAAACTGTTCTGACTATGCTCATACTTATAAAAACCACCTCAATGTTGTCCTTTATCATTCCTAAGTATCCCAGACACTTCACTCAGGGATGTGCAACCCGCACTAGTGCTTGACATCATAATCTATCAAGTGTTGGGTAAGGTTTGGGAAGGTTAAAATCAAAACAACCAGTGCTCTTTTATGCGTTATTTTATATTCTTGACTATGGTTTTCGTTCTAAATTTCGGCGTTTTGGACAATTCCTATGTAGTCTTATTCAAATATCAACTTCTTTGTTCACCGCACCTGCGAATAATACACAACATCAAAAAGCAATAAACCTCACGGACAATCACTCAATTTTTACTGCGCCAGTTGCGCAGCTAGCATATATACATATACATATTCAAAATACATATTCAGTACCATTGCGCTACCACCATCTCTCCTAAGCTTGCGCATCGCGTACCATAATAATGACCACTAGCTAAGACATATCATTTTTTATGAATCACTCTTCACTCCACCTTTTCGATCAGAACTTTCAGTCTCAGCAGCAAAGCAAGCACCAACTCACTCAATATACTTATTCGGTTGAACTGTGTTATTTATCTTTTTTTTTTCTTTCCATGGATGCCAACTGGTTCAAAGTCAGTGCAACCTTTCTGTCCCCTTATCTTAGTAGTAGCCCCGGCTTGAGACGTTCTCAGGGTGTGGGACGTCCCCACGATTTGTGACGAAGGGAATTTCAGAAACACTATTTTCGTGTCAAAGATTTATCATCTTCCCTTCGTCGCAAGTCTAATAAATTCCAGACAATTTCTAATTTTATAATTTTGATCCATCATGACATTATAGTCATTGTACCCATTTTTCAAAAATTTTTCCCATATTTCGTTTTGCACATTATGCAAAAATATTAATAATTCTAGAAAAATTCTCACATGTTTTGCTTTCTGTAAGTTTTACAGAAAACAATTACTGAAAAATTCTGGATTAACCTATTTGGTAATCCAATTTCACTTTATCTAATTCTCATTTTTCTTTCTTTTCTACTTAAGACTGAAATTCAGCCTTTCGTTTTTTTGTTGTAATTAAACAAGTTTTCGTTTATTTGTGGGAAAGTTCCCACAAATGGATTAGATTCTGGAATTAATTTTTTTCTCTCGTTATTTCTAATTTTGTCTACTAAGAGCATTTTGACCAGAGCTCGGATAACACCGAGGTGTTGATTTGAGTTGGAAAATTTTTAGTGGGACTGGGATTCGAATTGTCGACCAAGATGGTCACAATTTGTTTTAGTTTTGGTCGGGACTAGGTTTCGAGTAAAGCGAGAAAATCGTTGGTCGAGACTCGCAAAGTATCTCTCGACCTATATGGTTACGTGAGCTACGAACGAATAAATACGGACGGGTGATTTGGTTGTGTTTTTTTTTGTTGTATTTTGGCTATTTGTGTTTTTTTTTTTGGTTTTTTTTTAAGTTTGTTTTTGTGGGTTTTTATTAAAGAAAAATTGAAAAATTGATTTGAAATTATTTAAGAAAAGTTTATGTTCAGATCACATTTAGTAGAGTGAATCTACAAAGAAAAAATAAAATAGTGATTTTTTTTGGTAAAACTGATCTGAGTTTATTGTAATTATTAAAGAAAAATTGAATAATTGATTTGAAATTATTTAAGAAAAGTTTATGTTCAGATCACATTTAGTAGAGTGAATCTACAAAGAAAAAATAAAATAGTGATTTTTTTTGGTAAAACTGATCTGAGTTTATTGTAATTATTAAAGAAAAATTGAAAAATTGATTTGAAATTATTTAAGAAAAGTTTATGTTCAGATCACATTTAGTAGAGTGAATCTACAAAGAAAAAATAAAATAGTGATTTTTTTTGGTAAAACTGATCTGAGTTTATTGTAATTATTAAAGAAAAATTGAATAATTGATTTGAAATTATTTAAGAAAAGTTTATGTTCAGATCACATTTAGTAGAGTGAATCTACAAAGAAAAAATAAAATAGTGATTTTTTTGGTAAAACTGATCTGAGTTTATTGTAATTATTAAAGAAAAATTGAATAATTGATTTGAAATTATTTAAGAAAAGTTTATGTTCAGATCACATTTAGTAGAGTGAATCTACAAAAAAAAATAAAATAGTGATTTTTTTTTGTGTAAAACTGATCTGAGTTAATTATCAATTATAGTAATATAATGTCATTTGTATTAACTATCGAAGCAGTGAGAAAATGAAAATATATTATTTAAAATTGGTTATGTGAGTGTTTTCTTCCGTATTTATAACACCGACTTAAGAGGAAGGGGAAAAAGTAAAGGAATAACACCAGGTGAGTCCTTCATTTAGCTATAGTATTGGGTTTGGGTACTATGTGTTGGAGTGGGGTTTGTTTGGTTTTCGGGGAATAACATGAACTGGCGAAGTATTCAAATGGGACGTGGGACGATGGCAAAATTAATGAAATGTCGAGTCCGTTGCCCACATCTCCTTGATGGATTATGCATTCTTCTGAAATGAGTTAACATGGTGTTTGGAGGGGACAGGTAAGTAGGAATGTCTAAGCCGTGTGGCCCTCCTGAAATTTTTTATTACCGCTGACTCCCAGGATTATCTGACTGCCGAACAAACTCACGACAAATACTTACGACTGAGCCAAGCAAACAGCGGTGTTCGGAAAAACAGCCAGGTAAACAAATCTCTAACGTTAGTAAGTGCCATCCTTCCTCACCTCTGGAGATCTAGATGGCGCTGATAAACGTTACAACTTGCCAACTCTATTTAATCAACGGTAACATCCCCAATCTTAGATTGCTCGAAGAATCAAGCCTTCATATAACTTCAAATAACTATGCGTGGGATTTAATCATTGAAGAAGATAGAGTGTAACCTGATCAAGGAATATGCTATTAACAGGTTTATTGACAAACCTATTTAAGTTTTGTTCCTGCAAATTTTTACAATACATTGGCTTTTTGTCTCTTTTTTGAAGTGCAACTTTTTTAGCAACGTATATGTTTAAAATTTTTGTTACGCTATGTAACGATAAGTGAACCGTTTTTTTAAATGGTATAAGTTTATTTTTTCATATATTGAGATATTTAAGGATTTGCGTTTGCGTTTGCATTAATATAAAAATATAGGCAAATGCAACTGAAATTTTGTGATATTTTTCACACTTTAAACTTATTTAATTTCACTATGCAGTAATAGTTATTTAAAATTAAAAACAAAATAATTGATTTTTTGGCTCCAAATGGACTTATACCACTTTCAATAATAACATGTTCTAAAAATAAGAACAAGAGGTGGTATAAGTCCCATGTACATTTTTTTTGATTTGGCCCCCCGACACATTTTAGATTTGGCTGAAATTTTTTTCATGCGTTTTATATCGAAAAAAAAAGATATGGGTGTTCGAGGATTTTTTTGGAAAATATAGCGGTTCTAAATTTTTTGATGAGTTAATTTCAAAAATTGATAACTTCGGTTCTATTAAAAATAGAAACTTCTGTTTTGTTTTATTTTAAAGTTTAAAGATGCTATAACTTGGATTCGGCTGATTGTCTAAGGGTGGATGTTATGTTGGATGGAATAAAGTACTCTTTCATATGTATATATCGTCTCGACTCTTTCTCCATCGGAACTTTTCTTACTGAAATTAAAAATTTATTAATTAATATAAACGATAAAATCGTAATGATATTGGGTGATCTAATATTGATATACTTGATGACGCCCTCAGTTATGATTATAAACTTTTAATGGCCTCATTTGGTATGGAATCTTTTATAAATAAGCCAACAAGAATTACGGAAAGGTCACAAACTTGCCTTGATCATATGTTTGGTAGAAAAGATCCTAAATTAAACTGCTCCATAGAAACCCAGTCGTTGAGACTTAATATCACTGACCATAACCTAATTTTTATGGAAATATTTTCCAACAAAGTATCCACAAAAAATAAACCATCTACATTTACTAAAACCGACATTGATACAGTTAAGCTTAATGCTCTATTAGAACATGAAAATTGGTTAAATGTTGTTAACGAAACGAATCCCTCTATTGCGTATGATAACTTTATGAATACTCTCACTGTAAATATTGACATATGTACCACACGTAAAATTATGAAACGTCATGTAGCTATGTTAAAACCATGGATGAACCCTTTCCTACTTAACAAAATTATGCATAGAAATAAAATCGCCAAAAAATTAGATCGTAAGCCCAATGACATTAGGCTTAGAAAACATCATGCAAAATTATCAAAGAAAGTTGCCTCTCAAATAACAAATACCAAAGAATCATACTACAAGAGTGAATTCAACAAAAGTTCTGGAAATATAAAAGCACAATGGAATACAATAAACAACTTTTTAGGGAACTCGAAAGCATTGCAACCAGCCCAATTAATAGTAGTAGCGATCCTTTGGTTATAGCTAACACTTTAAATGATTATTTTTCAAATGTTCCTACAGATTCTATAAATAGAGTTACCTTAAATGATGAGATTAGCCACCTCGCATATGATGAAACTGCGGTGGAAAATTTTGTATTTCTCGAAGTAACAGAAAATGAAATAATATCTATAATCTCCGGCCTAAAAAATAAAAACTCACATGGCATAGATGGTATAACATAGCAGCCTAATTAAAAAAATTTCAAAATCAATTTCTCGTATTTTCAAACTCTTATTTAACTTGTCACTAAGCACCGGCATTTTTCCTGAAAGTTTGAAAACCGCGACTGTGCTTCCCCTATTTAAGAAGAGTGATAGAGGCTCGCCAACCAATTACAGGCCAATTGCACTACTAAAGGTATTTTCAATAATTTTTGAAATGGCAGTTAAAACCAGACTAGTCAATTATTGTGATAAATATAATTTAGTTGCCCCAAATTAATTTGGTTTTCGAAAGAAGAGGTCAACCGAAGATGCTCTCATAAAATTCTTGAACAAAGTGTTTTTAAGCTTAAACAAAAAAAAGAAAGCTGCAGGTCTATATATTGATATATCCAAAGCTTTTGACACAGTAAATCACACTCTTCTACTAAACAAACTCTGGAATATAGGTATTAGAGGTGTACCCCATTCTTAGTTTAATTCTTACTTATATCAAGTCGAACACAATGTGCCAAAGTTTGCGAATCCAACAGTGTCTTTGGAACTTATTTGAAAGCGGGAGTTCCTCAGGGCTCAGTACTGGGTTCTGTACTGTTTATTTTATATATAAACTCCATTTTTAAAAGCGGACTCAAAGGATTCATGGTCGCTTTCGCTGACGATATAGGTGTGATTTACGATGCTGATTCAGTTTTGCTAATAATGAAACAAACATTCTACATGATCTTGAACTATTGAGTGTGTGGTTCAATTTTCACTATATGATATTGAGTACTAAAACTAAAGTAATGGACTTTAACTTAACTATGTCCCCTTAACTGCTCAAATTCTATATGTGGAGTAAATTGTTTCGAAGTTGACGTTGTGGAAGAAATTAAGTATCTCGGTTTGGTTATTGATTCCAGACTAAAATGGAAAAGTCATATAAACAAAATACGAAAAGAACTCCTAATATCATTGCGTAAAATATACATTTAAGTTAAGATCGATTTGTCCAATATCAGTACTGCGTAATATATATTTCGCACTCATTGAATCTAAAATCCAAAATGGTATTACCTGTTGGGGTGGTATCTACTATTCCAATCTCGAACCATTAGCACTAGTTCAAAAACATATAATTGGTGTCATGCTAAAGGAGAAAAAAATAGAGCATTCATTTCCTCTCTTCAAACAATTATTAATATTACCCGTGAGAAATTTATACGTTTTCAAAGTGCTAAAATTATTTTTTAAAAGGAGTGGAAACCTATGTTTCCGATCAAATGAAAAATATAATTTTCGTACTAAACTTTTATCCAAAAGCTAAATACTGAACATTTTCGTAAATTTTATCTACACACTGGTCCCACACTATTTAATTGTTTACCGGTTGAACTAAAAATGCCTCTCCTCTTAACAAATTTCTGAAAGATTTGAAAGCGTGGTTGTTTTAAATAATAGACTGCGAGAAGCTTCTCACCGATATGAGTTTGTTATTCAATACTAGTATGTCTTGAGTATAACAAAACAGTGATCACCAGAGAAATTAAGTGACTAAACCTGAATCTATTAAATATATGTTTATGTAAATTTTTTGTTTTTTATACTTCGCTAGAGTTGTAATCTAATTTTTGGTTTATATTTAGCGTTGACATTTTTTGGTAGTTTATCTAGTCGGCTAGCCCTGATGAGAATGATAAACTTTTTTAAAGCTTAAAATTTTCTCATTGGTTCGAAACTAGTTCGGTCGAAAATTGTATGGATTGCAAAAAGTATCATAATTTGCACCATAATTTTTTAGATTCAGTTCTTATAAAAATTATAAGATAATAAAAAATAAAACAAATGTTGGCAAAAATTGTGTTTTATTTATTAAGGAAGAACTCATATATATCAATGATTGTTTTACAAAAAAAAATATTAAATCCATAAATGTCTTTTGTTGACCAAATAAAAAAATTTGTCTTTTTCTAAAACTTTTGTCAAAACAAAAATTAATTTTGAGGATTTTACAAAACATTTAATAAAATCAAAAATGTTTCGGACAATTTTCAATTTAAATTATAAAGCAATTACAATCTTTTGCTGGATGTAAGTAAAAAAATTTGTAGTGTTTACAAATAATTTTTTGTATATCTACAATATTTATTGTAAAAATGTAAATTTAACAAAAATTTTTGTGTGTTGTATATTTATGAAAATATTGTAGAACGTATGTAGAATTTTGTTAGTTTCACTTAGTTTTTTTTTGTGTACTTTATAATATATCAAATTTACAAAGATGCATTAATTCGTGTTCTTGAGATATTTAATTTTAAAGATTTTTAGTCCGATTAAAATTCTAATTGTTCATTATTTTCTCGAACTTCAGTGGTTAAAGTTTTTTGATGATAAAAATTGTTCGAAAAAATAATGAACAATTAGACTTTTAGACGGACTAATAATCTTTAAAATTAAATATCTCAAGAACACGAATTAACGCCTCCTTGTAAATTTGATATATTATAAAGTAAGATTAGAGCTTTATTTAAAAATATTTTTATTTAAAAATTAATTATAAAAACAATAAATTAATTTTTTTTCAAAGGAATAACTAATCATCTATCAAACAAAAAAAAGTTTGATGAAGTCGGTATAGCCGTTCTTAAGCAATTTAATTTCAAAGTTACATCGGATTGGCAGAATTTTCATTTTTCATGCATGTTGGGGTGCCCCCTATGCTCAAACTATGCACTTTAAAAAAATTTTAAAATAAGTAGTATTTTGTATTTTGTCCATACTACTTATATGCCAAGTTTCAGGAAAATCAAAAATGGTCAAGTTCAAATCTCGACTTTTTCACCTGCGTAGATCACGTTTTTCATCAGCAATAAATAACAGTGCAATTGTTTTATGTAGTTGATATTATAAAAAAAAATTCAATATCTGAACAACATTTACATCTAATGAAGTTTCACTTCAAACGTTAACTTATGCGGATAAGGCTCACACGATATGAAGTAAAACTTCTTTAGGTGTGATATGATATGTAACTCAAATATTTTTTGAACGGAAGTTATATTTTCGAAAAGAAAAACTATAAAGAAAATAAAGAAAAAAATCAAACAACAATGGAATAAAAAGTCAAACCAATATTATGTTCGGCAAGTATACGATTCAATTCCATTATGTGTATTGTGTGTGTTTCAATTGCCATTCATTTGTTAATGTTATTATATTTTTTTTATTCAGTCTTGTATTAAATATTATATGAGTTGGATGTGTTGATTTTAGATACTTAATTATTGAGTTTCGTTATTTTTAAATTTATATTTTGCATTGCTGTAGTTTTTTAACTTCGAAAAAGATGAGTTCTTTGTTGTCATTGTGGGTTTTTTTATGTATGTTGACCGATTTATCAACAACGGCTTGTTCGATTTGGATGTTTTAAATTGTATTATATTTGAGTTGATTTCGAGAGGGTCACATAATTCTCTATGATTTGAAAAATGCCGTTTTTCCAAAAATTGGAAAAACCCGTAATTTTATGTACTTTAGCCGATTTCGTCAAAATATCTTAATCTGTTTGGATAGTTTGAGTTGTATTTTATTGCTTTAATAGATGTCGAGGTGGTCGTATATAATTTTCTATTACTGGAGATTAAATTTATTTTGTTAAATGTCTAAGAGGGTTTTTTAAATGGTTTCCCTGGAAACGTAATTGTCTTACCGATCACAACCCTAACATAGCTGCGCTATATTTTTAATAGGCTATTCTTGATGGTATGCGGAGATTTATTCCTAATAGACTGACCGTTCCTAAGGATGATCTGTGGTTTTCAAATAAGTGCAAAAAGATGATCAAAATTAAGAAAACTGCATTCCAAAAGTTTAATCAAAACAAACCGATAAAATCCTTATACAGTACCGATTTGATAGAAACATATTCAGGAAACTAAGAGATGCAGAAAATAATCTCTTTAATAGGAAAAAAGCTTCCAAATTTGCCGAGCACCCAACTTGTTCACATAATTTCTTTAAAGCGGATATGACTGTCTGTCTCTACCTCCTCTTATCAATAGAGATATACCGATCATTGACCCAAAAGAAAAAGCTAGCCTATTTCTCTAAAAGTTCTACACTAAGCGAACCAAATTTTTCACCTAAGCCAATTCATAGAGTTTCATACATACTGAGGCGTATAATTTTTTGTAAAATTATTATTCGGAAAATGCTTTTACAAACTAATATTAACAAAGTATCTGGAGTAGATCGTATTCCTCCAATTATTCTTAAAACATTTGCTAGGGAGCTAGCACCAATCCTCACTAAAATCTTTTATTTGTCATACAAGAAAGGAGTTTTTCCTGAAGTATGGGTAATGGCAAGCGGACAACCAGTTCCTAAAAAGGGTAGTAAAACTGATCCAACAAATTACAAACCTATTTAAATTTTATCGGTTGTTTCTAAAATTTTTGACAAATACATTACTTAAAATACATTACTTAAGACAATATGACTTTCAAAAAAGGAAGAGCGACGGGAGATTTACTTTCTTTTGTCGCTCATGTCTGGAACAAGTCGCTTGAAGATCGTTACTTATTTAAGTTACTTATTTCTTGGATATGAAGCAAATTTCAAGTCAATTTTGATGGTGTTTGGTGGATGTTTTTTTAATTAATGCAGGAGTTTTTCAGGGTCTGCTTTATCACCAACTGTATATCTTATTTATATCAACGATTTGTTGGATTCAACAGTTAGTCCTTTCCATAGTTTTGCTGATGATAGCGCGCTTCATGCGTCTTATGAATCACCTAAATTCCCTGTAAGCACTTAATAACTGTAGATCAAATATGATAGATTCGTTAAACGAAGATCTTAAAACTGTTTTAAATTGGGGGGTTCAATACGAATAAAACACAGAATTGTTATTTTTCTAGATTATCCACACCTAATCCATTTCCATTAAAGTTTGACTCTATAGATCTTGTAGAGAAAAAATCTGTTAGATTTCTAGGAGTAGAAGTTGAAAACAATATGGAGTGGAACTCTCCTATTTTTAACCTAGCTAAGAACACTGTTAAAAAATTAGGCTTTTTGGGGCTTTAATTTCTTAAAGAAACTTAATTTATTCAATCTTAATCCTAATTTCTAGTTGGCATGGTATTTGCGGATATTCAGAGACGTTAATTTATACTTTATTATAATTAGTACCAAACATGCCTAACTTTATATTAAAAAAAAAACAAAATAACAAAATGAGTGCGTGTAATCTTTGCACGAGGTTAAAGAAAATTTCTTTGGCTCTGTGGCAAAAATTATTAAAAAGACTAAATATAAAATAAATATGTTATATTGAAATTAAGAGTAGCGTTTCTTGATAATATAATATACAACATGTGTAATAAAAAGCAATATTTATATATTGTATTACAAAGTCCATTCAATTATTATCATTATTGAATTATGAAAATATGAAGGGGCTGAAATCTGATAGCTTTGAGATATCAAAACTTCGGTCTGGGTTAAGGATTTTGACATTGTTTTCGGCAAAACATTTTTATTAGGACATTGTTTTTAGTTTTGGTCAGCGATGTATACCAAACATTAAACTCTTTGTTAAAGTACATGTATTTTTTTATCCCTGTATAGAAATTCATTACAAAACTAACACGAAACATAAATACGTTGCCGGAAAATTACAACAGATCACAAAATTAACATAACTCAGTGAAAAGATGATACAATCAGCAAAAAACACAAAAATCTCTCCATTTAGCGTTTCGAGAAAATTTTTTCATAATTTCAAAAATATTGTAAAAACTAAATGAAATCAAAAATTCAAACTTTCTTCAAAAATTCTAAAAATATTGCAAAAGCTATAACAAAATCAAAAATACAAACATTTTTCAAAATTCCAAAAATATTTCGAAAACTATAACAAATTTAAAAATGTCCATGTCCAATTTCCTGTTCAATTACATTTACGTCATACCAACAACTAAATTTTTTTTCCAAAAAAATGGCTAAAAAAATATCTTTTTTTGACACACTTGACAATATTTTTTTGACAAACTTATAATGCAATAAAATTCTCAAAAATAATAATCTCATGTGCATCACATTTCATTTCATAAAAATAACTAATTTTATTTTTTTCTAAAAAAATAAATGAAAATCATTCTTTTGACACAGTTGACATTATTTTTTTTACAAACTTATAATGCCACAATTCTCTATAATAATAATAAAATTTCATGTCATACAACCCAAGTAACAATTTCAGTTTTATATAAGCTCTTCTAGTGCTCTAGAGCTATAATATACAGCTGGTTGCTTTATATTTTGCTGATGCAGCGCTGCCACAGCTCTAGCAGAGCTGTTGTGGTGCTAAATTTGCTACTTTTACAGCATTATTTCCTCTAAAGAAGTTGTTTAATAATATTTAATAGAGCTACATTAGCTGTATAAAGGTTGACTGTTAGAGTTTTTGAGAGCTAATATTACTTTTTGAATACAAATACTAGTAATTTTTTCAATGAAACTTTATGTTTACATAAACTAATACATATCGACATGGTTTTAAAATGTTTTGATGTTATGGTTTCTGTCAAATAAATTCTTTTATAAATTAAATGGCAATTTGTTTTATTTTAAATAAATAATATATGTAAATACTTTTATTGAAAATATGTATACAAATTTTATGTGCCATTTATTTTTTATGGTGAATAGTGATAGTTTAGAACTAAAATTTTAGTGCGCCCTTATTAGTTTTGTGTATTTGGTGGCAAAATAGAAAAATTATAATTTTTTTTTTAATATTTTGAAACATTTTTCACAGTTTCAGGTTTGTTAAATAAATTTATTTTGGTGAATTCATCTTTAAAAAAATTCTTAGTTATAAATGGTTAACAATAGAAATCCAGTTATCGTGATATGTCATATTTGCAAAATACATCATTATCAAAAATAATTATTAAAACATTTTTGGCCATTATGGTGATATTTTTTACTCCATCTTTATAAAAACGAAGATGGTGGCAAATTATACCAATATAGAGCTACCTATTACATATTACTCCTTTATAATGCTATTTATAACGGTTTATTTTAATATAGAGCTATCACAATCGCATTACTTTTTTATAAAGCTATTTGCTCTGTGAAACTGTTCTTTTTTTGTGTCACAAATGCTTTATTGTATAATAAACTTATTATGTTACAAAGCAAATAGCTTTATATAGAAGTAGTGTGATTAAGAAAGCTCTAAAATTTTAAGGAAAATGTCACACATAATCAAATGTCAATGCTTCAATTTCAACTAACGTTTGACTGAAAAACGCAACCATTTTGAATTATTGAAGATTCAAAAACTCGCAATAACTCAAAATTTACGTAAAAAATAAGCTCTGTTATATTTGAGCGCTTTTTATATTAGAAAAAAGCAGTTTATAAATAGACATTAACGCTATATTACAGTAAGATTTTATAATGCTTATAGCTTTAAATAAGGTCCATTATAGCTCGCTTTGCTGTTGCAACGGTGAAATACAGCTCATAGGTCTATAATAAGTGGTGCTGCACTACTTTAGTTTAAAAGCTCTATATTAGGTTATGAAGCTATTGTAATGCTATTCTAACAACTGCCTGCTCTATATTTTATTAGAGCTATGAGTTTTCGAAAACTATTTTATAAAGCAACAATAATTTTGTTTAGAGCTCCAAGTATCACTCGACAAATAAAACGCGCAACTAGCAACATACAATCTTCTCTAGAGCTTCAGTACAGTATCTTGATACTAATAGCTCTAAAAATTGTTACTTGGGAAATAATTAATTTTATTAATCCAAAAAATTGGATAAAATAATAAATAAAAACCTTTCTTTTGACACACTTGACAACATTTTTTTGACAAACTTCTAATGCAAAAATCTAGTTTTTGATCTCACATAGCACTCCCGATCATCAAGATTTTTCCACATTTATCATCACTACTCATTATCAATTAAAATTAACGTTTTTTTAGTAAAAAACATGCAAATGTACTTGATTTGATACATTTGATGATTTTTTTGACATACTTCCGGTACAGTTATCGAACACATCGTCCTTTCAGACCTGTCCATAAAGTATACCTATTTTTATAAAAACAAATTTTTGAGATCCCTCCAGCGGTTTTCTAGATTTCGTAGGTAATGACGGACGTACGACCGGCCGACAGACAGACATACATTTTTTTTTTGCTTTTTTAGAATCAGTAGGTCATAAAACGTCGAGAAATGCCAAAAAAGGTAGAGGTAAGAATTTCACTTGTAGCTCATGAATGTAATAATCTGGTCATTCAGACCGAAGTAATAAGAGGCTTATGAAAACTAGAGTGAAAAACATAAACGTTGCTCTGCTAAATTTCTTGAAAAACTGCATCAGTTGTTGTACCAAATCATGTTCATGAATTTAGTGGAAATGAATTCATCGTGAAATTTAGTTTGTAATATGTTGTACGACTTTGTAAAACATTATCTAAATATGGCTTTTTATTACACATTGTTGTAAATTATATGAACAAGAAATGCTACTCTTAATTTCAATATGTCACATTTATTTTCTATTTAATATTTTTAATGATACCTGCTACAGTAGCTAAAGATATTTTACTTCAACAGTGTGTGAAGATTACACACTTCGTTTTTTTATTTTTATTATCCCTATATTACAATGAAATATTGACATATTTCAAGCATGGTTTGCCAAACTTTGAAGTACGGCCAAGTGCTGGCCCATTAATAGTTAACAGTACTTGGCTATATATATTAGGTCAGTACTTATCGGCCGGTCTATGGTTTACAGAAAAGAGCCAGTATATAATTACCTTTATATGGCCCAGAATCCGCCAAAGAATAGCAAACATTACTTGAATATTGTTATTCTACCATTACTGAAACCATGAATTTGGCTTGTCTATACGGTTTAAAGAAAATGGCCAGTACACTTTACTTTAAATGGTCAATCAATAGCCCATTAATTAACATTACTTGGCTATTGTTGTTGGGCCAGTACTGCTACCAAGAATTGCCGATCTATGTCATATGTTTAAAATTCACTAGAATAATATCCATTATAGAAATATATAATTTGAAAAATTTTACCTAACGTATAGCTTAAATACAGTCAGGGCGAGATCAGATTCTGGTCCATCCAGAAAAGGCAAACCTTATAAGGGCAATCTAATGTGGTTCTGTTCAGGGCCTAATTTAAAATACTCTTTTAGGGTTAACCTTATTTGAATATATTAGGCCCTGATTTAGTTTTTCGTCTTTGACCCCTAGCCGAAATTTAATTTGGTTAAAATTCACTAGAGTATTATCCACTTAAGAAGTATATAGTTTTTAGTTATCACTTCTCGGCTGAATCACTATAGCACCATAATAGTGATTAAGGTCGTACATGTTTTATTTCTTTCCATTGTAATTTTATTTTATTTTAATTAATTTATGTATATAATATATAAATATATATCAGGGTCTGGTTCAGCTATCTCAATCAGGGTCTGATCCGATTATCCCAATCATTGTTTGATCCGGTAGTCCCAATCAGTACCTGATAAGGAAAAAGCGTTACACTCATGATCAGGGCCCAATCAGGATTTTCGTCCATCAACATCTTAGAACGCAGGTTGTTGTGAGACCTTGTCTTAAACAGTTTTTATGTGTTGTTGTGACACATAATGTAATGCCTCCTACACAACACATTTTATTTTAAAGAAAAAACTAGCATGATCTTGCAAAAGAATTAGATAAACTGATTTTGAAATTTAGAAATTGTTTTAGAATTTTTAGCAGAGATTTTTTCGCTAGATTTTAAATTGAATATGGTTTGAATTATTAGGGATTTTTGTTAGCTGAAATCAGACTGAGAAATACACTAGAATTGAATAGAAACAGAAATTTTTACCGATGTCTTAAGAACTCAACTTAAGTCAATAAATATAGTAATAATGAAATAACAACTTTGAAATACCATCGCCTCTGTGGCACAGTTAGATAACTTGTCTGTCAAACGGATTCGAATTATGACACTGATGAGGATGGTTCAAATCCCACTCCCAAGAGAAATGGAAAAATTAAAATGATTTTCTCAGTTAATTGAGATAAGTGCTCACAAAAATTCCTAGTTATTCAAAACCTATTCAAAACTCAAATCTAGTGAATTAAAAATTCTAAACCAGTTTAATGGATATATAAAAAACATTGTCTTTTGTATATAAGAAAAATACATTCAAATAAAATCTAGAAGAAATTGATTGATCAATTCAGCGTGGAGATCTATTTTGAAGGAACGCAAATAAGAATTCTATAGAAAAAATAACGTTTGGGAACCAAAAACAACATACTCAGAAAAAATTGTGTTATATATACGGTAAATAGTATCAAACTAGATGGCTAGAAAAAACAAAACTTACACATTTAAAAAAATAAGAAATTGTTTGTGCAAGTTCAATAAAAAATTGTTGAATAGGGTTTATTTGATTTTGAAAACAAAACAATAGAAAAATCATTATCGAGCAGCCACGATATAGTATTTATATACTATTTATAAAGAATAATTTGTATAATAAGTTCTAAGTTGAAAAACCTATCGTTTGTAAAAACCACAAATTACTGATGCAAGGTTGTACAACTGGTCCAGCAATGATTCATAAATGGCAACCAGTAACGCAGCAACAGCCATTACTCAACCATGGCTGGGCTATTAACATAATTTTACTGGATGATAACTTCGGACAATTAACGGCTACCATTCATGGGCCAGATAAAAAAACAGCAATGGTAAACAAGGTTGTACCGTTGATCCAGTAACGAAACATTAATGATAAACAGTATTGCAGCATTGGCCGAGTCCTGGCCGCCATGACATGGGCATTAAAAATATTAAAATTTATCATAGGCAAATTTAAATAAATTTAATACAAAATTTAATAATTTAAAATAAAATAAAAAAGTCAAAGAAAAATATTTAAAACTTATACCAACCTAAAACCTATAATCAATATTATCATATTATATTATTCAATATTATCAGTCATTCAGTCGAGAAGCGATAACTAAACTGTCAACTCATATATATCGGCCAATTCCTGGTTGCAGTACTGGCCCAATAACAATAGCAAATTAATATAAACCATTAACTATCCATTGCTTGGCCATTTAAAGGAAAGTGTACTGGTTATTTACTATAAACCGTAGATCGGCCGATTTATGATTCCAATAACAATAGCCAAGTATTGTTTACCAATAATTGGCCAGTACTTGATCATTCAAAGGTATATACTGGCTCTTTTCTGACTCCAGTACTGGCCCAATTACAATAGTCAAGTACTGTTAGCCATTAATGGACCAGTGCTTGGTCGTATTCGTGATTATTATTTTCTTTTTCATAATTACTGGGGAGAGAGTATTTATGGCATTTCCACCTTTTTGTTTTTTTAACTTTCCACCTTTTTGTTTCTTTAGCTTTTTCAAATTTAAGTTGGCAATAGTTTTGATTGATTGGAAAAGTACCCTGTTTTTGATTTTTAAAATTAAAGTAGAGTGAGCAAAATTCTTTTGTTCAGATTTAATCGTTTTTTTTAAATACAAAAAAATGGCAAATCTTTTTCTATTGTCTACTTGTCTTTCTATTGTCGTAATAATCAAAATGTTTATTCCTAATATCTAATCACATAAAACTAAAACTGCAAGTAGTGTGTTATCATTGATAATGTATTATAATAATCTAACAAAATATTTAAATTAATAAATAATATTAATCAGAGTAATTTAATATGAATTCGATTAAAGAAGTAAAAAAACTATTAAAAAAATTCTTGTTCTGGTTAATCAACATTACACTATTCATTACACAGTGATTTTAATATTCATTTATTAAAAAGTCACTAATTTCGGATTATGCAATAAATTCAGATTTTCTTAAAAAGTAAAATAATTCTTTGAATTTTTATTAGTTTTGTACATAATGCACCTGATTTCTAACTTTAAAACAGGGATAGACTAAAGTTCTTGTGAAGTGAAAAATAATGTCTAAAAGAAATATTGCGTATACAAACCAGATGACCTTACTTTTCTTAAACTAATTAAACAAAATATTGGGTATAAAGAAGGTCCGGTCCATCAGTAGAAACTAAGAAACAAAAATTCGAGGATAACTGTAGCTCAGACGACGAAAACCATTTTGAAAAAGAAGTCGTACAATCGCAAATTGTAGTCTTGCAAACAGTTGGATCATCTCTATAGCCGTCTACACACATATGAACACGCAGCAAATATATAAAGCTAGAACTTAATAACAAGCTATACACTTCTAGAAAATTTTTACAACTAAATACAAGACACAAAATTTTTTGATAAAACTACAATTTTTTCCTTCAAATCCAAAAATAATTTGTAAATCAATTAAATTTTTGGTTTTTTCAAACAATTTTTTTTGTAATCTACAATATTTTTGGTAACATAAAAAAAATTTGTGAGTTGTATATTATAAAAAAATCGTAAAATTTACTTATTTTTATTTTTAGTGTAGTTGTGATAAATGGAATGGAAGAAAAAAAAACAGCTGCTGCATGAGCAACATATATCTTTCAGTTTTTCTTTTTCTAATGTTTAAAAAATTTGTTAAGCTAGCTTGATTCGGCAGCTGATAACAACGTTTTTGCATATTTATCTGTAACTAAAGGTCCCACACAACATTCGTTCTAAGTTGTTGATGGACGCAATCTTTCTTTTGTTTTATATTTCTTGTAAAAGAATGGATAATTAAACATTAAATTATATCAGGGTGGTTATTTTGTAGTGTTATCTCACTAGGTGAGATAAAATATTTATCTTTGATCGATTATATTAGATAAAAGAAATCAATTAAACATAATTTTTTTATCTCACTATTTATCTCACCTAGTGAGATAACGCTACAAAATAACCACCCAGGTATGCCCGACGCGTCAATCGCGATCGATTGGTCGAACCACTTTTGTGGTTATGGTCAATAATGTCCAGTAAGAAAGATTTAGATTTGTTTATTATCTACAACTTTTACATCAAACTTTTTTCGATGGGATGCATAGCATAGTCGCAAATCGCGAAAAACTAATATAAACCCTTAAAAACGTATATACTACGACCCCCCACCCCTTTCCGGGACTTTTACACAGTTCGGTCGATTTTTCCTTAATTACTTAGACCCTTAGCTAAATTTTCCGACCATTCGTATACACCTATCCCCCGTTTTACACGGTAGATACGTTCCTGATAAAAACGTGTTAATCGAAAGTATAAATTTTGTATGGAAAACCGTGTTAAACGAAAAACGTGGGTTTTTGGTCATTTCTTGGGCGACAAACAGATTCGGTAAAACATAAAAGTACCAGTTTAATCAAATAAGATATCGACATAACAGTTAAATTGATTTTCAAAAAGAAACATGTAACATAACCAATAAGAAATTCACAGAAAAATAAAAAGTAATTACGCATGCACATACTAGCATGTTGACCTTAATCAAACCTAACTTAACTTGATTCAGTTCGGTGCGAGTTGGAAGTTAAATCTGTAATTAATAATTGTGCTTTCTTTTTAGCTAAATCTGGCATACATCTTCATATTGACTTAAAAATTCGTTGACAGTTCGCAGAAATCGGAAAGCTAGTTCAATATTCGGATCATGTTGTTGAAAGTAGTTATTTATTATCTTCTGGTATAATGGTTGCAATAAAGAAGTTTTAATTTTGGGTAGAAATACAATTTATCCATTTGTAAGCTGCAAATCTTGAGGGTGACATGGAGCATTGTCCAGTAAAAGAAGAACCTTAAATATTATTTTGATTAAATACTATTTTACTTATGGTACGTAAGAGTTATGAGACAAATAAATGAACAATGTGGCTTTAACCCAAGCTTTTGTATTGGCATTCCAATAAATAGAAAGATTTGTTTATTCCTTTTTACCTGGACGCTTTGCCACCTAAGCCTAATCACTCTTTAGTATTGAAAACCTGATCAGCAGCCAAATTCTGTAATTGTGAAGCGGTGAAGTGATAAGTTTTTGAATGAACAGAAACGATAGAATTTTTAAGGCTTCACTGCTTCAGTTACAGAATTTGGCTGCAGGACAGTAAGATGTACCGGAATTAATTTCAGTCAATTTTAGTGGGTACATACTGTTGTGCTGTGTCTAAATCAGTTTAATGCGCTTTTTAATTTTAAATATTTCGAACCAACCATGACTTACCATTATAAAACTTAAACGGCATTTTATTTGAGTAGATGGAGTAAATCTATTTAAGTAGATGGCAACTGTTTCACATTCCAAAAATTTTAAAGTCTTACTAGTTATGATATAGGTACCAATTGGAATACGTCTTTGATATTGGTCTTCAAGCCATATCATTAATTTATTTTCCATTGTTTTTTTTTTTTTAGGTAGATTTCATATAAAAATCTACCTATTGGTATGTGCTTCATCTCGGAATTTCGGAAAAATTTTGGTGCCAAACGACTATATATGATAAGCGGAGACGGAAAATCAAAATCAAAAAAAAAATTTATATATAAATATATATATATATATATATATATATATATATATATATATATATATATATATATATATATATATATATATATATATATATATATATATATATATATATATATATATATATATATATATATATATATATATATATATATATATATATATATATATATATATAATATATATATATATATATAAATATATATATATATATATATATATATATATATATATATATATATATATATATATATATATATATAACGATATGAGATATAACGGAATTTGGCGGCACTCTCACGGTCGCATTTTTCGACCTACACCAAAATAATTTTTTGTGTGTGTTTCGGCAAATAATGTCTTGGACAAGTTCGTGAACTGGCCATATCCGGGTACTAGTTAAGCGGCTAGAGCCTAAAATGTCGAATAATCTAGGGCGCTATAACTTCCGTTTGAATCATAATATTTTAATAAAATTTATAAATATTGAATATTTGAACATATTTCTATCATTTTTATCTAGATGACTACTTTGGCGTTTCAGGTTCCTCAAAAATCAGCTGTTTTAAAAATTTACTAAACTTTGCTGCCCTTGATCTAGCTGAAATGGCCAAGCTCATATTTGAAAACTTTTTTTCACGTATTTAAAATATAAATCTTTTCAAAATTTTCAAAAATAATAGTTTAAATTTAACGGTTGAGACCCTACGGCTGTTGAAATGAAAACAAACGCAAAAGGCAATGCTTTCATCATGTTTCAGTTTATGTTATTTAAATTCATCTTAGCTTTTAAACATACTTTTCAACTATAACCTCAAAAAATTTCAGCTTTCTAACCCAAAAGGTTCCATTTTTATAAGCATTATAATGCAACCCTTACAAGAAAAATATCAACCCATTTAATACCATAGAAAAATTATCAAAATCTCTTTTGTTTTTATTTTTTTTACTAAGTAACCGTTTGAAAAAAGATTAAATAAGAACAAAAAAACACAACAACAAAAGATGATCTTGAAATAAAATTGTTTGATAATGTTATAAATTATGTGTGATGGTATAATTGTAGTTGTGACGTAGTTCATTTGATCTTTGGTGGATTTAATATGTTATTAAAAGTAGTTTAAACCAACTTAAATAAAACTGTTCCGAAATTGTATTGATGGAGTTAGTTCGGATAATGTATTTAATTTGGTTCGATAATTTTTTTGAATTATTCTGTTTCTACTTAAATTTTTTATTTAAACTAATCTGACTTATATAATTTTATTTGGACACAAAACCGTCTGACCCCGAAATCTACCTATTTCTAGCGGATATACCTGCCGCTGGGATTTTTTTTAAATAAAATGTGTTGTGGAATTGTGGAATTGTTTTGGAATTACAATATGTATCAAAACAACAAATAAAAACTTTTAACATCACGGTCATCGCAACAACATGCGTTCAACAATGTTGATGGACGCTAATTTTTATTGTTTGTGTTCTTTAAATTTTTTTGAATTGATAACTAAACAATAAATCTAATTATTTAATCAAATATGACGGACCCCAATATTTCATTATAGGATAGAATAAGATCTCACTGCTATTGACAGTGTTGTATAATATCTCGCGTTAACTCGTATGTCAACAGATAGAATTATTTACTTCCAAATTAACTATGACCATTAACACGCCTACGTATTTTGTATCTAGCTAATAACGATATATTGCTTAAAATCAACTGATTTACATAGAGAATCTCTTACATCCCTTTGCTGATTTATATCAACATATATTTACAAAATTTTGCTTTGAACACTCAAAGGCGTTTTTTGTTACTAGTTTCTTGTTTTCTTGTTTTAATTACAACTTGTGTGTATATGAAGGTTTAATTAAAATAAAGTAGATATAAGTGCGTGTAATACCAAAATTTGTCTTTTTTTTTAACTTTTTTTTTTTGGAAATTTTGATTTCAAAAACCGTGTAAAGTCGAAAACGTGTTAAGTGAGTGCCGTGTAAAGCGGGGGATAGGTGTACTGCTAAGAATTTTTCGTCTATTTCGATATTTATAACGGTTTGGCCCTGGTCTATAGCCAGAATTGACGTTATCCAACAGAGTTTTGATCGAAATTTCTGACGATTTATTTAAATCTGCGACATAATTTTTCAAAGGTTTCGTTCACTTAAATTCTGTGATTAATTGTTTTTATTTATGTTATATTCATATAAAAATAATATTCTTGTTGCAATATGAGTGGCTTAACTTTTTATTTTCCAATCAAGCATGGTTTTGAATAAAAATTAATTCAATGTCGAAACATTTTATTAAATAACTATTTATTTGTTTCAGCATTTTCATATACTTTATATTACGATGGACAATTGGGCGAAATTATCAATGGACATGGGGCGAAATTAGATTTTGATTAGCACTTATTTTTCAAAAAAAACTTGGAGTTTGTATGTTTATCAACGGTAAATAAGAATTAAAGCTTACGAGTTAACTATATGTTTCTTTAATGTGGAGAGGCGAAACGGCGATGGGTTCGATAACTGCAAAGAACGTGTATCAAAAAATATTTAAGCGCGTCAAAACAAAGTGTTGCACAATGTGCTGCATAATCTATTGCATAATGTTTAGCTTAAAAATGTATATTTTGAGTGATAATAATTAGTTGCTTTGAATGTGATATCACTTTGATGGTTGACATCTGTAGGTGAAACAAGGAGTTTGATTATTAAATTATAAGTGTCTCAAAAAATATCTTCAAGTAAGTTAAGTGAATGATTTTCATATAGTCGTTGGGCCCACGCCGATTTTATTTTGATTACCACATATTTTATACTTCGTGAGTCCTTGTCGAGTCGGAAAACTTATGTTCTGCCATTTTCCTCGATTCAGCCGCTTTTTTGTCCGGAAAGCTCTGAAAAATGCCGATTGCCCTCAATCTTGTAAATTTTCTACTAAAATTTTTTTACTATGCGGGGAGGAAATTTGTTTTGGAACACGAAGGTATCCTTGTCCCACAAAAATGTGTTTGCTATTGTTGAGTCCGACAATTGACATTTTGACATGTTTGGGTTGTCGGATCCGACAATAGGAGACAAATTTTTGTCGGACAAGGTTACCCTTGTGTTTTAAAACCAATTTCCACTCCCCATATTTAAAAAAAAATGGTAGTAGCAAATTTGCAAGATCGAGGGCAATTGGCAATTTTCGGAGCTTGCCGAACGAAAAAGCGGCTGAATCGAAGAAAATAACAGAACACAATTTTTCAGACTCATCAAGGACTCGTGGTAATCATCAAATGAAATCGGCCTGGGCCTCAGGAACTAATACATTTGGCTACCCAGTTTTTAAAAAACATATTATGGGAAAAACTTTTGACTAGAAACAAAGAGCGAAGTCTAAAATTTGGATGTGCCCTCCCAGCGCCGGATCAAGCTATTTCAGCGCCGGCTGCAGATTAGGTAAATGGCGCCCACAAATTAAATTATATTGTAAGATAATATATTCAAAAATCAATGCAATACTTGTTTTAATACGAAGCGTTGTGTAATAGAAATTAGAATATGTTTCACTGTCACACCAGCACATAGAGAGCTTTTAAGATCTAGAACATGTGTTCAAGTATTAAACGCATTTTATGATTGGATCAACATTTTCTTTTATGGTTTTTCAAATGTCGGATATTTAGACCATAAATCTTATCATATAATAAAATATGATATATGCCAAAATTTCATGATCATACGTTGAAAATAGAAACAAAATAAATTTATTTTTTTTAAAATTTGAAAAACATATTTAAAACTAGGTTACTAATAATCTAGCTGAGGGAAGACTCCTTCTTCATGTGACGTACTCCCATGGTCAATGCTTAAAGTTCACAAATAGAGTTAGGTATATATATATATATATATATATATATATATATATATATATATATATATATATATATATATATATATATATATATATATATATATATATATATACATATATATATATATAGAGGCCTGTCTTCGAGCAAGCAATTGCACAGTAAATACAAATTTATTTAAATAAATAAAAAATGTTATACAAATTTATTTCAAATATTGTAACGATTATGGAGTGCGATGTAAAAAAATCTATTGATAGTTTTCTTACTAGACAATGGTTCTGCTAAAGCAATACAAATTGAAAAACACCTAAGTAAGTTTCTGAAGATAAAGAATTAGCAGAATTAAATAATTTTATCTAATACGAAAATAAAATTAAAACTACGCAGTCTATGATAGGGTAGGTAAATAAACAAATTAAAAATTGTAGATTTCACACCTAGGTGCGATGTTTCGAATATTGTGTTATGTTTTTTGCTGTTTAATTTTTAACTCGCATAAAAAAGGTTGCGTTGGCGATAGATTAGTTCAAAATAAACGATACAGTTAGTTGAACATTAACGGTGACAGAAGTTATTGATAATATAGCAGTGATACGGTATAATTATATGAGATAGTCATAAATAATTTACACATTGTGAAAAAAATAATAGTAAGCTGATTAAGAAAGAGGAATAAGATAAATGGACGAATAATATTTATAACGTAATGAAAATCTATTGTTTAAGTTTATCTAGAAGTCGAACCGAATATAAGCAATGGCCGAGTTGCTCTACCCCATACAAGGTCCATTACTGGCAGCCAGTAATGCAGCAATGGGCGAGTACTGGCAACCACGACTGGGCCATTAACATAATTTTACTGGATGATAACTTCGGAAAATAAATGGTTGCCATTCTTGGGCCAAATACTGGCATCCATGACTGGGCCGTTAAAAAAATAGACATTATTATCATATGTAAATTTAAATAAATTAAATACAAACAATTTAAAATAAAATAAAAATGACGGAAAAAATTCAAAACTGCCCATACAACTGGTTCAGTTGCAAGAATGGCTGAGTAATGGCAAACACCGCCCTGACTCCGCCATTAAAAAAAATATAAAATAATATTTTTTATACATAAATTTAAATAAATTATTTGCAAAATAATTAAAATAAAATAGAAATGAAAATAAATTAAAACATATACCAACCTTTTCTATATTACCATAGTCTTTCAACCGACAAGGCGATAACTAAGCTATATGTGAAATTTTTCAAACTATGTATTTCTAAAAGGGATAATACTCTAGTGAAATTTAAAAAAAATGACATAGATCGGCAAACTCATGGCTACAGTACTGGCCCAATAACAATAGCCAAGTAATATTTACCATTCATGGGCCAGTGCTTGGCCATTCAAAGGTAACAATATACTGGCTATTTTCTGTAAACCATAGATCGGCCGATGATTGGTTCTAGTATTGGCCCAGCAACAATAGCCAAGTACTGTTGACTATTAATGGACCAGTGCTAGGCCGCATGTCAATGTCTGTCAAAACCTACTTGGGACGTTACAATATAATAAAGATTATTAAAAAAAATTATGAATAAATGTGAAAATAAAAATAACATTAATTTGTAAGAAAGAATAATTATAATATGAAAATCAAAATCACTATAACTTTCATATATACAAATAAAATTTTATTAAATAAAGAATCACATATATGTTCACTTTTATGGCTTTATTTTCAGAAAACTCTTTTATTGCCGGTTTGAACTTTCATAAATAAGAAATTTCAGATTCAATTGAATATAAGAGAAAAGGCAACCAACTTCTCCCGGCACATGCTCCATCACCTGGTGTAATTTAGAAAAGCTCCTTGCAGCGGGAGCTACTGTTAATGACAGTATCTTGGCTTTAAATAAATTGGGAAAATATCTTGCATGTTTTGCAAATATAGAAGGTGTAAAATTTTCTATTGAAGTTTCAAATATTTCAAAATCTAATTCCTATCTTAGTTTTTGAATTAAAATATGTTATATAAAAAGTTATATCTATCATTGTGCACTTGTCATCCGCAAGAATAAATCGTTCTAATGAATTAATAGCAATATCAATAGAAGGTATTACTTTGAGATCAGAAACCTTCTTGAGGGTCTTGATATAATAGGTTGTATCCGTTCTAATATGATTGCTTGGTTTGGGCAGGTTCTACGAGCCGATTCACAGTCTGGAATGATTAGAAAAATGTACGTTAGTACCCCAGGGAGTGGGCAACCCCGAGGTAGACCACGACTACAATGGGAGACTGACGTAATAAACGACCTTAAAAAAATCGGCTGCCATGGTAATTATGTCGGTATAAAAAAAAAAAAAATTAAATACATTCAATTACATTCAAGTTCAGACTTTGTATCATTTTAGAAACAACATTAATTTTGGAGAGAAGATCGTTTCACAAAATTAAACTGCAAAGGTATTTAAAGCAGCATTATCTTCGCTAAACATTTTGCTCCAAATTGTGTTATATAGTTTTGCGTGTCTGGTCTAAAGGAATTTCAATTAGTGTTTTTTTTTAAATTTTACGGTTTAACATCTAAGAGGTCTTACAGCTGATTTTCAGTTTTCCCAACAAGTTTCATTACTGGCCTTAAACTAAGCTTTTCATTTGCTGCCTAAAAAGATCAAAACGAAACGACAAACGAATTTCGAAAAAATATGCGTATATGTAGTTGAAAAAAATTAAATAAAGTTGAAAAAAATCAAGAGTTTCTCCAGAAGATGACGTCGCATAATTTATAACAGTAATTTATAGAAAAAGAAAAACTGCAGAAAAAGATAAAATTGAGAGTACTGTTGGATGAATAGATTTCATTCGACAGCTCGCGTATGATATCACCTTGGCTGGTAATATATCACTGCTATTGCCAGTGGTGTACTTGTATACTGTACTGTACACTGCTGTTGCCCGTTTGTCAATAGCAGCGACAAGAGTACACGGGGCGGTCACGCCCGTAGATCAAAAATTTAAACAAATATACCAAAATAAATTTTGTTTTTTATATAGAAAAATAAATTTTAATTTGCCTTAAAATTTATTAAAAACCAATATGAAAAACTAATCGAATTTAAAACAAAACTCAATTTTGGCGCCTTTTGTGTTAGCGCCGGGTGCGGTCGCTCCCTTGCACCCATGATCCGGCCCAGTAGCCCTCCTATCACTGTAAGGTATTTGAAGAGCATGTTTCTGAGTGAATTCAGATTCAGTTAGTTCCAAATAATAGAAACAGTTTGAAAATATCAGGTTATAACATGTTAGATATCGCTAATTATAGAAGTATTATGCATCAATAGGAATATTTGGGTTGAAAAATATTAGGTTGTTTCAGTTGTAGTTATTAAAAGAAATCGTTTAGCTAAATGAAAAGGGTTTCTGAGTAATTTTCTCGAATAATAAGAACAGTTGAAAAATACTAGGTATTAGAAGATCAAATTTCATTTTTCGAATTTAACAGTCGAAATGAAATGAAATATAGAAATTTGTGATTACCAACAATTTAGAAATATTTTGGTAAACATCTTCCTACAATTTAAACAAAGATTTGTAGACTTTGAAGTACTTTGTCCAATTACTTCATTTTTAACTTCACCATTTTAAAAAATAAATATAGAAAATATGGCTGTATTAATCAGAATACATTTAGTATGCATGTAAGGAGCTTAGAAATGCAATTAATTGAATTACAAAGCGACATTGGCTTGAAATATCGTGATCAGTTTGATATATGGAACTTTATTTCCATTGAAAAATATCCACTTTTAAGAGATGTTTATCTTAGAATGCGTTCATGTTTTGGGTTCACATATTTATGTGAATCGTCATTTTCTCATATGAATTATGTAAAATCTAAATACCGTACACGTATGACTGAAAATCATCTCGATGATTGCTTACGTTTAGCTGAAAGTATTATGCACCCGAATACTCAAAAATAGCTGATATTCAATGTCAATCATCTCATTAAATAAAGAAAATTTTTTTCTATGAAAACCATTTTTTAAATTACTATATTTTACTAACACGCCAATAATTCTCATTTGGTCATACAATGTCAATCATCTCATTAAATAAAAAAAAATTTTTTTCTATGAAAACCATTTTTTAAATTACTATATTTTACTAACACGCCAATTATTCTCATTTGGTCGATCACCATTCGAGTGGGGAAAAGAAGTAGCTCTTTGGGTCGAAAAGGTTGAGCACCCCTGAATTATAGGATGACATATAAAATATGACAAAGTTCAAAATTTCATGACAGGATAGAGAAAATAAAAATAAAATAAAAGATAAACGGCAAAGTTTTTTAAAAAATTTGTACGAACAAAACTAAAATTGGGTTGCTAATAAGCCAGTTAGTGCAATATTCCTTGACCATATTCCTTAATTATTATAGCCCAGTTATTTAAAGCTCATTTCTTCGAGCAAGTAATAGCGTGCCATCATCAAAGCATATTCCACAGCTTGGGTTCAGGTTGCTATAGCGTTGACAAGAAAGAGTTCATCCGCTAGCACCCCTAATAAGAGAATACATAATTCATATGAGAATATACGTGGCTAGCATTTCCTCACTGCCACCGCTTGATATATTTTAAAGAGAGAAAGTTTGCTTAAAATACTGTTAGGTACAACTCTGATTTTGGAAGTGGCTTAAATTAGTTAAATTATTCTTAAAAATTGTATCCATAAACACAATATATAGTATTGAAAACGTTAGATATATAATATTGAAAGCGTTATTCGTTAGATTGTAATAAAATAGTAAATTATCAATCAGAGCATGCCAAAAATCTTTTTAAGATTGAGGACAGTGTAAAAATAGAAGTGTGCTTTAAAGTGTAATTCTGGTTCATAAAATGCTCACATTCCAAAACCATTGCGTGGATTATCCAGCACAAAGAAAAACATTTAATTCCACAAACGGTAATTAAGAATTCTTTAAATTTATTATTTTCTATTAGGTCAGCTGGAGAAAGCAAACAGGAAATCTTAATTTCTTTTATAAGTAATAGATTTAACAACTTGACAAATTGTCATTGTCAATTGTCGGCAAGAATATAAACATCAGTGAACTCCATTTAAGCTGTTTGTCAAACTTTGGCCTTAAATCAATTACTAATTATAGCTTAACATTTTATCCGGCTTAGCTGTCTTTATCCTTTAAACTTTATTATGGGTCTTTTATTGTGCTAACTGTCGTATCATTCTACTTCCTTGAATGTAAAACATTAAATTGTAATCCTGTAGTCCGTTGGATGTTTTTAATGGATAGTTTAGAGCTAGCTTTCTAAATTTTAATGACATTTTTGGGGTATGCAATCAAAAGATAGAAAAACAGTTTTTGCTGTTTTTCCAACAGTTAATTTGGAATCTTATCCATGCATTAATAAATCAGCTTGAAAGCCTTCAAGTTGAGAAACTTTTTATCAACTTATCTCTGGAACACACGATTCAAATTAAACCATGTTTTTATAATGCAATTATAAAATTATGCAATTCCAGCCAAAGGACCAAATTATTACTTTCCTGTTTGCTAGAATATCACATTTAATTGATCCGGAGAATAGGAATTGAGTAAAACGAGCAAGAACTAAAAAAAATTAGTTTTGAAAAATTTTGTGTTATAATTCAACTTGAAACAAACCTTTATGTGGCATATCATCCAGTGATACACGATCCATCATTGTGCCGGGCCATGGTGTTACAGCCGCGCCCATATTGGGCGCGTTTGTTTGATGAAAAGCAAAAATTTTTGAAAAATTTAAACACTTTTCACCAATTAATTGTTAAACTTAAGTTACACTATCGACAACTACACCCAGTTTGAAAAATACTTCAAAAATCTAAATATATAATAAAAAATTAACACTAAAACAAATCTAGCAATTAACTCACAAACAAACAATTATTTTCACTTTTTTATTGATCAAATTTACGATCAATAATTATAATTTTTTATTCTCATAAATTTTTATTTTTTATTTCTATTATTATCATCATTTTTCCTAATTATTTTTTCTCTGTAACTTTTGATAGATAACCACAATCAATCACAATACACTTTTCCGAACAAAAATAAACAACAACAAAGGCACAAAATTGATCAATCTCGATCGGTATTGATCAAACTATCGAGGAATAAATTTCCAAAACTTTTTTATTTTATTCGTTTTTTTATAGATCAAATTAGAACAAAAAATAATTTTTTTAGGATAATATGGGAAAAAGATTCATACACTTAGCGATCGTTAAGCAAACTGAAGTTAAACAACAAAAAAAAACAACAACAAAATACAACAGTTACCTGAATACTAAATGTTTTTTACCCTTACTTCCAAAGCACCCTATAATGTATACTATTGTTCCATTATTAAATCTATAGATTTTTTGTTTCCTTCTCCCTCCCTCTGGAATACCAAAATACGATTGGATGATTTTTTTAGGTATATATTATCTTAAGGCGGTAACAGAGGATAACATTTATTGGTTTCTTGTTAAATATTTTTTGTTATTCAATATGATTCTGCTCAGTTTGCATAGTTGTAAAACAAACAAAATGAATACAACAAATACAACAAACAAATAAATACAAATGGGAGTTTCTCAATTTATCCAATGGGAAGCTCTAATATTTCATGGTTGATTTAATTAAATTAGATTAAATAATAATTTTCCTATAAATTAATAAACTTTATATATAGGCTCCACCCGTATATATATTTTTATAAATAAAAATAAAACTATCCGTTTGATAGTTTTGTTTTGATATTAATAAAGTTAATAAACGTATAAATAGTTTTATAGAAATTATAATAATGTGACGATATTAATATATCTATTTTAACACTTGTCAGATTAATGTCGTTTAAACATTTTAAATGATTTCGTGTAACGAAGATAAGCAGAAGAAAAAACGAAATTGAAAGTAAACATTTTCTCGAACAAAAAAAAATAAGCTTTAAAGGAATTGAGAGGAAAGAAATTTATTATGAATTGAGGAAAGGATTAATATGAACTTGAAAATAGATAGTTTCAGTGTCGGTATAAACAACGTAGCACATACAACGACCTTTCTAATATGAATTATGCTTCGGCCACTCTTTATCGATTGTTAAAGTAGTTAATCAAATTTCGAAAACATAAGACGTAAAAGAGAATACTACTGGGCTGGGGTTTCCTAAATTTGTTTTTTTCCAAATTTCAAATCTAATGTATAAGTACCCAAGTAGGTTTTGCCAGACATTGACATACGGCCAAGAACTGGTCCTTTAATGGTTAACAGTACTTGGCTATTGTTACTGGGCCAAAACTAGAACCAATCATCGGCCGATCCAAATATCCAGTATATTGTTACCTTTGAATGGCCCATGAATGGTAAATATTACTTGGCTATTGTTATTGGGCCAGTATTGTAGCCATGAATTTGCCGATCTATGTCATTTTTTTGAAATTTCACTAGAGTATTATCCCTTTTAGAAATACATAGTTTGAAAAATTTCACATATAGTTTAGTTATCGCCTTGTCCGTTGAAAGACTATGGTAATATAGAAAAGGTTGGTATATGTTTTAATTTATTTTCATTTCTATTTTATTTTAATTATTTTGTAAATAAATCATTTAAATTTATGTATAAAAAATATTATTTTATATTTTTTTTAATGGCGGAGTCAGGGCGGTGTGTGCCATTACTCAGCCAACTGAGTAATGACTTTCTTGCAACTGAAACAGTTGTATGGGAAGTTTTGAATTTTTTCCGTCATTTTTATTTTATTTTAAATTAGTATTTAATTTATTTAAATTTACATATGATAATAATGTATATTTTTTTTAACGGCCCAGTCATGGTTGCCAGTATTTGGCACAAGAATGACAACCATTTATTGTCTGAAGTTATCATCCAGTAAAATTATGTTAATGGCCCAGTCGTGACCTTGTATGGGTAATATGGCTGGGAAATATAATGGTTTACAAGCCAGAATTAAAACTCTAAATGAGACCGCCATTTTTATTCCTTGTACAAGTCATACGCTTAATTAAATTGGAAATTATGCTGCAGATGCTTATTCTACTGCGGTGTATTATTTTAACTTTATCCAAAATATATATGTATTCTTTTCTTCATCTACTCACAGATGGAAGTTGCTTATTGATAATTTTTCCGATCCTAATTCCAAACAAATTAAAAAATTAAGTGACACAAGATGGTCTGCAAGAGCTGATGCAGTATCCGCCTTGCGGTTTAATTACAAAAATATTAAAACCGTTCCTATCCAAATAAGCGAAAATGAAAACGAAAAACCGATTACTAAAGTTGAGACTAAAACATTAGCGAGCCTTTCGATGAATATGAAATTGCCTTATTAACCGTTCTATGAAATATATTATTGCCAAGAATCAATAGTACTAGCAAATCATTTCAAAATATTCAAACGAACTTATTACAAGGAGCAAAACTGTTTAATTCTTTGTTACAATTTATAAGGGATGTTCGGAATGGTTTTTAGCGCATAGAAAAGCAAGCAAACTTATTAACAGACAATATAAGCTACAAAAAAGGACGAACAAGAAAACGCAAAACTATGTATGATGATCTGCAAATGATACACAGCTAGTAGGACGAGAATTGTTTATTATAAGTACTCACAATATTTATAATATGATCTGTGATAGCCTTGCCACTGAAATGTCTACCAGAACGTCCATATATGAAACTATTATAAATAATTTTAAATTAATTTTTGATCAAAATGTATCCAGTGATAAAGTTGACAAGGGTAGTTTAGAATTATCAAATACATATGCGAGGGATATAGAAGTACAGTATTTTAAAGACGAAGTACATCATTTTTTTAAATATATAAAAGAAGAGAACACTTGTCCATTTAAGATGTGCAAGGTAATCATTGATGGTCTGCAATCTACATTTCCCAATGTGGAAACCATTTTAAAAATATTTCTTACATTGCCAATATGCAACGCAAGTAGGGAACGATCTTTCTCCGTTCTGAAACGGATAAATAGTTATTTAAGAAATGGTCTTAATCAAACTCATTTGCAAAATTTATCAATAATGTTTATTGAAAATGATATCACAGAAATATTAAATTATAAGGATAAATTTTCTGCTTCGAAGAGCAGAAAAAAAATTAATGTAATACTAATAAATAATAAAATTATTACTCATGTTGTATTTTATACTTTTAATTTCTTTTTTCATGATAAATAACTTTTTTGTTTTTCCTGATTTACAAAATATGATAGTATAACGTTTTTCTAAACTTCCTTTGAGTTGGCCTAACTTACAATTCGATAAACGCAATTCCCAAATCTCTTCAGAGTTCGATCACTGATTAGTAAGCACAAACACGAGGTTTTATTAAGTATTCAACACCTTAATTATTCCACAACAACAGGAAAACAATACATTAAACAATATTCCTAACTAGAATATTCTTTCAATAGCATTAGAAACTCCAACGGTTGATTGCAGAAATTTTCAGTAATACAACGTTTAAAATAATACACAAATTATTTCTACTTAATAACACTGTAAACTTTATTAACAAAAACTAATTTAAAAATCACTTTTAGAATTATAATTTCAGTCTTCACTGTCGCAGGTTTAAAATAAAACTAATTCCTAATCTACAAGAGGCAATCGCTTATATACCATTCTGCTTAGCTTCCAGAAAATTCGAGGTCACTTCTTAGAAACCTTGAGAAAATATTAGAATATTCGATTATTTTAAGTTACGTTGACTTGATTCTTAAAATCATTCATTTTATGTTGTCCCAAGTTCTAAGAAACACAACAACAACACTATTCATATTATTCATTTGTTGTTGCGTTTTGTTGTGATTTGATTTTATTGGAAGAAACTGTAATAGTCTAGATTTTTCTGTAATCGTAACAATATAAATATTATATTTTTTATGTTTTTATATTACAGTTTTTTTTGTTTATTATATGTTGCATATTTATTAAATCTGATAATTTTTTGTACAAAATGACAGACAATTAAATAAATATAGGTATATATATACTTTTATAAAATTTACATATAAAATTTTTGGTAAAATCTTAAATTTGGTCCAAAAATTTTGTTCCGCCTCAGGCCCCTTCAAGACATAGTCCGCCACTGGCAGCCAGTAATGCAGCAATGGGCGAGTACTGGCAACCAAGACTGGGCCATCAACATAATTTTACTGGATGAAAACTTTGAACAGTAAATAGTTGCCATTCATGGGCCAGAGAAAAAACAACAGTAATGGCCCATACAAGGTTGTACGGTTGGCCTAGTAAAGGGCCAACAATGATGACCAGCATTGTAGTAATGACCAAATACTGGCAACCATGACTGCGGGCCGTTAAAAAAATATACATTATTATCATATGTAAATTTAAATAAATTAAATACAAACTAATTTAAAATAAAATAAAAATGACGGAAAAATTCAAAACTCCCCATACAACTGGTTCAGTTGCAAGAATGGCTGAGTAATGGCAAACATGACTGCCAGTACTCCGCCATTAAAAAAATAAAAAATAATATTTTTTATACATTAATTTAAATAAATTATTTACAAAATAATTAAAATAAAATAGAAATGAAAATAAATTTAAACATATACCAACCTTTTCTATATTATCATAGTCTTTCAACCGACAAGGCGATAACTAAACTATATGTGAAATTTTTCAAACTATGTATTTCAAAAAAGTATAATACTCTAGTGAAATTTAAAAAAAATGACATAGATCGGCAAATTCATGGCTACAGTACTGGACCCAATAACAATAGCCAAGTAATATTTACCATTCATGGGCCAGTGCTTGGCTATTCAAAGGTAACAATATACTGGCTATTTTTTGTAAACCATAGATAAATGGTTCTAGTATTGGCCCAATAGATAAATGGTTCTAGTATTGGCCCAATAACAATTGCCAAGTACTGTTAACCATTAATGGACCAGTGCTTGGCCGTATGTCAATGTCTGGCAAAACCTAATTGGGTTGCGGATACACTATACACTTTTCAATAAAGTATTCGAACATAACATTTTTATCAACGATCTGAACTTTTCTCCGCAGTCTTTTATCAGAAGAAATTTTCAAAACATTTCACAATTTATGATTTGATTTTTAGGGTAGTAGATTTTTTTTAATTTCCATTTCTGTTTTTATTATACTTAAAATACTATTTCGTTTTCCATGACTTAATTAACTTATTTCGATAGAACGTTAGGCTGATTTAAGCGTTTGTTTTTTTCAATGAAGGAATAAATAATTGATTTTAAACTTTTAGTTACATTCAAGGTTAATCAAATTTCACTTTAAGAAACTATTTTAATTAAGTCCAATAAAGTATGCAAACAAATATTGTGTGCAACTCGTTAGAAAACAGATATTTCCGTACTCGGAACAGATATTTCCGTACTCCGTACTCCGTACTCAGAACGTAGCATATCAAATCATCACACCTCATCCGGCAAAATCTTTCTTTTCTAAATGCAATAATAATTTTCTACTGCCCAAGTAGGTTTTGCCAGGCATTGAAATATGGCCAAGCACTGGTCCATTAATGGTTAACAGTACTTGGCTATTGTTACTGGGACAATACTAGAACCAATCATCGGCCGATCTATGGTTTACAGAAAATAGGCAGTATATTGTTACCTTTTAATGGCCAAGCACTGGCCCATGAATGGTAAATATTACTTGGCTTTTGTTATAGGGCAAGTACTGTAGCCATGAATTTGCCGATATATGTCATTTTTTTTAAATTTCACTAGAGTATTATACCTTTTAGTAAAAATAGTTTGAAAAATTTCACATATAGTTTAGTTATTGACTTGTCGGTTGAAAGACTATGGTAATATAGAAAAGGTTGGTATATGTTTTAATTTATTTTTATTTCTATTTTATTTTAACTATTTTGTAAATAATTTATTTACATTTATGTATAAAAGATATTATTTTATATTTTTTTCAATGGCAAAGTACTGGCGGAGTCAGGGCGGAGTTTGCCATTACTCAGCCATTCTTGCAACTGAACCAGTTGTATGGGGAGTTTTGAATTTTTTCCGTCATTTTTATTTTATTTAAATTAGTTTGAATTTAATTTATTTAAAGTTACATATGATAATAATGATAAAACAATAATAATGTATATTTTTTTTAACGGCCCAGTCATGGTTGCCAGTATTTGGTCATAACTACAATGCTGGTCATTATTATTGGCTCATGACTAGGCCAACTGTACAACCTTGTATGGGCCATTGCTGTTGTTTTTTCTCTGGCCCAAGAATAGCAACCATTTATTTTCCGAAGTTATCATCCAGCAAAATTATGCTAATGGCCCAGTCGTGGTTGCCAGTACTCGCCCATTGCTGCAATACTGGCTGCCTGTAATGGATTATTACTGGACCAGTTGTACAACCTTGTATGGGTGTTTTTCATGCAGAATTAAATATTATCAATATTGTCTTATGATAATTTATTGTATTGTTTATCGATAACAATTTTTAAAAGTTATTAATTTTTTTTAGAAAAATAGTTCTTACTCCTAAATCGAAATAATTATTTTAGAGAGTATTGACGAAGGTGAAGTCGAACCAATGACACGTGCCTCATGGTTCTTAATTACAAAAACATTGAAGTTCTGCTGTATTGCATGGTTCTAACGAATGTGTAAACCATAGCAATTTTAGCAGTCCTTCCAAAAATAAATGAAAATGTTTTGTGTTACTAAGGAAAAATCGATAAAAATGCTCTGGCATCAATTCAAGCCACTTCAACAGACAGTGAGAGCCTTTCCGATCGCAGGTAATTTTTGTACTAGATTAGGTTCATCTGTGAAATTTGACCTATTGGAATAATTATTTTGTCTTAAATATTATTTTATTAAAAAAAAAAATAAATTATAAGTTAAGTTTCGTTTCTATTTTTGGTTTACATACTGTATAATGAATTTTAAAACGTTATTTTCAATTTTTGTTATAATACATTTCAATTTTTACTGAAGATAGCCTTTTAAAAAACAAAAACCCGGTTACCCGATTTTTTATGTTATTAAAGGCCGAAACCCGGTTTTTAAAATTAACCGGGTTTTTACATGCCCTAGTTGAAACCTAGTCTCGAAAAAACAAATTTTACCTCACCCAATACGCATGGGCGGATGGATCAGAATTTATAGATTTGGTAATTTTTAAAATTTTTGATCCACTGGTGTGACAATTCCGCGTACTCCAGTCCCTGCTATTGGCATATGAGTTAACGTAAGATATCACATACTAGTGGCAATAGTAGTGAGATAACACTAGCCAATCTTAGGGGTGCTAGCGGATCTCTTAACTGTAGTGATAATCGCTTCCCAAGATTTGGTACTGGTTTCCCTGTGGGTGCACGCATTAAAAAGCCGCGATGAAATTCATCCCGGTCAACGGGATGGAACTGCTATACGGTATCCCTACGGCAACGCGAAAAGCACCCGTTTCACCTAAAACCGTCAATGAGAAGGACATTTTTTGATATTTATGCAAGAGGTTATGAAAGCAACACCAACCCGCAATTTCATTGTGCTTCTTTATGACTTTAAAGGGAAAAATATAAAGGGGCTGAAATTTTAAAGCTCTAAGATATCAAGACTGGGGTTTGGGTTAAGGATTTTTATATAGTTTTCTTCAAAAGACTTTTATGAGGACATTGTTTTTAGTTTTGGGCAGCGATGTTTATTAAACAAAAATTCGTTGTAAAAGTACAGGTATTTTATCTCTGTTTAGAGGTTTATTACAAAACTAACCCGAAATTCAATACGTTACGGTTGCCGAAAAACTACAACAGATCATAAATGAACATAGTTTAGCGAAAAGATGATACACTCAGCAAACTATTCAAAAACCTCTCCATTTCAGAAATTTCAAATTTTGGAAAACAAACAATCAATTATCTATACCAATTTCATGTTCAATTACATTTCATGACAAATAATTAACTTTCCGATATCGAAAGTTATTGTTTTTGGTTCGATTTTTGAAATCAGAATTTTTGTGATATCTTTATGTCATGACCTCCTGAAACTGTTTAGACTGTTTTTAGCTGGCAGTCTGGTTATGTGTGTATGTGTGCGTGTTTGTATATATGTGTGGTGTATTGCTTAGAGCCCAGTCCTTTTCTACCGAAATTAAATCATTTGTTTTTTAGTGGTTGCCAAGAAACTGAAAATGATCTCTTGCAAATATCATGAGAATAAATAATGATATCAAGGTCATTGACCTACTATATTGTTTGTCAACATGTCAAACTTTTAGAATGGCATTGGTATAAACAATTGATATCTTAGTTTTTAACTTGTATAAAAAAATGTTTGATCTTTAGGATCTTTAGGAAACTTTTGTATAAAAATGATGCAAACGCATCCGGGTATACTTGAATATCGAAGATCCGAGTTATTTTCAAAATTTGACAATGGGGTCAGGGTGTATTGACCCGAGCAGAAATTTGTCAGGGCTCAAATAAGGTCCTGATCAGGTTGGCCTTAGTCCGGATCAGGCATTGGTAGGGCTTCCTGATTGGGCCCTGATCATTAGTGTAACGCTTTTGCCCTATCAGGTCCTGATTGGGATTACCGGATCAGACCCTGATTGGGATAATCGGATCAGGCCCTGATTGTGATATCCGGACCAGACCCTGATATATATTTATATATTATATGCATAAATTAATCAATCTAAAATAATAAAAATACAATGTATGTAAATTATAACATACATACCACCTTAATCACTATTGTTATAGTCTTTCAGCCGAGAAGCGATAACTAAAACATGAATGAAACGATTTTAACTATATATTTCTAAACTGGATAATACTCTAGTGAATTTTAACCAAATAAAATTTGAGCTAGGGGTCAAATACAAAAAGCCTGCTCAGGGCCGTATATATTCAAATAAGGTTAACCCTAAAAGGGTATTCTAAATCAGGCCCGGAACAGGTCCACATCTGATTGCCCTTACAGGGATTGCCCTTGTAGGACTGACCAGGCCCTGATCACACCCTGACTTTATTCAGGTTTTCCCTTTCTAATTTCTGCTCGGGGAGTGGATCGACTGAAAAACTCTTTATTTTAAACTTCTTAAACTTTGAATATTCAGGTTTAGTCATGAATACTCAATACTAATTGAATACTCAGTTCCGACATTCAATTTTATTGAAACTTAATGTATAAATTTTTTGTAATGTTTATAGTAATGTAGTAATTTTGCAACTTCTGGTTTGACAATTCCGGTTAAATAGATTTTTTTATTTTTTTAAAAATATCACAACATTATAGCATAAAGTTATAAAGCATTTTTGACGAATCTTTGATTAAACGTTTCAGTTAACATGAGAATGAACTAATTAGCTTTTGGGCTGTCTTGTATACAATGTGTTCAGTGTCTATTAAATAAATTGTGATTTTTAACTGACCTGATATTTTAGGATATTGTGTACTGTATGATTTTTGATATCGATATTTTAATGATATTTTCACATTTCAAAACCACTTGAAACTGTCTTGACAACATTCCAACTAGCAAACTATCTTCTCAATTTTGAGTTATATCTGTTTAAGCTTCAATAAAGCTTCTAAATGGAAGCTAGTTATATTTTACTTCTATAAAGTTCAGAAACAACTTCCACATAGAAGTTCTCCCCACCGCCGGAGTGAAAGCTTTTAAATTACTTTTATATATAATACTTTTATATTTAATATTAGCTATACCGAAACTAATCCACACAAAACTAAATAAAGCTTCCGAAAAAATGTTACAAAAGTTATAGCTGTCATTAGGAAAGAAGTTATTTCGGTTGTAACTGTTTAAAGATCTTATAGAAGCACAGCTGTCAAAGTGTAAAAATTTCTTCAATATCCAACCTTTAGAAGTTTTACCGAGACTGTTTTGCGGAAATGAAATATGTCAAACTGACAGCAGCTATTGCTTTTATTATTTCAACTAGAGAAGCTTATACGAAATTAAAATCGTTTCATTTTTGTCAGAAAACTATTGTGCATAAGGTGGTTTTTGTTTTTTAATGTATTATTTAGACATATTTTGCACAATATATAATACTCTTTTTTAGCTACTAACTTGAGAAATCATCATTATTTACTAGAATGCCCCAATGAGAAGTAATTTTTCTCAACCTGAGTCAATAATAATAACAAACAATTTCCTAGGTTAATAATGATAAATTTTCTTTTAGTTTTAACTGAAATTAGCAAAAAACACAAACAAAAAATAATTTCATTCCTTTGTTTTGTCTTATTTGTATGAAACTAAACTTCCAGGCTACTTGATATTTTAAGATATTTTAAAAATGAAATGGAAAATGAGTAATATCAAAATCTAATCAAAGCAAATATGACAATTAGTGTTAGTAGTTAAAAAAATTCTATATATACCTCGGTTGAGAAAACTAATATAAACCTCGAATATTATATCACTCGGTGCTGCGCGCCTCAGGATCTAAAAATTCTCGGTCAATAATAGCTTTACTCTCAACCTTGTTATATAATGTACTATTATTTAGTGTTTTTACATAGTCAAAAGAAATCAATCAAAATCATAATCACTAGAGACTCAGAATTAAAAATCAATTAGAGGAAATAGAGAAAATTTAAAGATTATTTGTCTAAGTTTTATAAATAATAGTATATAAATTTTCTTTACATTTCTGAGAGCCAAACTCGTCAGGAAAAACTGAGGAGATACGGCGTTTCATAATGTAGTCACTCTGTTAAAATAATTTACAGCAAATGGATGGTGTGATATATCATTGCTTGTATAGTTATTGTTTTTTATTTATATCACATTTTTAAGATTAACTGCGTTCATGAGCACCTTAGTACGCATGTTGTTGTGACGCCTATTAAAAATCCAATAACAAAACTTTTTATTTTAAAAAAAAATTGTTCAAATAAAAGTGTGAGCACGCTAAAAAAATATAACTCCATAATGTTGCTATGCCTTAAACCTTTGAATTAATAAAACAAATAGAAAAAAGGTTTGTCAATATTCTTTTACGTCTATTAAAAAGAAACAAAATCTTTTAAGAACGTAAATCGCAGACTATGATTTCATCGTTAAAAAACCCATTGAAGTTACATGCCACATACCTTTTTCCATAAAAAGTAAGCCCCTGAATTATACTATATTTTGTACATCTAAATTAAACTGGCCAGACGTCCCACGTTGCGTGGAAATATTCCACATTTCATTGCGTTGTTCCACGGAGAAATCTGTCTTACGAAGCGTCCCACGAAACAAATATTTCCAGCACAGTTGCCCGTATTATTGAAATAATCAAAAAAACCTTATATCTACGTACAGTTTAAACAATATCTTAGTCAAAGCAATGATTTCACAGTTTTTCTTGCAGTTTGTATAATGTCATGTATATTTTGATTTAACTATACTGAGAGAACCAGTGCAATATTTTCTTTTACTTAAATAATGTTTTAACTATAATTTTCTTCGAAATACTAAACTCAGTCTTTTTCACTTTAATAATTTGCATTTTATTTGCAAATATCTTTTGATGTCTAACAGATCTACCTCAGCGAAAAGGTTTCTTTGTTTATAGAAACATCTTCCCGGTGTATATACGAGAGATCGAAAGTATATTGAGCAATTTCACGAAGATTCAACAACGTTTTGACTTGACCCCTTTTAATTTTGATTATTTTTTGTTTATAGATAGTCTTTGATAAATAAAAAATACAAGTTCTCTTAGAATTTTTTTTTTCGACCAGGGGTCTTCACAGGGTGCCCCTCAATTTTTGTTATTTTGTGATGTGAGTGCATTTTGACGAGCGATTGTAGAAAAACTACTCAATCGATTTTCATAAATGATATGTCGTTGAATAGGTATTAGAACAAAGTTTTTAAAAATGTACACTGTTAATTTTTTGAAATAATTTTTAACGGTGTAACATAAGCAAAAAATGGTGTAATTGAAAAAAAGATGGCATAGCCTTTTTTTTTTTTAACTAAATTGAAGCTTATTTTATATCTAACAACTTGTGAAAGTTTAGGACTAGCATCATTTTTTGTTTTAGAGATAAAATTCGTTGTGCATATGACTGTCGGGAATCAGTTTATTTTTTTCTGAAGGAAAATTATAAAAATGGCGATATTTAGATTCAGATTTTTTTTTATGTTAAATATCAAATATTTTATTGTTAAATGAACTTTTTAAAAAGCAATTTCAGTCAAGTTCAGCAAAATTTTGCGACATTTTGACTCGACCCTTTTTAATTTGGTTTATTTTAGTTTATAGATAGCCTTTGATAAATGAAAAATACGGCTTCAAGTAGAATTTTTTTAAATATAGACCAAAATAAACCAAATTAAAAAGGGTCGAGTCAAAATGTCGCAAAATTTTGCTGAACTTGACTGAAATTGCTTTTTAAAAAGTTCATTTAATAATAAAATATTTGATATTTAACATAAAAAAAAAATCTGAATCTAAAAATCGCCATTTTTATAATTTTCCTTTAGAACAAAAAAAACTGATCAGTAGTTTTTCTACAATCGCTCGTCAAAATGCACTCACATCACAAAATAACAAAAATTGAGGGGCACCCTGTGAAGACCCCTGGTCGAAAAAGAAATTCTAAGAGAACTTGTATTTTTTATTTATCAAAGACTATCTATAAACAAAAAATAATCAAAATTAAAAGGGGTCAAGTCAAAACGATGTTGAATCTTCGTGAAATTGCTCATATATATGGCTCGACAACTCATAAAAACCTTTTAGGGACTAGAAGTCCCACAGCAACATGCGTTCTGAGGTCTATCATGTATGCATTCTGAGGTTATAGGATAGAAGAAATAAAAATAAAGTAAAAGATAAAACGATTTAATACTTCGGTAAAACCACTTAGCCTCGGTATTACAATCGCGAGCCAAAAGGAAAAATCTTACCCCAACTGTTTTGGCATTTCTCGACGTTTAAGATCGTAACGGTTTTAAAAAAGCAAAAAAAAATGTCCGTCTGTCAGTCGGTTGGCCGGCCGACCGTATGAATGTCACGACCTACAAAAACAAGAAAACTGCTGAAGCGATTTCAAAAAATTTTTTTTCTAAAAATAGGTTATGTTAATGGCAAGAGCCAAATGGACGATGGGTTCGATAACTGTACAGGAAGTGTGTCAAACAAATTTCATATTTTTCGCTTAAAAAACGTTTATTTCCAGTGATAATGAGTATGTAGTAACTTTGAATCTGGCGACCGGCATCTGTATGTGGACCAGGACCTTGATTAATGAATGTGTTCTAAGTATGTCCAAAAAAATCGATAAGTGGGTCTAAATCAGGGGTGGGGAGCTTGCGGCCTTTTGAGATTTTCTTTGCGGCCTTATCACATATTTTGAATTTTATACAAAATTCAAACCAATTTTAGGTAGATTTCATATAAATATCTACTTATTGTAATGTGCCTCATCTCGGTATTTCGGGAACATTTGGGTGCCAAACGAATATATATGATAAGCCTAGACGAAAAAACAAAAAAGAAATTTATATATACATATATGATATATATATATATATATATATATATATATATATATATATATATATATATATATATATATATATATATATATATATATATATATATATATATATATATATATATATATATATATATATATATATATATATATATATATATATATATATATATATATATATATATATATATATATATATATATATATATATATATATATATATATATAGAACAGATCCACGCGAAAGCGATCACTATTTGCGTTTTTTTGGATTCATAATTTTTTATTTAAATCTCACCATACTTATTCGGTAGAATATAAAAAAAAATTAGGACGTATTTTTTTTTTGCTCCTCTCTCTCTCCGTTCTCTCGTGGTTCTCTCTTGCAAATTCAACGATTGTGGCTGCAGGGTCAACTTTAAGAGTTTGTTAAAAATCAACGGCTCAACGGATTTTAACGATTTATATCTCGTTTGAAAGAATTAATATACTTTAATATAAAAATAATTTAAAAAAATGTTTTAGGACAAAGTGTGGTCAGAATACTACAAGTAATTTTATTTTTTAAGTTTTTTATCAAAAGGGCCTCATCAAATTTTTTATTTTATTTATTTTTTAAATCTTCAATTTATTCTCTTTTGGATTAAAAATAAAAAAAAGTGACGTCAACGAACCGTTTGGCCAGGAAAAATCATTAAAGTTAATTCGATTTTATTTTTCACTTCACTATGTACTGGGTTATAATATTTTCAATATGAAAGAAAGAGATTTTACCAAATCCATATATCTATTTCATTCTCTCCAACAATTTTTGTGAAAAGTTTATCTATTTTTCTTTGATTTAGTTCTCAATAAATAGTTCAGAAAGAAGTAACATATTAAAATGCGTAATTATTGCGCAATCCATTTAAATTAAATTAACATGCTAAAAAAGTAAAAACGTTCAAAGTTTCGGCCAAACTATTGGAACGTGCCCAATTTTTACAACTTAATATAGAAAGTGATAGTGAACTTTTATTAACTAAGAAAACAAGAATTCGAACAGCTGCAATAGAAAATCAACCAGATCCAGCACCAACAACTTCATAATGTGAAGAAAAAGAAAGAAATTCGACATTCTCTGAGTCAACAAATCGAAGTATAGGTATAAATGAATTTGAATTTGACTTGAATAAATCCTTAGGCAGTTTAAACGCAACTATTACTTCGTTAGGAAAAAGTCCTATTTCAAACAGACGGTTAAGGAGTAAAACATATAAAAGAGAAAATTGGAAACCGTAACGCAGGTCATTGCTTCAAAAATATTTCAACAGTCAAATGAAAGTGATTACAGTGAAGAGAATGATGAAGGACAAATAATTCAGCAATTGAAAGATAAAATGCGAACAACAATCAGCAATTCAGAAAAATATTTGATTCTTACTGCTTTACCGATGTCATGGTCTATCCGAAAAATAGCATCAAAAATAGAATTTAATTTATCACTTTATATGGCGAGAAGAAGTAAATTATTGATTAAAGAAATAGGTATTTTAGTGACTTCTTCAAAGAAATTAGGATCAATAACACTGAGTGAAGAACAGTTAAAATAATACAATCTTTTTATTTGGACGATGAGAATAGTTGGGCTTGTCCTGGTAAACGGGATTGCGTAAGAACTACTGAGGATAGTTTAACTATATCAAAGCAACGCAGACTTTTGCTTTTCAATTGAAAACAAGGATTTCAAATTTTTAAAGAAAAATATCCTGAAATTAAAGTTGGTTTTTCTAAATTTGCAACACTACGCCCTAAAGAATGTATTTTAGCTTTGGATAGAAATAGTACACATTATGTGTGTGTTTGAATGTATCATCAAAACATAAAAATAATCTTCCAACCCATGACAACACTTCATATATTTGATTCATCCATTGACAACTACAAAGATTTATTGCTAAAAATATTATGCGTAAATCCAACTGAAAAACGCTATTTGAACCAATAGTTAGTTGGTTAAATTAAATTACTTAAATGAAATTACTCAAACAATAGTCTTAGAGGTGAGAAAGCGAAAAGAAAGCTTGATAATATAGTGTAAAAACCCAGTACATAGGTCGTAGTTTAATGAAAAATAAAATCGAATTAACTTTAACGATTTTTCCTGGCCAAACGGTTCGTTGACGTCACTTTTTTTTATTTTTAGTTCCAAAGAGAATAAATTGAAGATTTAAAAACTAAATAAAATAAAAATTTTGATGAGGCCCTTTTGATAAAAAACTTAAAAAATAAAATTACTTGTAGTATTCTGACCACACTTTATCCTAAAATATTTTTTCAAATTACTTTTATATTAAAGTATATTAAATTATCTCTAAAACGAGATATAAATCGTTAAAATCCGTTAAGCCGTTGATTTTTAACAAACTCTTAAAGTTGACCCTGCAGCCACAATCGTTGAATTTGCAAGAGAGAACCACGAGAGAATGGAGAGAGAGAGCAGCAAAAAAAAATACGTCCTAATGTTTTTTTTATATTCTAACGAATAAGCATGGTGAAATTGCAATAAAAAAAGTGTCGTCCAACAAGTGATCGTTTTCGTATGGAACTGCTATATATATATATATATATATATATATATATATATATATATATATATATATATATATATATATTTATATATATATATATATATATATATATATATATATATATATATATATATATATATATATATATATATATATATATATATATATATATATATATATATATATATATATATATATATATATATAAATATATATATATATATATATATATATATATATATATATATATATATATATATATATATATATATATATATATATATATATATATATATATATATATATATATATATTTATATATATATATATATATATATATATATATATATATATATATATATATATATATATATATATATATATATATATATATATATATATATATTAGGGTGGCCCTTAAAAACAAAAATTTTTATTTTTTGTACGGCACCCTCCCATTTCATGTGAATACCCATAAAAATATTATTTGCAAAATCTGATATCAATCGGTCAATTCTAAGACGTGCCTCCGAGCACTTAGAGCTGAGAAATTTTGTTCTAGACCCTAAAAAAAATTTTTTTAGTTTTGTGCGACACCCTCTCATTTCGTTTCAATACCCATAAAAAAATTATGTGTAAAAATTTAAATCAATCGTTCAACTCTAAAGGGTGCCCCCGGCCACTTAACGTTAAGAGGTTTTGTTGTGGCCATTATAAAGAAAAATTTAAATTTTTTGTACGGCACCCTCCCATTTGGTGTCGATACCCATAAAAATATTATTTGTAAAATTTGAAATCAATCGGTCAACTCTAAGCGGTGCCCCCGGCCACTTAAAGTTGAGAGGTTTGGTTGTGGTCATTACAAAGAAAAATTTGAATTTTTTGTACGACACCCTTCATTTGGTGTCGATGCCCATAAAAATATTAGTTGTAAAATTTGAAATCAATCGGTCAACTCAAAGGGGTGCCTCCGGCCATTTAAAGTTGAGAGGTTTTGTTGTGGCCATTATAAAGAAAAATTTAAATTTTTTGTACGACACCCTCCCATTTCACGTCAATACCCGTAAAAGTATTATGTGCAAAATTTGAAATCAATCGGTCAATTCTAAGACGTGCCTCCGGCCACGCCTTAGGGGCACGCCTTAGAGTTGAACGATTGATTTCAAATTTTGCGAATAACATTTTCAAAGGTATTCACACGCAATATGGGGGTGTCGTACAAAAAATTAAATTTTTCTTTGTAATGGCCAGAACAAAACCTTTCAAGCTTAAGTGGCCGGGGGCACGCCTTAGAGTTGAACGATTGAATTCAAATTTTTACATAATTTTTTATGGGTATTGATACAAAATGGGAGGGTGTCGCGCAAAAAATTAAAATTTTTTTTTTAAGGTCCAGAACAAAATTTCTCAACTTTAAGTGGCCGGAGGCACGTCTTAGAATTGACCGATTGATTTCAAATTTGGCAAATAACATTTTTACGGGTATTGACATGAAATGGGAGGGTGTCGTACAAAAATATTTAAATTTTTCTTTGTAATGGCCAGAACAAAACCTTTCAAGTTTAAGTGGCCGGGGGCACCCCTTAGAGTTGAACGATTTATTTCAAATCTTACAAATAATTTTTTTATGGGCATTGACACGAAATGGGAGGGCGTCGCACAAAAAATTTAGATTTTTTTTTTAGGGTCCAGAACAAAATTATTCAACTTTAAGTGGCCGGAGGCACGTCTTAGAATTGACCAATTGATTTCAAATTTTGCAAATAATATTTTTATGGGTATTGACATGAAATGGGAGAGTTTCGTACAAAAAATTTAAATTTTTCTTTGTAATGGCCAGAACAAAACCTCTCAACTCTAAGTGGCTGGGGGCACGCCTTAAAAATGACCGATTGATTTCAAATTTTGCAAATAACATTTTTACGGGTATTCACACGTAATGGGAGGGTGCCGTACAAAAAATTTGAATTTTTCTTTGTAATAGCCACAACAAAACTTTTCAAGTTTAAGTGGCCGGGGGCACGCCTAAGAGTTGAACGATTGATTTCAAATTTTACACATAATTTTTTCAATACCCATATTGACATGAAATGGGAAGGTGTCGCACAAAAAATAAAAAAGTTTTTTTAAGGTCCAGAACAAAATTTCTCAACTTTAAGTGGCCGGAGGCACGTCTTAGAATTGACCGATTGATTTCAAATTTTGCACATAATATTTTTACGGGTATTGACATGAAATGGGAGGGTGTCGTACAAAAAGTTTAAATTTTTCTTTATAATGGCCACAACAAAACCCCTCAACTTTAAGTGGCCGGAGGCACCCCTTAGAGTTGACCGATTGATTTCAAATTTTACAAATAATATTTTTATGGGTATCGACACCAAATGGAAGCATGTCGTACAAAAAATTTAAATTTTTCTTTGTAATGGCCACAACCAAACCTCTCAACTTTAAGTGGCCAGGGGCACCCCTTAGAGTTGACCGATGGATTTCAAATTTTACACATAGAATGTTTATGGGTATCGACACCAATTCGGAGGGTGTGGTACAAAAAATTTAAATTTTTCTTTATAATGGTCACAACAAAACCTCTCAACTCTAAGTGGCCGGGGGCACCCCTTAGAGTTGACCAATTGATTTCAAATTTTACAAATAATATTTTTATGGGTATTGACACCAAATGGGAGGGTGTCGTACAAACATTTAAATTTTTCTTTGTAATGGCCACAACCAAACCTCTCAACGTTAAGTGGCCGAGGGCACCCCTTAGAGTTGAACGATTGATTTCAATTTTTACACATAATTTTTTTTATGGGTATTGACACGAAATGAGAGGGTGTCACACAAAAAAAAAAAATTTTTTTTAGGGTCCAGAACAAAATTTCTCAACTTAAAGTGGTCGGAGGCACGTCTTAGAATTGACCGATTGATGTCAGATTTTGCAAATAATATTTTTATGAGTATTCACACGAAATGGGAGGGTGTCGCAAACTGTACAATGAAAAAAAAAATTCTAGTGTAATCTAAGGGCCACCCTAATATATATATATATATATATATATATATATATATATATATATATATATATATATATATATATATATATATATATATATATATATATATATATATATATATATATATATATATATATATATATATATATATATATATATATATATATATATATATATATATATATATATATATATATATATATATATATATATATATATATATATACGTATATATATATATATATATATATATATATATATATATATATATATATATATATATATATATATATATATATATATATATATATATATATATATATATAAATATATATATATATATATATATATATATATATATATATATATATATATATATATATATATATATATACAGGGTGTCCCACGAAAGTTGTCCCACCGGTTAACTGGGAATACCTTGGAATAGCGCTAACAACTTTTGTTCAAGCATTTTACGAATAGTTCTTTTGTTTCGCGGAAAACGTTTTGTTTTGTTTTTTATTCCTTATCAAATTAAAATACCTCTAAATTCAATAGCAAAGAAGTTAGGAGGTCGCGGTTTTTTTTATTTGATTCACAAGTTTGTGTATTAAAACGGGTGAGCATTTGACAAAGATTACTTTGATACTCTTGACGCTATTCCTTTACAAAGTCAATTTTTAGTTAAAATTTAAAAAAATTGATACTTTGCTTTCCATTATTTCAAAAACGGTGATATACGTTATAATTTTTTTTCAATGAAAATGTTCCTTGAAATGTCAACTTGGAAGATACTTTGGTTAAAACAAGTATAATCCACTTCAGTTATCTCAAATTAGAAATATCTCTCAAGCTTTCCAAAGAAGAATGGAAATGTGTATTGCGAATGAAGGTGGACATATTGAAAATTATCTTTAATAAATAAAAATAACTTAATATTTTTTATTAATAATTTCTTTTGTGTTTTATTACGAGGTTATTTAAGTTAAAACTGATTGATTCAAGTTCAAAATAAAATGTTGAAGTTTTAATTTTAAGAGCTAGCTCAGTATTCGTCTTGATATTTTTGGTTTTAACCGAAGTAACTTTCAAGTTGACGTTTCAATAAATATTTCCATTGAAAAAAAAGTTATGACGTATATCACTGTTTTTGAAATAATGGAAAGCAAAGTATCAATTTTTTTAAATTTTAACTAAAAATTGACTTTGTAGAAGAATAGCGTCAAAAGTATCAAAGTAATCTTTGTCAAATGCTCACCCGTTTTAATACACAAACTTGTGAATCAAATAAAAAAAACCGCGACCTCCTAGCTTCTTCGCTATTGAATTTAGAGGTATTTTAATTTGATAAGGAATTAAAAAACAAATCAAAAGGTTTTCCGCGAAACAAAAGAACTATTCGTAAAATGCTTGAACAAAAGTTGTTAGCGCTATTTCAAGGTATCCCCAGTTAACCGGTGGGACAACTTTCGTGGGACACCCTGTATATATATATATATATATATATATATATATATATATATATATATATATATATATATATATATATATATATATATATATATATATATATATATATATATATATATATATATATATATATATATATATATATATATTTTTTTTTTATTTGATTAACTAGTTTGTGTATTAAAACGGGTGAACATTTGACAAAGATTACTTTGATACTTTTGACGCTATTTCTTTACAAAGTCAATTTTTAGTTAAAATTTTAAAAAAATAATACTTTGCTTTCAATTATTTCAAAAACGGTGATATACGTCATAATTTTTTTTTAATGGAAATATTTCTTGAAATGTCAACTTGAAAGTTACTTTGGTTAAAACCAAAAATTTCAAGACCATCTTGAGCTCTTAAAATTAAAACTTCAAAATTTTATTTTGAACTTGAATCAATCAATTTTAATTTAAATTGAAGTATATATATATATATATATATATATATATATATATATATATATATATATATACATATATATATATATGGGGTATTCCACGTCAAATCGACCACTTTTGACCCGACCCCTCTCGATTTGGTTGAAACTTTATTATCTTTTTGTACCCCAGTAATTATATGTTTTACAGTTTTTTTTTAAATTTTTCATCAAACCCAAAAAATGTTATGAATTTTTTAATAAAATAGCTATTTATCTTTCAAATGCCCATGGTTTTGTCAAAAATTCCTTAAAAGCGACGCGCTTTTTTTCGACATTGTTGTAATTAAATGTAGTTTTTAGGAAAAAAAACAAAAAAAATTTTCGATGTCTTTTTTCATGCAATTTTTTAGTTTTTTGAGAAAAAACATCAATTTTTCAAAAAGCGACACTTTTAATTTTTTTTATTTTTTTTTATTTTTTAACTTTGAATTATTCTTTAGTTAATGCCGTTAGAACTAGAGTGGGCCGACTTCGCTTTCTATTTTATTTTTTAATTAAAAAAATTGTTGTTTTTATTTATTTATATGCAGAGTGATTTTTTTAACCTGAAACTTTCAAATATCTTGAAAAATAAGCACTCTACGGAAAAAATGTCCATGTTCAAAATTTAATCATTCTGCGGGGTAACACATTAGTGCAAAAATATAGTCCCTTACCACCCCTCTTTGTAGGTGGGCGGGGGTAACTTTGAATCTAAAATAGGAACCCCCATTTTTTATTGCAGATACGGATTTTACGACTAAAAGTACGTACGATTTGACTAAAAAAATTTGTTCGATTCATGATAGATGGCGCTGTAATCGACGAAATTCAATTTTTTTGAATTCACTTACTAAGAACATATGCCTACGATTTTGTAATACATTTGAAATAAAAAATATCAAGTTTTCATTGTAAAAAGTTTATTAATGTAAATGGTTGGTGAATAAACAAATTTTAGCTTAAAATAAGTGTTCAAAATGATGGCCTTCGACTTCAATGTACTTATTAATCCGCTCTTCAAATGACTGTACACAACTGAGAAGTGTGTCTGCTTGAATTTCGGCACAAGCATTTTTGTTCTCACGTGTTGTTGGTTCTTGTTTGTAAACTTTCTCTTTGAGATAGCCCTACAAGAAGAAATCTGGCGAAGTAAGATCTGGTGATCTGGCAGGCCAATTTACATCTATCATGAATCGAAAAAATTTTTAGTCAAATTGTACGTACTTTTAGCCGTAGAATCCGTATCTGCAATAAAAAATTGGGGTTCCTATTTTAGATTCAAAGTCACGCTCACCTACAAAGAGGGGGGTGGGGGACTATTTTTTTGCACTACTGTGTTTCCCCCGCTGCATGATTAAATTTTGAACATGGACATATTTTCCGTAGAGTGCTTATTTTTCGAGATATTTGAAAGTTTCAGGTTAAAAAAATCACCCGGTATATGGGACGATCCACCTCACACGGGCCAATGCTGCGACCGAAATTGGGGGTGGTTTAAAAACGTGAGATAGCTCAAAATTTTTGTTTTGAAGTATTCTTTCTAATGACAGGTAACGTTTTAGAATGTTTTTAAATGATGGGGTCAAAGTGAAGGATTAATATCGACATATTTCAACATCGTACGTGGAAGCTAGTTACTAACACGTAATAAAAATTTTTAGAAATAGATTGTTAATTTAAAAATGATTGTAGGAGTACGATATTTAAAAATTTATATAATTGATAAAAAAAATTAAAAATGGCGGCTTCAAATGGCGCCAACTCATCATATTTGAATTTTTACAACCGAAAACGTTTATTTTTTACCATTCTACTGCATGAAAACTATCATTTAGGTTTCTAAATAGTTGTTACAACAATTTTTCAAAGAATATCAATAATTATTCAAAACGGCTGGCGCAAAATATCATCATTTTTAACAATTTCGCGAGTATATGTCCAAAAATAAACTTTTTGTAAAAATTAAACGAAGTTCGTAAAAACAAAACAAACACGTATGTATTTTTATCTCTTAAGTCATAATTGAGTTATTTTTTACTCTTCCAATGTTTCTTTTTGTTTTTTGTCTAAAGTTGATTTTTTTTAAAAAGAACTGTATTGTGCTTCGGCCATTTTAAATAATAATTGAAATTAATTGATAAATTGATGTTACAACTATTTAAAAACCTAAAAGATAGTTTTCAAGCCGTAGAAGGGTAAAATATAAGCTTCTTTTGTTAGTGAAAATGCAAATTTGATGAGTTGGAGCCATTTTGAAGTCACCATTTATATTTGTTTTAATCAATTATATAAATTTTTAAATATCGTACTCCTACAATCATTTTTAAATTAACAATCTATTTCTAAAAATTTTTATTACGTGTTAGTAACTAGCTTCCACGTACGATGTTGAAATATGTCGAGATTAACCCTGCACTTTGACCCCAAACCACAAATTTCGGTCGCAGCAGTGGTCCGTTTGAGGTGGATCGTCCCATATATATAAATAAATAAAAACGACAATTTTTTTAATTAAAAAATAAAATAGAAAGCGAAGTCGGCCCACTCTAGTTCTAACGGCATTAACTAAAGAATAATTCAAAGTTAAAAAATAAAAAAAAATAAAAAAAATTAAAAGTGTCGCTTTTTGAAAAATTGATGTTTTTTCTCAAAAAACTAAAAAATTGCATGAAAAATGACATCGAAAATTTTTTTTGTTGTTTTTCCTAAAAACTACATTTAATTACAACAATGTCAAAAAAAAGCGCGTCGCTTTTAAGGAATTTTTGACAAAACCATGGGTATTTGAAAGATAAATAGCTATTTTATTAAAAAATTCATAACATTTTTTGGGTTTGATGAAAAATTAAAAAAAAAACTGTAAAACATATAATTACTGGGGTACAAAATGATAAAAAAGTTTCAACCAAATCGAGAGGGGTCGGGTCAAAAGTGGTCGATTTGACGTGGAATACCCCATATATATATATATATATATATATATATATATATATATATATATATATATATATATATATATATATATATATATATATATATATATATATATATATATATATATATATATATACATATATATATATATATATATATATATATATATATATATATATATATATATATATATATATATATATATATATATATATATATATATATATATATATATATATATATATATATATATATATATATATATATATATTAGACTGTGTTAAAATTTTCAAATTGTGAAAATGTTTAGGTATACAAGCTGATAATAAAAGAGCGAAGAAAATAAATCGGAAAAATGGACACCGATTTTTTTTCTAGCCTGAATTTCGATTAGCGACAGCCTTAGGAATATTTGAACAGTGTTTTTTTGAACTAATTTTTTTTTAAATTACACTGCTTTTTAGTGGTTGACCATTGTCAATCCGTTTTTTTAGCCCCCAAAAAGCTTAAGACTAGGTGAGTAAATGTGCAACTTTTTTTCAAAAATAATTATCCCGCTACTTTTTTACAGGCAAAAATGTTAAAAAAAAACGACTTTTTTTGAATTATTTTTTTTGTCTTAGCCATTAAAAAAGTACTGGGATGAAAATGCGAATTTTTATTCTTCCCCTAAAAACTAGTTCTTATGACGATTATTTATCAAAAATAATTTTGCCTCCACATCAAATACTTTTAAAGATATATCGACATAAAAAATGATGTCTTCCAAACAATTTTACCTTTTTGCTAAAGCATTTAAATTTAGATAACTTTTTAATTAGTTATACCTTACCTCTGATTTTTTGATCCA